>JAQFVV010012398.1:15523329-16115829 GCA_028023455.1 Epiperipatus broadwayi | reverse complement strand
TTTGATAAAACTCTTCTAATAAAAGCTGTATTTTGAAGTCTAAAAACTTGCCGAATCTCTATAGAAAAGCTTGCACTTAGAAGACATGAATAAACTTTTTTTTTAGTTGTCATAATGATTTTACTTTCATGTAAAATTTGTAAATAAATATTACGTACATACATATATATATATATCGTATAAAATATAGATATCTTAAAAATCTCTTTATTATGTATATGCAATTCAAGAAACAGAAAACTTTCTTCTGTTTCCTTTTTTTATTTTTAAATATATACAATATAAAAAATAATAATAAGTAGTTTTCCTTAAAGGCATAAATAAGATTGCTATTAACTTGAAAAACTTTTTAGAAACTAAATTCGTTGCTGTAAATTAGTTCCCAGTGTTCTTGCGACTGCAATAAACTGACCCTAAAACCTCTGTAACTATGGTCAACAGAGTAAATTTGGAGCCAGCTCTACTAATAAGGCTATTTTGTTGGCTGTTTATTAGCGTGACTTGTAGGACCCAAGTGTTGATTTTCAAGAATGGCTCACTGAAGCTTGTTGAAAGGCCAGACTTGCATTCTTTTCTTTCTTCCCAAACTAACTCTTCTCATTATTAAGCTCCTAATCTATTGTCATTCATCTAGGCATGTAATTATAGCATTTGTAAAGTTTAAGTTCATCACCAGTCAACATATCTTAATTACAGATGGAAAATAGATCTATTATATATATAAAAAAAATATCATTTCCTAGCTCCTGTCAGATTAAATATTAGCAGAAGTATATTTTAAATCATTACAAATATAAATAGAAGAAGACAAATAAAATGGACAAGATTTAACAAGCGTCTCTAAATTGAAAGCAATTTTAACTCAAGCATTTGCTCAAGTGAATAAAATAAAAAGGTGTTAAAATATTTCATAATTTGATAACATTTCATAATAAAAGTGATATAAAATGCAAATCCTACGCAATAATCTAGACTAATGGAATGTGCAGTGTATTATATATATATAAGCGAAAAGCTTTAAACATATAAATTCCAGAAACAAATAAACACTGTATTTGCTTTGTGTGGTTAAACGCAGTGATAGAATGGTGGATTTCCTCGATTGAAGCTCAATCTGTCAGTACCGATGCTCAAATGTCTCATGACTTCCCGAACAACTAATCATGCTATTAATTTTATTTACTATTTCAATTTGTTATTTAAAAAGCTAGAATACGGTTAATGCTCAATTTAAATAGTAGGATGCCTTAATTATAATTTTTTCAAAGATGATGGGAACTTCTAACATGGAAATCAGAAAAATTTAGTAAGGCTTAGTAAGTATTCTAAGTCGATTTATAAGCTGACCTGAACTTTTCACAACAGGCCTACATGAACACCATAACTACATAACATACTAAACCACAAATATTAGGTTAGGATAGCAGTATTTAAGCATTACAATTTTAAAAGAATCAAAAATATTTTTTTAGACATCACAAAAACATAAATTTAATAATTCATATACTTAAACATCTAAAATAATAATCAACGTATAAAATTTTAATGAATGACTTGGTGAATGAACTTGCTCAATTTACCCTACAAAGTAAGCTCACCCCCACCCCACCCTTAGAATATAGATTCTGAGAATTATGGAAGTAACTGACCAAAGCCATTAATCAATACACAATATTGCACATATGCTAATAAGACATTATAAAAAGTACATGTGGTAAAAGAGGATTTATAAATACTGGCAAATGGCAATTACATCTGATAATGATAGAATCATATACTTAGAGGAATGGTTCACTACCAATATTTTCTCCAATATAAATGTGCTATATCCAATATGAACTCATACAAATTGTGTAGATTTATTATTATTTGGTGTAATATTAAGAGTAAAGCATTAGCTATTAGCCTAACAATGTATTACAGTTGTATATAAAATGCAATATAAGAGTGAATATTTATTTAAGCATTCAAAGGCATAAGTATGATTATTGATTAATAGGATCACTTGAAGAATTTTATCAGAATATCAGGGGAAAAAATTGTAATAATCTTAAACAAAATTAAGCTGAGTTAAAGTTGGCAATGCTACTGAATGTCTGCAATATATCAGGTCTTGCATTAACATATTCTTCTGAACTTATTTTTAGATAAAACACTGGAACTTCTGAATTATTTTATCATCCCAAACCAAGATGATAAGGTATCACTTAATTCTGCATATGAGCTCTAAGAAGATGTAGATATGAGATTTCAAAATTATTCTTGATGAGGTATTGAGACTTGTTCATCTGTAGATAAAAAAATCACAAATGAAATAATGTATGTAGTACATTAAAAAGGCAATCAGGCATACATCAACTCTCTTCTGCACGAGATTGAAGGGAAAGTGCCTGGAATTTATCTGCCAACACTTAAAAAAGAGGTGCATCACATTTCCTATGTGGATGATGTAAGCATCCTTTTGCCAAATAAAAAGTTCCTTCCAATCATCCACCAAATTATTAAAAAATACATATCCAAATTGAATCTTCATGTAAATTACTCCAAGTCTTCTGTTTGAAAAATGCTCACTGGAAAGCCCATGCAATCTCAATTTACTTCAGAACCCAACATTTTTTAGGCTTTCCATTGTACAAATCTTACATGCAAATGAGAAAAAATATTCAACAAAGCATTCTTGACAAAACCATAAAAACAGTAAATTCACTGACTCAAATTTCAATCTCTCTACCTGGCAAAACTTCACTACTAAATATGCTGATATTGCCAAGAATAAACTACTTCCTGCCTATAATCAAACCAACCAAAGTCTTTGTCAATAAGATCAATTCCATCTGTTCCAGACTTTTTTTGAAGGGCAAAGTGGTTGCTATTAGTATAGCCAAAATGCATATGCCTAAAGAATTAAATGGGATGGGACTACATTCAGTCTCCACATGCTATGCCCACAAAGTATTTAGTGTTGTACAAGCAATGTACAGGGAACAAAGAAATTCAAATTTTCCTCTTCCAATAGAACCCACAGATACCCCCCCTCCCATTGAGAGTAAGTGGATTTTGGGAATTTTAAACTTTGCAAATGGACTCATAAATGTAACACAGTCTTCCTTCCATTGCAAAAAGACATATTGGGGAATTTATGGCCTGATTTATAAGGATCAAGCTTTACTTCACAGTAAAATTGGTCTAAATAACAAACTATTAATCAAAAAACTCAAAGATTGGTACATTGAATCAAAATTTATCGACTTTATCATAAAGCTGAACCTACTAGCATTACCCACTAACCACTTTCTAGTGTGGAAAAGAGGTTTTAATAAAATTGATCCTCAATGTCAACTTTGTAAAACGACTGATGAAACTATTCAACATCTCCTTTACACGTGTCCCTACTTTAATAACATTAAAGCATTGATATCAACTAAAGTAACAGTTGATATTAGAATGCTATTATTTATTAAGACAGCCATCAACAGTAGTGATATTTCCATAATCAGATTGGCCATCTTCCTTACCTATGTGGTCTGGATTATCAGATGCCAATTTGTTTTTGAACAAAACACCCTCAGTGCCCAGAATGCCTACATTGAAGTAATAAAAAAAATTAAAGACAGGAAGAAAATGAACATGTGGAATAAGGTTTTGTTTTTTATAAACAATTCTTCAAATCATACCTCAAAATTATAAGGTAACAACTTGTTTGGGACTAGAATCAGAGTGGCTTCTTTGAAGCAAAAAGACAGTGTAGTTCAAAGTCATGTAAATTTAATTTAATAGTTGTAACAATTTTTTTTTTCTTGTGTAATAAATTATTTGTTTTTTTAAAAAAAATACAAATGATAAAGATAAAAAAAAAAAGGCAATCAGGCTGCATCAATGTTAAAAAATAAATCATTGAAATCGAAATTACTTGGCATAAACAGATTTAAAGGTCAAATGGTTGATTAATAGTAATCTTAAATAAACAGTGTGCAAAAAAAAAAAGCAGCAAACCTATAAACAAAAAAAAATGTTGCCTTTGTAACAAAGCTCATAGACTTACCTGCTATTAAGACATAAATATGAGTTGTCATTTCTGTATCATATTTGGATGCCATTAAGTTTTCCTATCTATCAAAAAAGAAGCAGGCTGATAATCCAGATTATAAAAACACCAATGCAACATATATTAACAAAGAATGTAGCAATAAATACTGCCAAAAAACAAAGTGAACTGATTTTGAAAATATTCCATTATGATTATTAAGGTAAGGTAACAATTCCAAGATTACTACATTTGGAGAAATGCAGGCAAAATTCAGAGCACTGTAACTTAATAGGCTCTAATTGATGTGATGTTATCAAAAAAACAACTATCCACTTACATAAACAAAAAATAAAACATACATTATTAATAGTGATAATTACATTTTTCTTTGAGAATTAAAGTATCAGCAGAATTGGACAGGCTACATATTAATGGATTCATAGAACCAATGATTCATTCCAAATGGATTACAACAATAGTATCCATTATTAAAAATAACATAGATTCATGTTTGAGAAGATGATCATTGTAATATAAATACATTACCACTACTTGTCAATAAAACAAATTGATATTCTTTACTTCAGCTAAGGGTAGAATGTTTTCTGAAACAGATCTCAGACATGTTTGATTTTAACTCCTGATTCATTATGAAGCATACAGTAAATTAGCAATCTTTATAAATAAAGACATTACAAAGTTGACTATCAAATTGGAATTTCAGTAACTCCAGCCATATACATGAGACCTCACTTATTTTGGTAACTCTTAGATACTACCATAAAGCTTGTAGAAAATAAATTTAATAAATCAGGAATCAAAATAAGTGTTTGCTAATGTATATTTAACTCAATGATATCAGGATTTTCTCTTCCAAAAAAAAAGTATAACTTTTATCTTGGTATACACTAAAATCCCAACCTCACTAGAATGAAAATGATTACCAAAGAAACTTAATAATTATTATTATGATAAATTTATTCAACATATAACAAAAGTAAATAAATCAGTACATTAATTTTTAGACAAAACAGTGAATAATAAAATTTTGAACAATATCAAGCTGTTGGTAAGTCATAAAAATTAATAGTTAATGTAGAAGAGCTATTCCTAATTATCTGATGGAAGAATTAGTCTTTACATGTAGTGCTTTAGCAATTGGTGTAGGAGAAATTTTAGTACACCATGGTTAGATATGGAGGACAATCATATATGTACTCTTGTATATAACTTTGAAGAAATACAGACATTGAATAAGAATATCATTACACACACACACACATATATATATACATTGACTTGTCTAAAAAAAATTCAAATAGATAACTAAATGTCAAAAAATTTCATGAAGACATTTATGAGGGATTCCTGTCATGAAAACAAATAATTTATAGGTACATTTATCAGTGAAAGAGATTTACTATTTTATTTGTCACCCCACATGTTGCAATAATCCCATTTACTGAATGCATACATCAAAATGCAAAATGTAAAAAGGGGGGAAATCTGTTATGCTGATGCTTTTAATGGTTTTCCAGAACTAAATCGTTAAAGAGGTAAGAAGTAAAAGATCAACATAATCAACCTAGAATATAATAATTATATTAATAGTATGGTGTAGCTCACTGACTATAAAATGACCATGGATATCAGCTACTGGAAAAATAGATATAAGCAAAGAGCCTGGATAACAAAAAATAAAACTTGAATGAAGCTTTTTGTCTAGTTGCCTAGCATAGATTCTGATATAGTATCAAAAGACTACCAATGTTGTCAATGTCCAATAAATCAAAATATATAAACTAAGAGGAGTCACTCCTTTGACATAAGCTTTATGGTCCTAAGATTTCACATAAATATTTCTGGTTCAAGAAAATACTACCAATGTTGTCAATGTCCAATAAATCAAAATATATAAACTAAGAGGAGTCACTCCTTTGACATAAGCTTTATGGTCCTAAGATTTAACACAAATATTTCTGGGTTCAAGAAAATACTACCAATGTTGTCAATGTCCAATAAATCAAAATATATAAACTAAGAGGAGTCACTCCTTTGACATAAGCTTTATGGTCCTAAGATTTCACATAAATATTTCTGGGTTCAAGAAAATACTACCAATGTTGTCAATGTCCAATAAATCAAAATATATACACTAAGAGAAGTCACTCCTTTGACATAAGCTTTATGGTCCTAAGATTTCATATAAATATTTCTGATTCAAGAAAAGACAAATCATTATCGGGTTAGATGCCTTCTCAAAAAGGTTAGACAGTCAACATATTATCTTTCCATGCTTCTTTCTATGTTCAGCTAGTAATGAGGCTCTATAGAAATCTATTTGCAATGTATATTCAATATATTGCCCTTGTTTCTGATAATTGAAGTTTTTTCATCTAAAAAATATAGAGATTTGCACAAATAATAAAATCCAACATATACTGATGCCATCATTCCATTCAGTAATCATTGCACTGGCTGAAGAAATAGTGTATAAAAAACATTAAGAACTGGAATGTCTGCTTATCCTGAATGTTGCAGATACTGTAGCCAATTTTGAAAAATATTCACAACATATCTCTAGGTGAAACTTTATTAAAAGACACTCTGATAATTAAGTGACCTAATTTCAGGTCCAAAGTTCAATTTAAAAAATAAAAACAAAACACATCTAGTCCAAAGTATAGATAAAAGTACTATACTGAATGTACCCAGGAAAAGTTGTATTCAATCTAAAATGGTCAAAAGAGATCAGCACATTCTTATGGTGAAGATACCAGAAAGACATAAACAAGTTAAGACAAACTGAATTTCAACAATGTAAACATCTAACAGAGAATCAATATAGTCAGTCATAGTGATATAACAATCATTATCATCAGACAATGGCAGACAGTATCCAGTGAATGCCAAGATTTCATACTCATAAGAGACAAAAACACTAATCAATGAAGACATGAATAAGAAGATAGCACAAATTATCTTTTAGAGACTGATTTATCTATTAAATATTTTCCCCAGAAGTGATGACTCTAGTAAACAGTCCGAATAATTGATCTCAGCCATGTTTACCATGAAGTATACTCATTTTATCTTAAAATATAAATTTTGTAAATTATGAGAATAGTAGATGTTGGTTTCTTGAATAAATAAACAATATATAAATATATAATTAATCTGTATTTGCCCAGTAGTCTTTTTGTATAATATATTAGTACAGGGTTTTTCAAAAAAAATTCTCTCTGTTAACAGGCACTAAAAATTTTATAGGATTGCCAATTGAAAAATGTCATTAAAACCGTATATAATGTCATGCAGACAATGATTATAATATACAGTAATAACAGGCAATCATCATCAAAATCATCATCATCAACCATTATTAATCCACTGCAGGATGAAAGTCTCTCCAAGTTTAATCCATCTTCTCCAATCTTTAGCTTCTTTTCTCCACATCACCCCTGCACACCTTCTTAATTCATCCATCCATCTCACAAGTGGTCTCTTTCTGGGTCTTTTACAATCTCTTGGAATCCAATTTAAAATTTAAATTGTCCATCTATTATCATCTCTTCTAGAAATATGTCCAGCCCAACTCCACTTCAATCTTTTAATTATTCAATGATGTCAGTAACACCTGTTTGTTCTCTTACCCATAGATTGTGTTTCCATCTCTTCTTATTACTCCCAACATACATCTCTCCATACTTCTTTGAGTGGTCTGAATTCTCCGTATTGCTCTTCTATTAAGTGTTCAAGTCTCAGATCCATAAGTAAGAACTGGTAAAACACATTTGTTAAAAACTTCCTTTTTCAAACACATGGGCATATTTCCTTTTAATATCAAGTTATTTCTACCAAAAGCACTCCAACCAAGTTTAATTATATGATTAATTTCTTCCATTATGTTCCCATCTGTATTAATAATCTGACCAAGGTATTTGTAACTGTTAACTTATTCTAATTCATCATAATCAATCTTTATTTTCATATTTTGAGCAAATCGATTAAACATTACTTTAGTCTTTTTAACATTTATCTTTAGTCCTATTTTCCTACTTTCATCTGATAACTCCTGCAACATTTCCTGCAGCTCTGAAGCATTATTTGCAAAAAAACGACTACATCATCTGTGAAATCTAAATGACTTAAATAATCTCCATGTACTTTCACTCCTTTAGTTTCCCATTTTAATCCACAAAATACTTCTTGCAGCACTGCTGTAAAAAGCTTTGGAGATATGGAGTCACCTTGTCTTACAACTTTCTCAATGTTGACTTTCCCAGTATCATTATGTAATCTAATTGTTGCTGTTGCATTTTTATAAATATTCTTTAAAATATGACAATATCCTGGATCTATACCTTGATGATCCAATGCTTTAATCACTGAAGAAATGTTTATAGAATCAAATGCCTTTTCATAATCTACAAATCCAAAACCTAATAACCAACTCATATTCATTTGTTCTTTCTATAACTTCTCTCAATACCTGGATATGATCTACTGTACTAAAACCATTTTTAAATCCAGCTTGTTCTCTTGGTTGGTGGAAATCTAATGTTCTCTGTAGACGAGTTGTAATTATCTTGGTAAAAGTTTTATATAAAACTGATAAAAGACTGATAGGTCTGTAATTTCTAATATCTTCTTTATCACCTTTTTTAAATATTAATATTATTACTGCATTCTTCCAATCATCTGGTACATCTTTATCATTTAGTCATTTGGTATATAACTTTGCTAAAAAAAATTCTATTTCTTCACCTGCTTCTTTTAATATATCATTTTTCACCTGCTTCTTTTAATATATCAATTATAATTCCATCATTACCTGGAGCCTTTCCTTTCTTCATACATTTAATTGCATGTCTCACTTCTTCATATAAAATTCTGGGCAATTCGGAAGATGTAATAGATATAGGAGGTACTTGTTCTTTATTACTATATAATTCTTGATAAAAGTCTTCTACCCATTTCATGATGCCATCTCTCTTTTTAGTAATAATTCCATCTTTTTTTCTTATTGCAGATATAAATTTCCTACCAATACCAAAATGTTGTTTAACATTATTGAGACTTTTATTTTCTTCTACAGCTTTCCTTGCTAGGTCACAGTTATACTTTCTTATATCATTTTCAACTCTTTTCCGTACCATTTTACAAAATTCGAGATATTCAATTATTTTTAATACATCATTTTTGTATATCTTAATATTCCTTCTTTTCTTCATGAATTCTTTAGTCTCAGTAGAAATTTTATTAGTCAATTGCTGCTTTTTTCTACCAGCTATCTTTGTTGCAGTTTTTAAAAGTGTATCAGTTATTTTCATATTAATTTCATTCAAATCTGAATCATGTTCAAAATCTACTAATACTTGAAACCGATTTGTAAGTTCTAATTTAAATTCATTAGAATGCTTCTGAAGATTAGGAATATCAACTGTAAATATTGTTTTTCTTAGTAATTTTTGTCTCTCTAGTTTTACATTAACAAGTATCTTACATCTTACTAATCGATGATCACTTCCTGTGTTAAATTTATTAAGAACATTACAATCTTGAAATATGTATTTCCTGTTAGTCAAAATATAATCCAATTCTGCTTTACCTTAATTTGGATGCTTCCATGTCCATTTCCTTTTAACATTTTTCTCAAAAAACGAATTCATAATATAAAGTTTTTCTTTTTCTGCAAACTCCACAAGTCTATGTCCTCTCTCATTTCTATTACCATAACCAAAATTCCCTACAGCACTTTTATCTTTCATTTACTTACCAATTCTAGCATTAAAGTCTCCCATAACAATTTTAAAATGTTGTTTACTCTGATAAAAAGCCTTTTGTACATCCATATAAAAATCTTCTACTACTTCATCACTATGAGAACTTGTTGGGGCATAAACCTGAATTATCTGCATTTGGTATCTGCTATTAAGTTGTATAACTAATCTTGACACTCTGTCCAATACACCATTAATCTCCACAATATTGTTCTTTTACTTTTTATTTATAATGAATCCTACTCCACATGTATTTCCAATATTTGTGCCTTTATAATAGAGTATATGTCCACTTTTTAATTCAATTGTCTCTTCACCTTTTCTTCTAACTTCACAAAGTCCAATAATGTCCCATTTAATATAAGACAGTTCTTCTTCTAATTCTTGCTATCTTGCTTCACTTGAAAGTGATCTGCAGTTGTAAGTATCTAAATAAAAAGTCGTCATCAAATGGCACCCTGGGTTCGCAATCAGAGGATTGGTTGGTGACTTTACAGCCTCCTGGGAATAAGGGCCATGCTTTATTTTTGTCTGTCATAATTGTATATATGTATTGGAAAAAATATTCATCATTTACTCAAACATTCATTCTACCTTATGAGGCACTGAGAAGAAAGACCATGGTGTTTCGTGATCTTAAACTCAGAGGTAAAAAAGCCAATAAACTCACCACACTGGCTAATGCATGTTGGTGAGCAGCCCATCCATGTTCATATACTATATGAATAATCACATATTAATAATAGCTGCAATGACAAGAACATATGGAGTGGACATTAGGAATTTGCCCTGCTCGGTTCCTTTAAGGCATCCAAGAGGAATCAAAGGGTCTCCTTTCAGTTAATAGAAAACTCCTTTCTGCAGCTATAACAGGCAATATAAATAAATATATATATATGGTATAGGAGTATCACAAATACAGTCAAGTGGTAATGATACATTCATGGTGCACAAACTTATCCTTACAGTGGAATTCACTATATATATATATATATATATATGGACTTGATTTGTATTAGATATCCATATAAACTTGTATATGTTCTGAAAGATTTATTATATTTAAGTAACAAAATATCTAAATAAAACAAATGGTTTTATTTTTTTAATAGACAATGCACATTAATCTTTATTAACATGGAAGCCAAAATATAACATAAAAGGACAATAGATTAAATATTTAGGAAGCAAAAAAAGTAATGCATATGGGTTCTTAGGCTTAGGGTTTCTTTTATTTTACTATATATTATTTCTAAGTAAACTAAAAAAAAAAAAGCTATTATTGGGTCAAAAAGCAAAATATTTTAGTTTTAATACTTCCAGCAATAATTAATGGTTTCCCAGAAACATCACAGCTGAAACATATCTATATAATTACAAAAAAAGGAATCTTACTCTTATTTTGTTTGCATCATAATAATTCTATGAAAATAATTAATTTAACTCGTACAACATTTCTGTGGAGAGGAATTATTATTTACAAAATGCTAAAAGATGTGGCTCTTGTATGTCCTCATACTTATAAAAATATATGTTTAAATTTAAATCCTTATAACAACTTAGGTTAAAAATAAAGGACTCCTACTTTTTATTAAACTTAAGATAAAAAAGTTATTATTGGTATTACAGCAAAATATTTTAGCTTAATAACTATTAATAGTAATTACTAATTTTTTTGACAAAACTATAATTGAAGTATATCTCTAATTACTACATGGAATTAGACCCACTCTTTACTTTGGTTACATCATAATAACATCATGAAAATATTTAACCCATTTATATTTGAATGTAAATGTTTGAAAACAGGAAGGGTACATATAATAAAGTTGTGGAAAAATAAATATGAAAAGAGTGATTATACAGAAAGAGAATTATTGGTTTTTATGCTGGGTTTGAGAATAGATAAGGGGGATTTAGATATAAAGGTTATAAAGTTGACAAAGATTATGCTGTGGAAATGGGATATAGCAGATTATGGGTAAATTTAGAGTGGGCAATTTAAAATAAAGTGGCTAACAGGTTTATCTGGGCATAATTGCTGAGATATTCTTTGACTTCATTTAAGGAGAAGCCATAATACATCACATCACATGGAAAATTAATTTACTGTGATCAGAATAGATGATGATGATGGTTTGTGCTGACTAAACTCAGGGAGAAACAAGAAATCTTAAAATTGTTTAGACAATTGAGCAACAAAAGCACCAAGACAAATGTCAGCCAAATTAAGTTTAAACAAATTTTTTAAAAAAACTTTATTTAAGAAAAAATAAATTGTGAAGTATAAGTTGCTAAGTTAACAAATAGGCTTAGCTCAGGCATGTACCAGAAAGACTAAATGCAATGCTCTGGCAGACCTACTGATCTTCTAATAATGAATTATCAAGGGAGGAAGCAAATTTCATTCAGGAGAGGATTCACCCAAACATTGGTTTTCCCATTCAGATACTTAAACAATATGTTCTTGAAATAAATCAACGAAACCAGCACTGGCGAGCTTTTCGAGGCCCAAATATCATATGCCGGTAAAAGCTGCACCTATTATTATGCTTAAATAAAAATGTTTGATTTACCTCATGAACAACTGAAAAATATGATTTAAAATAAAAGGAAAACAAACAATGAAAACTGGTGACTCCTCCAACCAAACGATTGGCGAAAACTATTCTAAGAATCATAATTAAAGGTCTCAATAGAAGACAAGTAAATCATTAGAAAACCAGTTGTGTCTGCCCCAGCAATTAAAGAAAATGAATTACAAATAATTATAATTAAGAAATAAATTTATGACACAAGTTCTGAGTACATGCTCTGATAAATTTTAAGCTACACGTAAATACAAAATAAATCTATCGGAGAGTGCACATGAGTACGAAAATATTAAAGCTTTAAATACTTTAGCAAAATGAAAGTCTCTCTCACCTGTAATTTACAAAGGGATAAATATTATCTTCCTGCTGGTGACTTATAAAATTACAAAGAAAAACAATTCTAGTTTCCGCTTTCAGAGATATAAGAAACGAAGACACGAAATCCCCACCTGTGGAAGACTAGGAAAATAAAGGCACCAGCCAAAAGATTTTGGTGGTTTGCAAAAGCACAAGCACAGTATTTAAAATTAATTATTGGCTACTAAAATAATTACAGGTAAGCATTTAAAATATACATGACTGCCAAAGCATTTATAAAACATTTTAGGCATAAAAATATAAAAACTCACTTGTCACTCTCCAATAAACAAAAATTGAAAGCAAATTTGGAATCTTAAAACTAAGATTCCAAGACACACTACAAAATACAAGAAAACACAACAAATATTAAATATGAGGCTAAATATTGCTTATGAATACAGATTTATAATTAGATTGAGCGGAGATTTAATTAAAAGAAATTTACCCTGGAAAGAATAAAAGAAAATTTTACCTTATGGTAAAGCACAGTCATGTTGAGTGCACACATTTATTTTAGTCCATTTTCAGGTCCTTTGACAGTGGCAAGGTAGAGGCAGTGGGGTCTTGTTTATTTTAGGTGTTCATGGCAGGATTGAAGGAGAGTTGGCAGGCGTGGGTCCATCTTTTGAGTTAAACTAGCATGACATATTGTTGGTTATAAAACATATAGCAATATATTTTGGCATCCCAGAGAAAGCAAAATTGTTTTAGTAACTGCAAATTTTGCTTTTAAAGATTAAATGTCCAAACTACTAATGGTACAAATGTTGAAGAGGTTAATCCGAATGAATATTGGAACTAAGAAGCTGAACGAATCACTTTGATGGAGTGCTGACTTAATCTCTCTAGGATAGAATAGAATAGAATAACCCATAAAATTTTTGGTGTTATTTATACCTCCACTCAATTTACCATGAAAACTAGCCTTGTTGTTGAATTCTATGCCTAAGGCAAGGCAAATATTAATCTTCCAGCTCAATCTAATCTAAGAATTCTACCCAGGGATTATTGAAACAAAAACAACAACACAAATCAAATCTCTGCTTTTAGAATGAGTTTACAATGATTAAATTAAAAGCAACAGGAATGTAATTAGCAAGCCAGCTTGTTTTTATCAAATTGATTTTAAAAAAAATAAAACAAGCGGTATCAGAAAACTATTTTAAAAACAATTTTATAAACATTAAAATGATCTATTTTAAATATAAATGAGTAGGTGTTTTAATACATATACTCTTTTTAAATAATAAAATTTTTTTTTAACATTAGATAAGATTTAATAATAATTAAGTTTTTAATTTTGTCTAACTTTTGAATCGGATATCAATCCAGTTCAATATATACATTATCAAATGCAATACTAATCAATACAACAAACTAAATCTACCAATCCATCATTAAATATCTTACCAAAATTAAATTACAAATTCATTACCCATAAATTCCCTGCCAAAAGAAAAAAAACATTATGATATTAAAGGTAATTAGAATGTGAGTTGGAATTATAAAAATGTATGTTAGTACATATTTATTTTGTATTTGTGCTATTTTGCACTTGAAAAATCTGTCCTGGCAGGAAAAGCATTGGTAGTGAATTTGTAATTTAATTTTGGCTAGTATTTGCAAACTGGCATAATTAGATTAACCCTTTGGATGGGTGACATTCTATTCTTTCCAGGTAGTACTTTTTATCAATATTTAACATCTGATTTTAATATTTAAGCCTTTATTTTATGTAAGGATTGAATAAATTGGATTTGATTTGTTAGAAATATACATTTACAAATGAAATATATACATATATTTGAACTTTTTAAAGATATTAATATATAAATAAATGAAGTGAAACATGTAACATGAATAAAAGAGTTTGCTTATTGGTTAATTGTTTAAAGTTATTGTTAAAAGAAAATTAACAAAAATCTTTCTTATTTGAATTTGATTTGTTAAACCTAAATAAATTAGGTCACAATAACCTTACAAATCCTGTTTTAAAATATACATTTGCCTTTATAATTACTAGAATATAAAAATTTTGTACAACCATTTTTGATAGGTTGAATAGTACAGAATGAACCAAGTTTCATTTTTTATCATTATTTTGATTTTCTTAATTTTTATTTCAAAAATGAAATATATTTCTAAAAAAATTATGTGTAAATATAAATATATGTCTTTTTTAATAATTATTACATAAACATTTTGTAAAAATAATCCTATTTTTGTAATCATCTTTTAATACTTAATGAATATAATTTTGAATATATTTTACCTTTTTATTTTATGTTTAAAATCAATGTCTACTAAATATTTTTAATGCATATACATATATAAATATATGTTAAAATCTTATTTCTTAATGTTTTTAAACTTTTTTTAAAAATCAGTTAAAATGGGCTTTGATTTTGTAGTGAGAATAGCTATTCTAACCCTCAACTACTCTTCCTGCCTACTTCCGGAGTCTTGGCATTGAAACACTGTTTCAGTAAAAAAACAATAACAATGTATTTGTTACTTTCGTATAAAATAAATATAGTTTATATATTGTAAGATTTATTTTTTAAAAAATGGAATTGATAATAATTTCTACTTGATCAGATACATATGCATAACTTAATTTTTCCCTGATTATAAATAACAATAAAATGAGAATTTAAAAGTTTGTTGATATGCCCAAAATCAAAAAATCAATTGATCAGAGCCTTTGAAAAAGTTCTAGTTAGTGTTTTCTAGATTTGCTGTCATATTGTTCTCTATAAACTATTGACATCTTCCGATTTTTTTAAACTAATAAATTAATGCTGTCATTTCCATAATAATGTGCTCAAATGGATGAGTCAGTAAATTAATATATATTGTAACTGTCCAAAATGTACATCTCACACGCAAATCACCTAAAAACAATTTGCATGGTATCTCCACAGTCTGATGTCACCAGATTAACAATTTTTTTTTATAGCCTGCTAAAATCATCTAGATACATAATCCTCTAATTAACTCACTGATTTCAAAATAATAGCAAATGCTAAAAATAATGAGACATTACAATTTATTTATGTATATACAATTTTATATTACCCACACAATAGAATAAATTGACTGCCCTATCAATTTACAAACAAGTTAGTATGATTAATTACTAATGGTGTCAATAATTAATTTAATACATAAATAATATATGATATAATATGGTATAATATTTTTTAAACAGTTTCTGAAACGATATAAACTCATTGCATAGTATTACAGTTTTAAGATTAATAAATCTACAGGCTGAGAATATTCTAAATTCATTAACTATTTAAATAAGCAGACTACTATAAATACTTTCAGGCTATAATTCATGTAAATAACTAAATGTCATAGTATAATGTAAAATTCAGGAAAGCAACATCTGTGTTACATTATTTATGAATAAATAAACATATGTGATCTAGGAATATGCTATATGGTAGGACTTTTCATCTATGATGTACTACTGTAAATGTACTAATTGTAGGAGTGAACAGCAGTTGCAAATGGTATTATCCAAAACATATATAAAAAGCAAAACAGATGACATATTGTAAGAATGTCCATCTACCACCAACCACTGCTCTAAATAAGATAATGACTACACATGACCAGCAATCACAAAGGTATAACAATCATTTATGAATAAATAAAACACATACAAATGAATCTCATATATAAATAAAACAGCCAAAAATAAAGTTGCAGCAATTCACTTATATTCATACACCCAATTATCCTTTCCCCAAAATTGTAAACTATCATAAGATAATAATAAAAAAAGAACAATCTTAATATATTCTGTTTATGTAGCCTGTTTTATATTTACAGGAAGTGGAAATGATTTGATTTTAAATGAGATAAAAAAACTAATTGCTTTACATAAAAATTTATTCTTTTCTTATGATTTACATTGACTGAATTGTGACATGATTAAATAAAATAACAGGGCAATCCTTTGTCATACAAGTTTATAAACAATTTTACAAAATTAATAATAACAGTAATTTATAAATATACTTTCAGGATAATCAAAAATATTTTTAAAGTTCATACCCATTTCCCTTTAGAAGTCTTCCCTTTTCTCACTAAGAATTCAAGCTCAGATTTCAGATGTTGGTACACTTTTAGTGGATGTCATTTATTCAACCACAGCTATAGTGGCTGTAGATTTTGATCAGGGAGTATTGGATGATAGTTTACTTATTTATTGATGACTGTGTTTCCTCCATCACAGTAGACACTCAAAATTTATGCATGTAATGGACAAAAAACACAGCTTCTACATTACCTGACAGTTCCTTTCCATACTTCTCTATGGCATCTTCAGCCTGAACTCTTCCAGGTGCCAAGAATAAAATAAATTGTGGCTTCTCTACTCTTCTATTGCATTTTTCAGCACCAGGCACAATAAGTATACTGAAAGCACAATCAGAAAGCTCGATGCAATAAAATCAAAGTATTTCAGCAATAATACTTCAACATTAATCAATAATAGTTCAGCAATCAGTATTTTGAGCACAATGATGTATAACCCCTATTTATATTTTATAGAGTAGGCTTATCAGTAAAATTGGACCCATCATCTGCCATTTCAATCCATTGATCTAATAACTCTTAAACTTCATTTTGGTCTGCAGCTTATTTATCCAATTATGACATTTACAAAATTTTACCTTTGAAAAAGATTACCAGACTGAATTACATCAAATACTTATTTCCTTAATTAATCAATCTACTTATACAAATTTTAATTACATTTTCTAAGATAATGCCATTTCCACTTTATAATTGTTAATAAAAAAACACAGTTTATTCTAAAATACTTTACAAGTAAACCGGTGGACAGCAAAATGGCACCAACTTGTTAGTTTAAAGACAAATCAATTTTCAAATTTCTAAAAGCATGAATCCATATCTTGGACACACCTTCAAACCTACAAGGGCTTGTTGTCTGTTTTGAACATAACAATGCTAACCACAAAATAAATAAGGCCTGGCACATTGGCAGAGATAAACATGCAATTAACAATAAAAGATTTCTGCATCCCACTTTCAACTAAATGGCCAATATAAATAACTTATCTGTCATTTAAATATGTAAATTTTCTACTACGTTTCGATCCTTTAATAAATACCATAATTTTCTTCTCACCATCAATGTCATGATTATTATCATTATGATTAAGTATTCAAAGGTGCACTAGGCATACTTTGCTAATTTTATAATATAAAGCTTATCTGTAATATGGTTAAATGTAAATTTTGTTTGTTACACTTGGCTTTATATATATTGAAATCTCATACGATGATGA
The DNA here is from genome assembly GCA_028023455.1 of Epiperipatus broadwayi. Lineage (NCBI taxonomy): Eukaryota > Metazoa > Onychophora > Udeonychophora > Euonychophora > Peripatidae > Epiperipatus > Epiperipatus broadwayi. The sequence continues at coordinate 16,097,738 of JAQFVV010012398.1, read as the reverse complement.
GAGATAAATGTATTAGTTTTATTGCTATTCAGAAATGGTATACATAAAGCCATGCTATGAAAATGTGTTTTTTTATTTAGTTTATATTTATTTAGTTTTTCCAGTTAAAAAGAATATATAATTCATTTAAGAAAAAAAAAAGACTAGGGCAAATCATATTTTAAAGTTTTAACTTGTTTAAATTTTATTTTCTTTGATTGGATTTGCTTTTGAAAGCACAATGTTTTTAATGCCCAAAGGTTAATTATCTTTGGATATATTAAATTACTTTTAACTGTTTTGAATTTTTATATAATATGTATTGTAAACAAATAAAGGAAATTTTCTTTTTATTAAATATTTTTAAATTTCATATAAGAGATATACCCATAAAAACATTCTGTTTTTAATTTTTATGTTAATACGCAAGAAAGTTAGTTAGAAAATGGTAAAAGAACAACAGAATCATCGCTTACTGCCTATATCACATACCTGATAACACCGTTATATGTGTGCAATTGTTTAACTTTAATTAATGCATTAAAACAATCAGTTGTAAAAATTACCAATCTGTGATGCTACCAAACTCTCAACAGGAAAAAAACGACTTCAAGATTTTAAATTAGAAAACTTTGGGGTATTAAGATAGATACAAAATAATGGTAGATTAGCAGTGATAATGGCTAAAATAGTTTCAGGTGGTTTAAATTATGAATAGTTTTTCATAGTGAAGTCAAATGTGGCATACTATTTAATCAAATATAACTACAGGAGAAGTTACAAATATTTTGGAGTAGACCTAATTTTAAGAGATAGAAATGGTTTGTAATACTGAGATAGAGCAAATGAATGTTAATAGTATCTGCAATAAAAAGAGAAAAAATAAATAAATCAGCTATTTTTCAGAAAGAGCAAGACCGGTCATGTATGATAGAGGTGATACAACAATTATTGCAAAACGAATTTAAGAAATGGCAACAGAAGGTAGATATAAAGTTTAAAGAAAATCAGCAGATGTTCAATGAAGTGCAACAGAAAACTGAGATGAAGTTTGATGAATTGCAACAAAAGAAAAAAACAGAAATTAGCAAAATGCAACAAAAATAATGAAAGATTTCATGACATGAACAATGAATGTGAAGGAAAATTTTAAAAAATATAACAGATTATGAAAAAATATGTGGGAGATAAGAGTAGAATTTATATGTAGAATTGATAACCTTGTGAAGGATTTGGATAAGGGGTTTAATAAAATGAAAAAAAAAGCAGAAGTATAAATAAAGTTAACTTTGCAAGTTGAAACATTAAAAAAGAAAATGATAAATTGGTAGGAAAAGTAAAAGAAAATGTAGATGACCTAGCCAGGAAAATTGAACAGTTAAATGTTTAACTGATAAATTAGTTTTTAAGAATGGTCAGAATAAAGTTAATGAACTCAAAAAGACAATCATCTATAGAACAAAAAGATAGATGCAGGGTTATCAAGCCAGGCAAACCAAAAGTATAAGACAATAGAAGATTTTGGATGCGTGGATATTTATAAAATGGGCAAGAGAAAAGCAAAACCATAAAAGCAATAACACTGGGCATGAACAGGTACATGCAGATATTAATCAGTTTTGAAAATTAAAGTATTCAAAGAACAAGATGATGAATCACCTACTGAGCATCTAAATAACTTGTAAAAATACTTTAAACTAAATATGATGTCAGAAGAATGTAACCTGCTATTTCATGCGGCCACTTACAAACAGAAGCTCAAGTATGGTGGGATTCAATGATTTTCAAACCTGTGGCATACAGTTATAGAGGCACTGGTGAACAATCTCTGGACAGAATGCCAAGAGGCTATAAAATATCAAATAATGCAGGACAAACTCCATGTAGGGGTTGCAAAATAATATGTTTTTTAGGAGGCAATTGGCCAAGTTGAGATCTTTGGATTCCTGCAGTTTGAATAAGAGTCAGATTATAAAAATAATTTAAAATAATTTACTTTTTAGAATTGTGCAAATGATTTTGAGCAGTGACAGAAAGTCCATTGAGCCAATGCCAGAGTTTCTAAATGTGATGGATATGAGCAACCATAACCAACCAAATAAACACTGAAAAAGATATCAGAACCCACACATATTAATGTGTCTGAAGTGCAGAGAAAGTATGGTGCTAGACTATGGAGGAAAAGAAAGTCACCAACCTTTAAAAGAACCAAACTCCAAAAAATGGATTCAAAAAAAATAGTATACTCAACTAAGATGTAGAACTAGGGATAAGTTACAGTGTATGTCACCCACAATGAACTGTAACTACAAATACCCTGAAAAAAATTAAAAACACATAAGTTAAACATAAGGGGGCATTTATAGGTTGTTCCTCATATATTATGAGTTTGATATGCACATGGACAGATTATTCACCCCATCAATCAAAATTGCCCCAAAATTAAAATATTTGGAGGTGCTGTCACAGCAGTTTTGTTGAACTCTGGCAATCAGATTTCCATTATGTCTGAACTGTTTAGAAAAATTAGCCAGATCAATCCACAACTTAAAGATTCTGTAAAGGTGACTGGCAAACAATCATAAAGCCACATTAGTTGCTAAACAGTTCTGAATTCCAGTACAACTTAAAAATAAAATCTCAAAATCATGGTTTTGTTTTAATTTTGAAAGACTTGATCTATGAAATGATATTAGTATGTGTGTATTAGATTATTCTGCTGGTGTAGTTACTTGTAGTCATAAGTTTTCTAGATTATATAATTTAATAAAAGTGTGTTGTTTAAAGTTACCTCTCACTTAATAATCATTAAGGAAGTTAGAGAATCTGAAGAGCTGAATGATCAATGGCATAATAAGTTGAAATCATTGCTAGAAAATTTTCAAGACATTTTTTTTGATGTTCCAGGTATGATGAAGGATTTTCAACATTCTATCTGAGTGATACCAAATCATCCCTATCAAGCCATATCTTATCCAATACCACATCAATACAGTTCCAAGGTTCGAAAACAACTGAAGTGGATGATGGAGTTGGATATTATATTCAAATGTTCATCTTCATACAGAAATCCTATTATAGTAATTTTAAAAAAATGGGTCTGAATGGTTATATCTGGATCCTAGACAATTAAACAAAATAACTATATCTGATCAAAACATTCTTCCACCTATTACAGAGTTGGAAATTCTCCACATTGATCTAACTTCCAGTTATTGGCAGTAAGATTCATAAAAAGAATCACTAGTATATTGCACTGAAATATAAAGGCTATTCATGTCAATTCATTAGAATGTCTTTTGATTTAATTAATAGTAGTTCAAAACTGCTATAAAGTTTTATCCTTAATAATCAAACAGATTGTAACAATCTATATATCTTTTCCTGAAGGTTTGTGATGATGGTGATCTAGTTGTATTTTTATATTGAACTATTTCCATCATCTAATATGTGTGTTGAATGTCTTTAGAAAAATTCAATTTTATTTAAATATTCCAAATACATTCAACTGTTAGAAATATCACAGAAAACAGGTTAGTATATGCACCAACTGTTAGTAATATCACAGCAAACAAGTTAGTATATACACCAACTGTTAGTAATATACAGCAAACAGGTTAGTATATGCACTCATTGTTAGTAATATAAACAGGTTACTATATGCACAATGTTTTGAGAGGTATTATTCTCCCCTTTTCTTCAGATGCTGCTGGCCTGACCAGTGACAGTACTAGTATGGGATTTGAACCTGGGTCCTTAGATTCATGAAATTTCTACTGACTGTTGCCTTTGGCAGGATAGCTCAGATGGTTAGAGCATTACCTTAAAATTCAGTAATCAAGAATCTAAGGACAAGGTTCAAATCTTATGCTAATACTGTCACTTGTCAGGCCAGCAACACCTGAATAAGAAGGGAGAATAATACCCCTCAAAACATTGTTCATATACTAACCTATTTATATTACTAACAGTTAGTGCATATACTAATCTCTTTGCTATGATATTACTAATAGTTGGTGCATATATTAATTTGTTTGCTGTGATATTACTAACAGATGAATGTATTTGGATTATTTAAATAAAATTGAATTTTTCTAAAGACATTCAAAACACATATTACAGGATGGAAATAGTCCAATATAAAAATACAATCTATATATGTGTCTGAAAACCTTGAATAGCATTTATAACATTTTGAAATGTTTTTCCAAGAATGCAGTGAGAAAAATATAAAAGATAAATCTAAAAAAAGGACACTTGCTATTAGTGGAGTGTTGTTTTTAAATCACACAATTAATAGCAAGGGCATAAGACCTCATCATGACAAGAGACAAATGATTAAAGAATTTCCTATGCCAAAAACTAAAAAACAATTGTGATTTTTTTAGGAATATGTAATTTCTATAGTAAGTTCTATCAGAAATTTTCCCATAATATGGAGTCACTGTTTAGACTGTTAAGAAGAATGTGGCCTGGAAACTTCACAGCAGGATAATGCATTTGAAAAAAATAAAACAGGATTTTTGGAGCATGTAATACTTTCCTGATTTCAATGAACCTTTTATTTTCCAAACAGACAGCAGTGATTTGGAATGGGTCTTACTCTTTCACAAGTCCAGGAGAATAACAAAGTGGGGTTGCTTTATTTCATAAGCTATTTGTTGAAGGGCCTAGAGATTAACTATACTGTTACTAAAAAAAGAGGTCTTAACTATAGTTTTGACTTTTCAGAAATTTTGACAGTATTTTCTTGGATCAAAGGTTACTGTGATTATGGATCACTAGAGCCTTGAATTCCATAACAGTTATCTAACTAATGGCAAGTTCAGTCTGTTTTTGCAGGAATTTAATTATACCATATGATATTCAAAGAATCTGAGAATATGGTATCAGACATCCTTAGTTGTAATCCAATTCAGCTGGCTCAACAACATTTAAATATAAGAAGCACATTTATTATTAACATAAGCCTGACTTTTGATGAGGCCATTAAAGATGACTCAGAGCATCTAATGCCACTGAATGGTACAATTTTTAATAAGAAGTACAGATATAGAATGGAAGGAGAAACATTGATGTATAAAATCAGAATGAATAAATGCAATAATCCCCCCAGTTATGAGAAATCCATTCATCAAGCACATTCATCACTTGGATGGACATTATGGTACCCACAAGGCAAAATATTTATTAAAAACTTGTTTTTATTGACTGAACTTGCATATTAAAATTCTTTCAGTTTTAAAAAAGGATGATATCTGCCAATGAACAAAACCATCTAATAAAATGTACATTGGACCCTTACAGCCAATCATTCCACAAAGTCTCAAGCAAATTATGACCCTAGAATTTTATGGTTCTTTATCATTCTTTAGGAGAATGAAATATCTTGTATTTATTTATTATTTATTTTCAAAGTATGTAGCAGCATATCCTGTGTCTCAGGCTACTATTTTTTTACATCATCAAGGTACTAGAAGAACAATATTTTCCACTAGTGGGAAAGCTAGAAGTACTGATTTTGGGATATGAACATTTTTTTTGTATCAGTAGACTGGAATAAGTAGATATCCAAACTAAATATAAAATATATTCTGACATCTATCAGAAACCCTCCATTCAAACATGTGAATATGTGATGTGGAAACTTGTTTGACTATTCAAAACATATTTAAGTTCCAAATCATTGAGGCTGGGTGAAACAAATATAAAAGGCAGTTAATTATATAAATTGGTCTGCAAATGAGTCCACTGGTTTTGCATCTGTTCATTTGCATTTAGGAAAACCTTCCCCAATGCTTTTAAATTTCATCTTCCATGATTCTTGAGGAGCCTCTAGATACAGAATTAAATATAGCAAGAGCATGTCAGAAACTAAAATATATGGGAGAAAAAAGAAAGGAGAGAGCAAAAAGTGGGAGATTAAATGTTCATTTAAAACATCTAGTGAAAGAAGTCCAAATAAATTCACTTATAAAAAATTCTTTAACTTTTATGAGGGTCCCTTTACTATCATTGGTTAACAGAGCAATAATGCTTTCTCGGTTGATTCCTGTTAACAGGTAAATGGTACTTACATTTCAAGGTTATTGAAACCATTTAATGTTGAAAATTAGTAGTTTCAAATAAAATGATGTGTCTAGCTCTTTAAGCCATGTGAATGAGTTATTGTAATTTGTGTTATGTGATATATTGTTGAATGAATGTGTGATAAAGTTATACTAAGTTATGGGGCAAGTATCTAGAAATGCTAGTAATCAAATAATACACAAATCAAATTCATTGGTTATTTATGAAGAGCAATGATTTCTCTTATGTGTATCTTTGAAATCATTTGATTCCTCTAGCAATTTCATAAATGATATTGATGTTAGGAATGAATGGAGTAGCATATTGGGTTATAATTTAATAGATGTGGGAATAAAAATAGAAATGCAGATATTTTATTAGTTTTCTTCATTTCGAAAGGAGAATATTATAATCTTTGAGTGAAGGGCTCCATCTAAGATAATTTGCACATTATAATGTATGCCTGTACAATGATATTAAAGAATATTTTGAGATTACAAAAAAATACTTACATAGTTTAGTTATATTAAATTTAGAAAAGTGTATGGAACTTCAAAATTCATTCAAGTACTAATGTGTTTTTTTTGGGGGGAAGAGAGGAAGGGGAGGGAAGAAAATCAAAGAAATATTTATTTTATTATTATTTTAAAGTAGATTAAAGAATTATTAAGCAATAATGTATGTAGAGAATATCATTGGTCAAGATTCTGTATTAAGTAATAGAAAATAATTTATACTAGTAGAACAATATAAATTTTAAAGCTAATTTTTTCATTGAGGGATGATAATTGACAAAATAACGCATTAATATTAATTAAGTGTTTGTTTAATTAAAGAATATAAGTATTGAAAAAACATTGATTAAAGAATTGTAATTAGATAAGATGTGGAGATGGTTTGGATTATGTAGTAATAGCTATTAAAATGTTTGTCTTAATAATTAAGATTTTTTTTTTCTTTGGAGAGAAAAAAGCACTGAAAAAGTTAAAGCGGCAACTTGGGACATTCAATCTCTGAATCAATTTCATATGTAAGCTGAAAAATCTCAAAAAAAAAAAAAAAAGTAAAAGAAGCAAATTACAAAATAGTAATTTTGAGAAACTTGCACACTAAATTATGCTGCCAACTTTTACATAATTTACATGTTAGAAAACAAATACAGGGCAAGAAAAATTTTAATGTAGGCTCACTTTAACTCTGGGATCAGTATTCAAAGCATTTGAAGAATTGCTTTGCACAGAAAAAAAGGGGAAATAGTATTTAATAAGCTAGCATTTATAGCTATTACTCACCTGGAGTATATCTGTTTCTTTCACGACTGAAAATCTTAATGGAGAATTGTAATAATTTGATTAAATTTACTAAGTAATATTTTATTTTATTTACTTAATTTTGTTTATTGCTGACTCTTTATTAAGAAGACGGATCTATATTTATCATGTCTCTATTTATTATCGAACCTAATGGAAATACATTTGTGCTGAGAGGAAAAAATTGCACTGTTTTTGTGGGTTTTTTTTTGTTTTTTGCTTTAAGAAAAATCATTATCTAAGAGGCACAGAGAATTTCCACTTTCAGTTCTATAAATATGGAAGAGAGATTCTTTGAAATATGGAACTATTATGAAGATTAAAAAGCATTACTTTAATAAAACGTCTTTGATATAAAAAAAAAACAATGCTTTTTAATGTTCATAATAGTACCCTATTTCATATTTTAAAGTATAATCCCACTTTATATCAAAAAGAAAATCTGCAGTGGTAAAAAATGTTATCATATCTGATTGAAAAGACCTAAAATAGATAAGGATGTTATTTTATTTATGTTGTATTTAAATATGGTGAATTATATTTAATGTTATATTTATATATATCTTGCTTAGTATTTTACAATAATTTCATATATTAGGTCTTGGGCAATATATTCAAAAGTGGGTGTTATCATGTTCTAATTTTTTCTTTATTGTTATATTAATAAATCATAATATTGCAAATTTGTTAGTAATGTGCCACTTTGATCTCTTTCAACAATTTATTTTATCTTGTGAGGAATTACATTCTCTGGCTGACTGTTTAGTGGGAATGTTATTAGGGTGTGTCTATATAGTTGCTCACTTATCATACTCTTTCTTTAGAAAAGTGGCATCCACACCTACCAATAAGTTATATAATTATCAGTTAGTACAAAATAGATAAAATAAAAAGGTATTTTATGTAAGCAAGATCTCAGTTTATAAATAAAAACACAATGCTGCATTCTAGATGGGGAGCTTTTAAGCTAATTTCCAGTACTATATATATATATAATAGTTTGGGAGTTAAACCATGTGTTAGTCAAACTAAAGAAAATGTAAATAAAAACAAAAACAAATATGTTTACTTCTCTAACCAGTCACCCTAATATTTCAAACATGAAGATGGGTTTTTATCATAAATTACAGCAAAATAAAAATCAGTCTTCTGGATAAAATATTAAAGTGGCTGTTTAAATTAATTGTTTGTTTAAATACATATATTTAAGTATATGAAAGTTCCTGTTATTTTTATTTAGAAAAATCACAATCAGATGATACTAGAAAGTGACCAATAATATTGCATATTTCAAATTCTTTTTGCATTCAAAATTTTTATTAGTCTGTTTTTACATTCAAAATTTTTATTCATCACAGTCTATAATCATCTGATTGTAATTTTTCTTAATAATAAAAAAAAATCAGAAATTTCCACATATTTAAAAATATTTAAATAATTACATCTGTTAAAAATGTATATTGAAACGGAATATTTACACTGCCATATCCATTTCACCTAGTTACACTCTATCACCACACTTAAGCCAAGTTTAAACTCTAAAAGTATCTCAAGAAATTTTATATAGGTATATAAGTATAATCGCATATATATGTGTGTGTTAATGTCTGTAACCTAACTATTGTAATGGTATATAATATGCTGTTACATTAATTTAAAATTATAATAAAAACTTTTTTAAGTTCGTAAATAAAAAACTAAAAGCTAAAATTAAAAAGAGTTGTTCAATGTATAAATATATTTGCACAGATGCAAAACTTTAAAAGTATTTCTTTTTTAGATAAAAAAAAAAGTATTTCAATGTATTTTTTTATAGAAAAAGTTCTAAATATAAAATATTTTGGAAAAAAGTAATGTAAATAAAAATAGAAACAGGTCTTAATTAATTCCTGAAATCTCAAAATGGAAATGATTGTGTTATTAATTATCGAAAAGCAAACTAGCCCTTGGGGATCTTATATAATTAAAAAGTCAGATGAAAGATATAGATAAAAATTAAAGATTGTTTCCCACTCTGAAGCAGAATGTCCAATAGAAGCAGAAAACCAGCACTCGGACCTAATGAAAATGATTGATTGTTCAGTGAATCTAGACAATGTGTATAAAAATAAAAATATTGAAATTAAGGACAGTTCCAGCTTGATTTTGTGAGAAGAGCAATAAGACATACTTATTGCTCTCTCTCACTTATTTCAAATGAAATAACTGTTGAATTATGAATGGTACTGTTGCAGACCCGAATAAAATAATACCAGGATTGAACCAGCTAAGGCCACCTTCAGATAGACCGGTCTTCAAATAAAGACTTCGTGGGAATTGACACCAGGAACCGGGACTCTTCTACTGTAAGAGATATAACTGAAAAATTTAAAAAAAATAATAATTAAGAACTTTCGAGATTTGAGAAGCTAAACCTACATTTTTTAAAATGAACTTTAATCTGACTTTTCAAATCAATTATTAATGTTTAATTTTTATACTTTTGAGTTTGCTGACTTAATCATTTCAATTTTTTTTTAATATTTATTGGCTAAATTATTTAAATGCATTAAATTTAAGTTGGGTATAGATAACTGCATAGATTCGTTAATGTTTAATTATGTTTTTATTTTCATATTTGATTAAAATATATAGATATTCAGTAAATATGATACCTCATGTTGAGTATCTAAAAATGTATTTATTCGAGTGTCTTTTAAGTTATTGGTGTCAATGCGGCATCTTATGATGAATGCCATTGGGTTTCTTGTAAATTTCCCTCTGCAATTTCATCAATGACTTTATGTTTTGATCGTTTATGTTTATTTTGAAATGTTTTTGACTGAGTAATCTATGTAGCCTATCTATTCTCAACATTCTAAAGAAAAATTTATTAAAATGTCCATCTGTGTGAACTGTTTAAAATAATTTAAATTTAAAAATTAATATTAAAATTTAAAGAAATTTTATTCCTCAATTTTATTTATATGTGCATTAATAAATGTTTGTGTTATTAGTACTGGCAGTGATCTAGTTTTTTTTTAATCTTTATTAAAAATATATTTTAAATAAGAATTTATATTTAATAAATCTCGGCATCTTACTGAGCTAGTGACTAGGACTGATGATCTAAATAAAATACATACGTAAAATTTGAATCTTAACTTACGTATCTGCCTACTATATAAATTTTCTAGGTTCAAGTGACCTAGTGGCGCCCTGTAATGCAGATTCAGTAAGACTTCATTCTATCTGACCATTATACTATCATATATAGATTACAATAATACCTTTATAGGAGATTTGAACTCAGACTTTCAAGCACCCACCAACTATCCACACTATCTCAATAACTGATACACATGACCGCACACATGTAGAAAAAATAAATAATCACCAATATACATATATCATACTAAACCTGCAATCATCAGTTGGTCCAAATTATCATCTCCCCCACATATATATATAATCAGTTCTCAGTTTATATTAAGATAGCAAATGTTCACACTTTAATGGACAGGCTTCAATCCACTCCAACCACCAACTTTTCATCCATCCATATTATTGAAAATCTGCTGATGGAAAGCCAAATCCCATGCTGATGCCAACATTATTGCCAAGCCCATGTTGACCTGAAGTCATGGTGACCCCTCATGTATAGGGGGCATATCTATTTAAATACATAGAAGAGGGATGGGCAGGATACAAGCTTATATGTAAATATTTCAAAACCAGGCATCAGCATGGGATTTGGCTTTCCATCATCAGATTTTCAATGATATGGATGGCTGAAAAAATTGGAGTGGATTGAAGCCTGTCCATTAAAGTGTGAAGATTTGCTATCTTAATATAAACTGAGAAATAATTATATATGTGTGTGGGAGATGATAATCTGGACCAACTGATGATTGCAAGTTTAGCATGAAATATGTATATTGGTGATTATTTATCTCTTCTACATGTGTATGATCATGTGTATCAGTTGTATGAGACAGTGTGGATAGTTGATGGGTGCTTAAAAGTCTGAGTTCAAATCCCCTATATTTAAAATTAAAGCGCCAGGTTTGTGAAGAGCGCCTGGTTTTGAAATATTTAATAATACCTTTATTAAAAGTTATATAAAATTCAATGTAGAACTCAATCTGTTAAAATCGCATGTATATATGTGTATTATATATATCACCATAATATAGCATATCTTGTATTTTGTTATTTACAATACTTTCTAAAACTTATTTGTAGAATAATTTGTAAAATAATATCACGAGATTCAAATTTAAGTTGGGATAGTGTGTTAATTGATGTTAAAATTATTAAAACAATAGATGTTTGTTAAAACATATTTTATCACTAAGATAAACATTTAATCAACTTTGTAAATTTCTAAAGTCTTATATAAAAATAAAAGGTAAAATTCTTAAAAACATCCTGTTAAAAAAGTAAACAAAAGACAGGAAGTTATTTTGGTTCTTAAAATTATAAAACCCAATGTGCTAATGGCTTGTTTTGCTGGAGTAAAAATTTCTTATTAAAATATATCATTTAATGGAAGATGACACATAAAGGCCACATTTTTCTATGTAAAATATACACTGCCAAATCTTGTAAGTACTCATTAACTGAATCTATGCTGGTTTAATTTTAATATGTCTAAGTAGGAGAGGCAGGAGTTGCTATTCTCCAAGCCTGGAGAATAATGATCTCCATCTCCATCCTAAGTACTGAAGACACCCAGCTACTATACTGATGGAAGACATTTCTGTAACAGACCTGCTGTGCTGATATTCCCACCTGGAGGAATATACTGTCTATCCTAAGAATAATTATTGCTGCTGTACCCACCATCAAGAAATGATGCTACCAACAGAAATACTTCCACCAATGAGTCAAAGGTAAAATTTCTAATGCCTCCACAAAGAGCTCTGAAATGAATTTTAACTCCTAAATCTAAAACTATAGCTATTATATAAATCTAACTAAACATTCAAAGTAAATTTTAATCGACAAAACCTTTTGTCTAGTTAAATTGTAGAATTGCCAATTGATGCTTGTCTTATTCTCTGAAATTTTAATATCTATAAAACCTTTCATATTACATAAAATAAAATATAAAATTAATGATCATACTAATAACTGTAATTTACCTTTTCCTTTTGTGCTTATTGTGATGAATATTATGTATTAGAAGTCTTAGTTATTAAGATCTTATTTTCTTATGTATATGATACTGTGCCAAATGTCACTTGAAACAGCAAGCATATTAAAAATAATAAATTTGTACTGAGAATATCATTATTTCTATCTTTGATCTAACGAATATAGAATAATGCTTAAAGTTATCCAAACACAACTCACTGTTTCAAAATTAGATTAAATGGTAATAATATTTGGTCACCTTGTGATCATTATAATGACCCAAATTGACTTGAAATTTAGTTCTTAATAAATAATTGTTCTGGTTTGCCAATAATATAATTATAAAATATGATTTTTCTAAAGGTTATTTTATCTAATAAAGAAATCCTAGTTAGAGATATATGTTATGAAAGTGCATTTTGGACTTCCTAATTAATTCCAACCCTTTAAATATACCTCTCACTGTTAAAATTTGATTGATGATGCAGATCAATTATTTATTAGATGGGATTGTGTTTATTAATTCAGTCCCTTTATTATTGTATTAACTTTAAGAGCTTGGTTTACAAATTCACTTGTGTTAGCAAACACAATTATTTCTAATATGTGTTATACTGTCTTTGTGCATTGTGGATGTGGACTTATGATATATGTATAGATATATCCGTATCTTGCTAAATCTTATGGGCTAATTGCAGTGACTGCCCCATTAAATTGATTGCTCATGTAACAGTGAACACAAGTCATCCAGGAGCCGAATTCTTCGAGTATCAAATATGCAACTGGGGTATAAGCACAGGACTTTTGAATAGCATATCTGAGTTCTGAAATTTTAGATATTTAAAATTAATTCATTAGCAAGCTCTTCAGTTCCAAATGAATTGAATCTTATATGTGGAAATAATTTCTCATCTGCACTATCAAATCCCTAATAAACTTTAGTAATTTGCTTATAGTGAACCACATGTCACACTAATTAAGTCCATTACCTCAAAGTAGTATATCTATTCATGGCTTTATCCAAAACCATGAGAATTCTTGGTGAAATAAGTCATGATTTGTATCACTTTCTTGAGGTTAATGATTGTGCTCAAACTTTAATTTACTTGGCTTAAATGTAAGCAATATTAATGCTAGAGTAAATAATTTATGTCTCCAGTTATTACCATAACCTCCATCATTTGGCAAATCATGATAAAAAAATTGGATATCATTTGATATATTAATTTGTTGTAGACATCAACTATTCATTAATCATAAAGGTTGTTAGATTCACTTGACTAAAGTCACTGACACTGTATCACATTTAATTAATTTTCCAATTGTGTAACCCCTGATAATGTTGAATTAATTATATTTCTAATCAATAAATAATGAGTATAATCTGTCTTGCTTTATGTTAATTATTGACAACTATAATAAACTTATTTAAATTTACCTCATCTCCATTATCATTTTGGTCATACACTAATACAATTAAATTATTAATTAAATGCATTTAATATACATAATAATTATAGTATTGATATTACTTATTTATTAATTTGATTTATCTTATCATTAGTTTATTGACCCAGTTGTCATCCATTGGGTAATAAAATTTAGAGTCTCATTCCTCTCTCTGTTAAAAAAAGGGCCACAGGTTAAGTAAAATTTTCAGGTAAACTGAAAAAGTCATTCATGGAGTGTTAAATTATGGAGCACCAGTAAACAGATTAAAACTTGGTTGAAATTGGGACTCCTATATCCATTATTGATCAGGCTTGATATATTTTACCAGGACTCTAGGTTTTGTTACATGAACATACAATTCTGATTGTTACTATATATATGTAAATAATTCCAGTGCATATTGCTACCTGAAATAAATATTAAATATCAAATCACCTTAAACATTAAGAAATGTTCAACTACACCCTCTGTGCCTAAATGTATTATAGTGCACATCTTAAGACATCTAGTTTAAAAAATTACCTGGACAAGCATTTTTGAAATATAGACTATAATACAATTACTCACAGAGGATATAGCTGAAAATTTCTTAATTTTTGAGGCAATTTGATATTATATATTGAGATAGTTATGTGTCTCGTGCATACAACATAGTAGTAGTTATGCATATATATATAAAGTTGAAAGGAAAAGTAGAAATAAACACAGACAAAAATATTTTATAGACATTTTCTATATTACATTGGAATAATGGTTCAAGGATTAAATAATTTGAATTAAAAAAATATTATAAATTAAACATTTAAAAAGATCTTATTAATATTTTATTCTTATTTTGAAATTAAAACAAGCATATTTTTATACTAAAATATATTTACTGGTAATTATAAAATTCCACTATCTATTTTGATTAGCAAATTTTTTGTAATGAATGCTTGTACAACATATTTTAATAAAATTCTACAAAGTTGTTTTCAAAGGATTAAGTTGAATTAAAAAGTGTCATTAACTTTTTTTTCAATCAAGATAAAAAAAAATTATTACTGTAAAAGGATTGAAAAAAATTAGAGTTTTACAGATTAGAACTACCATGCAGATATAACTCAAGGCAAGACAATAAATCCAGCCACTGCTACAAGTGCAATAAGGGAAGAGTTTGAAGTTTGAATTCACATGGAAGAAAGACCCAGCTTTTATATATCCATAGCCCATATATGTAGAGCATAGAGACTGAAGGGATCTCACTGTGGTCAACAATTACCTGGATTATATCTTTCTCATTGATGCCAAAAAGCCAGTCTACTGGTTTAAAAAGATCAGTTTGTCTAGAGAGTCCATCAGCTTGCTGTTAAATTAGTTTATACTTGTGCTGTTTTATCTGTGTGCAGAATGTCACATAAAGGGATACTGCATCATATAAAGTACAGCTAGTGAGTTATTTTAAATAATTTCTTTAGTAAAAATGATAGTTATATTTTTTAAAACTACAACTTTTTTTAAGTAAATAATTTTATTCAACAAAAAGTAAAATGCATTTCTAGTATATTTTATTAAAAAAAGAGAACTTCAGAAATCTTTCTAGATTAGGGAATAAAAGAACATCCTGAAATATTTGTCTGAAGGTTTGTAATGATGATATATTATAAGATGTGATATGTTGGACTATTTCCATCATTTATGAGTGAATGTTGAATGTATAGAAAATTTTAAACTTTATTTAAACTTTCCAAATACAAACAACTTGTTAGTAAAACACACAAATAGACAAACCAAGTTAGTAATTACACAACATTTCAAGTAATAGTATTCTCCACTTCAAGTGTTGCTGGTCTATATGAACAGTGACAATATTCACTTAGAAGTTGAACTTGCACCTTTAAATTCTTGGAATATTGAATTTAAGGCAAATGCTCTATACACTGAGCTATTCTGTCAAAGGCAACAAATAGTAGAAATTTGATATATTTATATATGAGGGTTGATTCAAATCCTCCTGAGTCTTTCAATTTTTTTTAATGAGGCTAATTAGTTTTTTTTTCTAAGAGCAAGATTAATTAGAGATTTCCATACATTGTATATTGCCAGATTAGGTTGACTTATAGGATTATTTCCCATTGTCATATGAGCAGCTTTCTTGAATTTTCTTCTATGCATTTTTCCTCTTTATTCAATATCTTTGTATTTTCTCACTTAAGCATATGGTCATTAATATATACATGATCTGCTATGATTGACATATCTGTTTTTTTCTTTTTTAACCATTAGTTTGTGCTCTTTCAATCACTGTTCAACAGGGTGACAGGTCTCACAAATGTATTTTTGTCCACATTCACATGGTATTTCATTGATGCATTTTTTCATCATTTTTAGTTTAGGCTTAGTAGAAAAGCATTCCTTAAAGTGTGGTATGGCTTTGGAAGTCAGTTCTAATGTTATATTGACAGCATATTTTCTTTAATTTGTCTGCCACTTCTGGTATGTATGGATACACTACCGTACCAGTAATTGTTTTCTCTTTTGGTGTCTCTGTGTTGTCTATTGAAGGTTTTTCTGATGTCTGCTGATAGATAGCCAGTCTTCATAAGCATGTGTTCTATATGAATATTTTCTTTTTTCAAATCACTGCTTTGTGAACAAACCTCCTTTGCTCTGTTCCATAGTGATAGTACAATTCATTGTTTAGTGCTTCTTATAAGATTGGATGTATATTCCAAGTATTTTCCAGTGTGTGTTGGTTTTCTATACATTGTTGTTTTTACTTTGCCCTGGGAGAGTCTTGTCACAAGAACATCCAAAAATGCCAGTTTTTGTTCTTCTGTTTCCATCATGATTTTAATTGTAGGAGATAATCTGCATCAGGAATGCCTGTAATTCTACCTCACTATGTGGCCATACCATAAATGTATCATCAACATATTGAAGCCACACATTAGGCATACATGGAGTAGTATTTATGGCTGTGGTTTCACATTCTTCCAATTAAACATTGCTGAGCAAGAATGACAATGATAATCCCATGGACATCCCTTGATTTTGTTAGAAGAATTCTGAGTTATATTGAAAGTATGTTGTTACACAGAACATTAATAATTCCATTATACTATCAATAGGTAGAGTTGTTTTGGTTTGTAGACTATTATCATCATACAACCTTTTCCTTATAATAGACAATGCCTCATCACTTGGTACATCTGTTAACAGACTTTCCACATCAAAACTTACCAATATACCAGTTCTTTCCATTTTCATGTTCCTGACTAATTCTAAAAAGTGCTTAAAATTCCTGATGAAAGACTGTGTCCTGTATGCCAATGGACTAAGAACTTCGAGAAGAAATCTTGACAAATTTTGACATGGTGAATTTCTAGAATTAGCAACAGGTCTTAATGGAACATTGTCTTTATGGATTTTAGGCAGTACATACAGGTGAGGATTCTTGCTCAAATACAAAGTTTTTTTTTCTGAATCACTGAAATATCTGTGATGCTTCTGGAGTAATGCTTGTAGGTTTATCTCTGTATTTGGAATTGGATTTTTACTATTTTTTGTATTGGCCTGCTGTGAGAAGGCCTTGTATTTAGTTATCATAATCAATTTTCTCCATTACAACTGTAGTGTTACATTTATCAGCAGGAATAATGATTATAGATGTTTCCTGTTTGAGAGATTTAATAGTTTACCTCTCATCACATGAAATGTTTGAATTCTGCTTGTGCACTTGATGTCTTTCAAGTGTCCTGTTTACTCTCCAGCATAACCCTGCCACTTCTTCTAGAGTCAAGTTGCCATTATATCCAATAGTGGGACAGTAGATGGTGTAATGGTGAAATTCAAACATTTTTCAAGAATTGATAATTCACAATCAGTAAGGTGTTAAAAGATTTTTCACTGATGATGAGGATACACTAGTTGCAGTATAACTTTTGACTTGCCCATGTAGATTTTTCTTCTGAAGATCTTTTATCCTTTCATGTAACTTCCAATATGATCTGTTCATTGCTTGACAAATACTTGACAAATCTTCATCTGTAACTTTATTTTGTAGAAACGATTCCTTATTTCTAATAGGTCACAATCTTTGATTCTTAGTAAACTGCTGAACCTTTATACTTTCTCACAATAAAGCCTCACTTGCTCTCTGAATAATATTCTGTCAGTACAAGATTGGAGAGTTGAGAAAATTATTCAGAGAGCAAATGATGCCTTATTGAGAGAAAGTATAAAAGTTCAGCGGTTTACCAAGTATCAAACATTGCAACCTATTAGAAATATGAAATCATTTCTACAAAATAAAGTTACAGATGAAGATTTCTCAAAAATTTGTCAAATAGAAAGCAGATCATATTGTAAGTTACATGGAAGGATAAAATAACTTCAGAAAAAAAAGTTTGTAAATTTATATGGGCAAATCAAAAGTAATACTGCAACTAGTCTATCCTTATCATCAGTTGAAAATCTTAGTTCTAAACACCTTACTGATTGTGAATTATCAGTTCTTGAAAAAGGTTTGAATTTTGCCATTACACCATCTACGGTCCCACTATTGGATATAATGGTGGCCACTGATAAGGTGACTCAAAACCTGACTCTAGAAAAAGTGGCAGACATCAAGTGCATGAGCAGAAGTCAAACATTTCATGTGATGAGAGGAAAGCTATTAAATTTCTCAAGCAGGATACATCTATAATTACTCTTCCTGCTGACAAAGATAACACTGCAGTTGTAATGGATAAAACTGATTATGATAACAAAATACAAGACTTTTTCACAGCAGGCTAATACAAAAAGTAGCAAAAAATCCAATTCCAAATACAGAGATAAAACAACATACATTATGCTGGAAGCATCACAGGTGTTTCAGTGATTCAAAAAAAAAAGAAAGTTAACTTTGTATTTGAGCAAGATTCCCGACCTGTATGGACTGCATAAAATTCATAAAGACAATGTTCCATTAAGACCTATGGTTAGCTCTAGCAATTCACCATGTCAAAATTTGTCAAGATTTCTTCTCGAAGTTCTTAGTCCATTGACATACAGGACACAGTCTTTCATCAGGGATTTTAAGCACTTTTTAGAATTAGTCAGGAACATGAAAATGGAAAGAACTGGTATATTGGTAAGTTTTGATGTGGAAAGTCTGTTAACAAATGTACCAAGTGATGAGGCATTGTCTATTGTAAGGAAAAGGTTTATGATGATAATAGTCTACAAACCAGAACAACTCTACCTACTGATAATATAATGGAATTATTAATGTTCTGTGTAACAACATACTTTCAATTATTGAAACTCAGAATTCTTCTAACAAAATCAAGGGATATCCATGGGATTATCATTGTCATTCTTGCTCAGCAATGTTTAATTGGAAGAACTTGAAACCACAGCCATAAATACTACTCCATGTCCACCTAAATTGTGGCTTCGTTATGTTGATGATACATTTGTGGTATGGCCACATGGTGAGGTAGAATTACAGTCATTCTGGATGCATATTAACAACATATCTCCTACAATTAAAATCACAATGGAATCAGAACAAGAACAAAAATTGGTACTCTTGAATGTTCTTGTGACAAGACTCCTTCAGGGCAAAGTAAAAACAACACTGTATAAAAAAAACAACACAAACTGGCAAATACTTGGAATATACATCTAATCATACAAAAAAAAACTAAACAAGAAAGGAACAGAGCAAAGAAGGTTTGTTCAGAAACCAGTGATCTGGAAAAAAAAAATTCACATAGAACAAATGCTTATGAAGAATGGCTATCTATCAGCAGTCATCAGAAAAACCTTCAATAGACACACAAAGAGACACCAAAAGAGAAAACAATTATTGGTATGGAAGTATATCCATACATATCAGGAATGGCATACAAATTAAAGAAAATCTGCAGTCAATAGAAGATTAGAACTGCTTTCCAAAGCCATACCACACTTTGAAGAATGCTTACTTATACTAAGCCTAAACTGGAAATGCTGAAGAACAAAAACTGCATCTATGAAATACCATGTGAATGTGGAAAAAAATACAGTGGTGAGACCTGTCACCCTGTTGAACAGTGATTAAAAGAGCACAAACTAATGGTTAAAAGAAAAAAAAAAGATGTGTCTACCATAGCAGATCATGTATATTCTAATGACCATATGCTTAAGTGAGAAAATACAAAGATATTGGATAAAGAGAAAAAAATGCATAGAAGAAAATTCAAGGAAGCTGCTCATATGACAATAGCAAATAATCCTATAAGTCAACACAATGTACAGAAGCCTCTAATTAATCTTGCTTTTAGTCAAAAATAATAAAAAAATTATTAGCTTCATTTAAAAAAAAAATTGAAGGACTCTGGAGAATTTGAACCAACCCTCATATATAAATATATCAAATTTCTACTCTATGTTGCCTTTGACAGAATAGCTCAGTAGGTAGAGCATTTGCCTTAAACTCAATATTCAAGAATCTAAAGGTGTGAGTTCAACTTCTAAATGAATATTGTTACTGGGAATATAGTCCAGCAATATAGGCCAGCAACACCTGAAGAAGAGTGGGAGAATAATACTACTCGAAACATTGTGTAATTACTAACCTGTAATTTCTATTTGTGTGTTATTACTAACAAGTTATTTGTATTTGGAAAGTTTGAATAAAGTTTAAAATTTTCTAAACATTCAACATTTACTCATAAATGATAAAAATAGTCGAACATATCACATCTTATCCTGGAGTATGTTTAAAGATGTTTATAATTAATCAAGAGTAATCTGTTGAAAAAAGAAAAAAGTTTTAATGAAGAACTGTCAAAAGAGTAAATATTTTTTAAAGACTTTTACTTACCATAAAAAAAGATAAGAAACTAATTATAAGCTTTGATTCAAACAACCTATATTTTTTATACACACATCACCCATATGCATTTATTTATTCTTAAAAACAAATTGAATTTTTTATGTATGACAATTCAAACATGTTAATTTTTTAATTAAAATACAGCATCTCTGTATGCTTATATAGATGTATGTCAGGGAGAAACATATATGTTAAAATTAATCATAATTTTTATTATCATATGACAATTTATATGCAAAAATATATGTTTAATAAGTTTATTATTTTGACAAATTAAAATATATGATATAAACATCAGTGTGTGCACACATTTCCATGCACACATGCATATATCTTAAATCAATAATATACTTGTGTATTATAAAATGAATTTAATTATGGATTTATGATAATTCAAATAAGTTCATAAATTATTATACCATATGTCTGTATGCTTTATATATGTGTGTGTTATTGAAACCTATTTGTAAATTACAATGTAATAGTGAATTTCTTTTTTGGTATTGATCAAAATCAGAATGTTTAATTTATATGTATAGCTATATTCTACAGATTTTAATTTAATTGTTACTAATAAATTTAGATTTCATTTTTTAAAGTTATTCCAGTGAATTTCTTCAATCCTAAATAGTTTGAGAATTATATATTGTATTATATTCCTTGTTTACAATAACAGTTATAGAGCTTTTGTTCTATGAGCTAGATTCATGCAGGAGTTTATATTTAGTGTTTATACACATCCAATTGATAATAATCCTGAATTGGCACAAAGGGGATATCCTTTAAAGACCATACACTACTACATTTTATTTAGTTTAGTATTTATTAAAAATTAAGTTTATAGGTAGCCAGTGCATTAATGGTACTAAGTGGTCAGAGCATTGATGATGATCAGCATGTTTTAGAATCTCTGCATTATTTATTTACTGTTGTATTTTTGTAGATTAGCTCTTAAGTTTCTCTATCCAAATTATTGTGCATATAATGTGCTCCAAGCTAGCATTGGCTGAATAATTATCCTGTTTTTTTGTAGCCCAATTTCAAATCCAGTCACAAGATTGACTGATTTCATTTTATTGCTGGTCATTCATGATGATGATGATTATTGCCTTGTGTAATGAAGGTGAACTTATACTTATTTATAGTGTTATTATGTGTGGATCTCTCATGACATTCCTCATATCATTATTCATTTCTTTTACATTCAATTTCAAATTTTGTATTGACTTGTAGATGATGATGATGAGTGCTATCATCGCAGTTTTAGCCCAATTCCTTGTACCATTACAATATATATATATTAATTCTAATATTTTCATGGATAAATGATGAATTCATATTATTATTTCCAGGAGTTTCCATGTAGTACAAGTATAATAGCTAAATGGCTAATGTTTCAGTACAATTATATATATATATATATATATATATATATATATATATATATGGATATATATATATATATATATATATATATATATATATATTGTGCCCTTTTCTATAGGCCAGTAATAGTTTATAACAGTCAATTACTAAAAAAATTTAAATTTAGAATATGTTCTTTTAATACATTAATTATATTAAGTCAATTATATCTTTAAAGTACAATTTGAAGCTAAAGAGAATATGTAGTATATAAAATCATTTAAAAATAGTTATATAAAGCTTAAAATATTGTTTCATATGGTTGTAAAAGCTGGCCATATTAAATAACACAGCTGTAAATAATTAAAAGTATATTTAATAAATTCGATTTTAATAGTTTAAAAACTTATAGTTAATAAATACAGTGTTTAAATTTATAATCATATTTAATAAACAAAAATTAATATGGTATATTTTTAAAATAAACTTTGTGATGGTGAAAATTATATCTAATTCTATATTTTCTAAATTATTCTTCCAAAATTTTTATAATTATTTTATATAATATAATAAGTGTATAAATTTTATTAGTCTAGGCAGAGAAATAGATTGAAAATCATCTGTCAAAGTTATAATCACATGATTTTTTTTAATGTATACTATTACACACACGCTTGTTTGAAATAATGAAAAAGTTTAAAATATTTTCAAAGTTATATTATAGAATTGGATAGAATTATTGCCTATCATAAAAGCAAATAATAATAAATATTAAGTTACCTATCATATGTAATGTTTAAATAGTTTTAATAAAATAATAATTTATTTAAAAGTAATATTTTAAGTAATGTTTTAGGTTCATTACGTCATCATTTTATTTTTCAAATATAATTCTACTATAAATTGAAAATCTGTAAATTTGTTTTCAAGTGGGGTAAGAATTGACCAATAAGAAATAAGTATCCTTACAGACGATAAATATTGTTGTAACTAACTTATAGCGGGAGAATAAAAAAGGTATTGAAACCGGAGAGAGGTAAATTATAACTATCAAAAGATAGTGTTTTAAAAATCTTTTATTTTAGTCAATTTTTTTAGTACTTTCTTATAACTTTATCTGCAAAAAACTAATTGATAGTTTTAAAAATATATTTTTGCAAAAGAAAGTATAAACTAAAAAAATATTTTTATAATTTCGTTCAATATGATTTTCTAATTTTTAAAGTACTTACCAGTCGTATTTTATCTAAAAGTTTAACCTAAGCTACGCAAATAAAAAATGGATATACTACAAAATAAAATGGATAGAAATTGTAATGCTGAAAAAATATTTGAAATATTTATTGATACAGTTTTATTAATATTTAACCGAAGAACTGTTTTGGTACATAAAAACCACAGCAGGGACACTATACGGAGTCTAAAAAGTGTATGGAAACATATTATTTATAGACTGATCCAAGATTTATTTTTAAATGATAATAAGATAATTATATATTGCATGAATTATTTTATATAGTATGATATTCAAAGGAATAAAATGTTATATCCTTTCTAAAGGTAACATTTTAAAAAATATTTTCGAGTGCAGAACTAAATAAAAAACCCAGGAAAATGATATTAAAATATCCGTTCTTCGAATTATTTAAAATGTACTGGGAAAAGATTTGTTCAAAAGTATTTGAAGTTTTATTTTAAAAGAGATTTATAAAAAATACCAAATGAAAGTTTTAATGTATCAGGAAAGAAACATAGATAAAAAGTGAACACATAGATGAATGAAAAAATGGATCCATGGAAATACCAATAGTACTTAAAAGTTCATCGAATATTTTAAAATTAAATAAGATGATTGATGCATCGGATATGCAGAGAATATTGGTAGAGAAGATTAAGAAGCTTCATGGTATTAATTAATATTATCATCCTAAAAATGAAAACCAATGATTATTTTCTAAATTTTAATAAATGGATTAATAATTATTTTTGTTTTAAACTTTAACGTGCTTGGAGAACATTTTTAAAAAACTCTAGAGAAAATAATAAGCATTTTGGACTTATCAGAACTATCGTCAAGAAAATATGTAACTATAGTTTTGATTTTTTTGATTTTGTTGACCTAATTTAAATCTAAAATTTTATATAAGATTAGGAAAAACATAAAAACATTAATTTGTTAATATTAAAATCTTATAATATAACAATCTAATAATTTAGCTAAAAAATATTTTAATATAAAGTGTATGGGTATGAATTTTTTTTTCTATATCTGCAATGCTCAAGTGGACAAAGGAAGCCTACTGAACACGATGACTAGATAAAGGTTATTGGTAATAATAATAACTAGTAATAATTTTATAATGTATATTTTGTTTTCTTTAGATCATCCATAAATTGGAAGAATGAAGTGTAAAAGTTTTTTAAATTATATGTAACGCATTTTTATACAACATTTTAAAAAACATTATGAGATAGGATTGATTTGGAAATATGCATACGACAATTTTTTTTTTGATTTTTATTAGTGATATAATCCAACATAACAAATAATTATGTGATTCTTTTAAAGTTTTTTATGATATGGGATATTCAAATATTGTCTAAGTAAGTCATATATGATTAAACATACAGAGCAATGAAGTAAGCAGACTTTTCTTATGGGATAGTAAGATTGTTTAACTATTAATGAATTTTATTTATTGTTTTGTAAATGCAGACAGTTATTTATCGATGTAAGATGTAGAAAAATCTTGAGAAATAATGTTGAGATAGTGGTTTGGAAGTATTATAGTTAGCAGGAAACCAAGATGATGTATTTTTAAAAAATAGGATGTTATAAGGAATGGGAATAATATTTAGTCTTTATGTGGTTATCAGCATAGTTAACATAGCCCTATGACTGATACACATTTTATTTGGACAGTGTTTATATTTCTTTAAATATTTGATGTTTTAATAAAGCTGAAGAAATAGCTTTAACATCGCCCCTGTACTAGAAAATATTAGGCAGATAAATGTCCTACCTCTTCGCACTGTGCCATGATTTTGAGATATGTTAAGAATAATACTCTAGCTTTCTTCCTTAATCCTATGCATCTATTTTCGCTATCTTTATTTCATGTAACTGCATCGTTTAGTAAGATATTTTAAGAGAAATGATAAATAATTTAGAACTAAGGTTGTGCTATAGTTTTTTGTATAAGATTAGTTTAGTTGCTTATAAGGAGCAGAATATTATAACTTAAAATTGAAGATCCAAAGTATCCTAGGGAAAGAAAAGAATCATAAAATATATTTTGAATTTATTTCGAAAATGAAACATAAAATTTTTAAAAAATAAAGTATCTAAACAAAGATATTTTTAAAAGTGATAATAATTTTAAATGCTTTAGTGTTATTTTTCTTTTTAAGAGAAAAATAAGTATTGTATATTTTTTTTTTAAATACAATAGTACAAAGTAGATTATGTAAACAATATGCATAGTATATTTTTTGTTTTATTGATTAATAGACATGTATTGATGATAAACTTATATCATACTAAAGTAAGGCTTAAAGAAGAATATATTATGATTAGTAAACATTGTGTGATAAATACTAAAATCTAGTATTGAATTTTGGATAATAGTTTGTGTAACATCTTTGACTTTGCAAAATGAATTTTTTTTTAATATTTTGAGAAATCCATACTCATTATAAAATTTTGTTTTCTATGGAATGTTTCTAAATATGAATTGTTTAAAATAGGATAGTTTAATAATATTAGAGATAAAATGATGTTGCTAATAAAGTAGATAAATTTATTTGTAATAAGTTAACCATGATGAGAAACCAAATAATAACATTTTTATTTTGTCCTAAATCTAAATAAAATATAATTGAAATATAAATTATTTTTTTTATATAACCAGGTAGATCAAACTGTAAAATAAAAAGGGTTAAGGATATCCACTGTAAATAATGTAAATAAATTGTTTAGTTATGTATTGTTAGTAATAAACTTTGTTAAATTTTGTTATTTAAAAAAATTTTGTGTCAGAGTTATTTATTTCTCCACATTGCTGCATGAAAACACGATATATGCATAATAACTGAAACAAATATATAGTTTTGCACAAAAGATAAATAAAGAATTATTTTAAGAATTTTAAATATTTTATTGGTATTCATTATAATTAAATAATCATAATCTTACATTGTTTATTGGTCATGAATCAGTTATCACAATATTATGTTAAATTATATGCTATCAGTTGCCACACATATTTTGTTTGTCAGATTATTAAAATGCTACCACGTATTTATTATATCATTACATGAAGAATATTATTATTGTTATTTATTATTATTAGTTTAAGTGTAGTAGATTATGACATAGAATCCCTTATCATATTTTACTACCGTATTTTAAAATTAACTTAGAATAAATTTTATGAACCTGAGATTATTTTATTGAGCTAGATTATTATTAAATAGAAGATTAAGATTTAATTATTAGTTTAGTCTTAGTGAGTAGAAGTTATTAAAGTCATAAGAATACTATGAGTTTATTTGAAATAGTAATAAAGGGGGGATAGTGTTCTTTTGCCATTGAGGTAGTATCCTGTAGGATATTGGCTCAATGTAATCTATCTTGTCACCTGTATTTTCACTTCAAGTCTCATGAAAATATTAAATATTTATTTAATATATTTTTCTAAATTGAACTTTATGCGAATTTTAAATTTGAGCTAGTGGAACATTTTAATATTAATGCTGAATATTTTATTTATTAATTATTAACTGAAATAGAACCCATTTTATTTTATACCATATACTATCTGGAAGTGAGGATGCAAGAATTACAAGGTTAGAATATATATATATATATATATATATATATATATATATATATATATATATATATATATATATATATATATATATATATATATATATATATATAAATCAAAACTACCCCAAATTCAAAATTCAACCAGACCAGCATAAAAATAATATTAAAACACTACCAAAGGTTTCACTGCTACAAGACGACTTCTCAAGTGTAAAGAACTATAAAAACTTGAGAAGTCTGCTTGTAGCAGTGAAACCTTTGGTAGTGTTTTAATATTATTTTTATGCTAGTCTGGTTGAATTTTGGATTTGGGGTAGTTTTGATTATATATTGACTAGTTTAGCTTTATTTTTGTAATATACATATATATATATAGAGAGAGAGAGGGTCATCCTGTGGCACGAATACTATTAGTACATATATAGTAATATGATGGAACAAAACTTTATTAATTAACATGACAATAGTTTTATCAATTACTTGTGTTAATATTCAATATTTTGTTCCCACAATATCTAATAAAAATGTAATTAATATTATAACAGTCGACTGAACTCCCAAACTTATCTGCCATACCAGGGTGCCACTAGGCTATTCAAACCTAGAGAATTTATAAAGGCAGCAGATACATACAGGTGAGGTTCAACTTTATCAAACTGAAAACCTCAGTCACTAGCTCAAGAAGAAGC
Source organism: Epiperipatus broadwayi (assembly GCA_028023455.1). NCBI lineage: Eukaryota > Metazoa > Onychophora > Udeonychophora > Euonychophora > Peripatidae > Epiperipatus > Epiperipatus broadwayi. The sequence goes on along the minus strand of JAQFVV010012398.1, from coordinate 16,070,075 downwards.
TGAGCTTAAAATATCACATTGTATATTTTAAACTTTCAATTCTTAATTTTAAATATTATTAATAATATATATAAAATAAGTTACTGATAAAATTAATTCAACAAAACATTTTATTATGCACAGACCCACTTATTAATACAAACATCTGAAGATTAAATTTACTATTAAATATATTTGATTTAAATTTTATGCACAGATGGGTACATTTAAGATTTAATACAATTTTAATATTTTATTAAGCATAATACGCTATATAGAATATTGTAACAGTCAGAAACATGTGATTTGTTAACATAATGCAGAATTCAAACACCACATCTAGATAGCGAAGCTACCCGTAGTACTGAGTTCGAACATAGTTTATCAGTTCCACAATACAATCTACGAAACAACACAGCTGATGCTACATTAGTAAATACTTCTTTAGGCATGGTGATCAGGGAGATGCAAGAGAATCAAGAATTTTATTTTAAGTTAGCCAATAATAACATTAATATTAAATATTTATATTTTACAGAATCGAGGAAATATTATATGGAATGGGTATCGAATAAATAAAGATGTAACGGCAGACGTATAGTTTGAAATTATTTATTTAAAACATTTTAATAATAAATCATTTAACTAATAATATTTGGTAAGATTTAAAATATCAGTAGTGGGATTTTCCGATACTGTTAGATATTAAAAACAAATATTTATTTGGCTGACGTAATCTAGCCACCTAAAATTCTCGAGAAAGTATTTCAAAAGCATGTCTTTGGGATTTATAACGTTGCAATGCAAGAGTCTAAAGTAGGATTAATCAGAGTGGTGGACATATATTTATTTAATTAAAAGATATTTACTAATTACTATGGGCAAACATTTATTTGAGAGAGAGTTATGTCACTAATGCAGAGACGGAGTTATACATTGAATAATAAAGTTAATATGAAGAAATGTGGTATGTCTAGAAAGGTAATATAAGGGTGGCAGTATATTGAAACTGCGAAGCCATGGATGAGTTTAGAACAATGGGCTGGCATTTGCCATAGGCCCAAAGATATAACATGTCACATATGCATAACCAGGGGCAAGTGGTTCATGCCACGATTGATTCCGGGCTGTGTGACAGTCGTCAAATAATATGGGACATTCAATTGTCAGCTTTTGTAGGATGACTGGGATTATTTTATATCCTAAAGAATCTGGAGCATCCAAGGCTTATAATAGGTCATTGTGTCTCTAAAACATAACACATATATAATTTATGAACTCTTCTGCTAAGATTGAAATATATTTTATAACTCGGCCCTACATTATCAACATTTAATAAAGAAGGTTTGGCGACTCTCAAAGAAATGTAATCTACGGAATTATTACTTAAAAACTTAAAAAAAAAATAAAACAATAGGTAGGCTGGGTGAGTATTAATAACTAACATGTTAGCCACTTGCTAACTAGTAGACCCCCGCATTACAATAAATGAAGCAATTAGAAAATTATGGAGATTTCCAAGTGGACTATCCAACAGTATATAGAAGAAATATATTAAGAGGCCACTGGACAAGATAGCATCCATCTTGATTAAAATAAATTTAAACTTGGCGAGGTCTGGTCGGAAATCTTTTAAGCATGTGATAATTAAATAATATAACTGTAAAATTTAGAAATACGTACCCAAGAAAGATAGAATTAGATAAGCTAGATTATTAACGAAATTTATATAATAAATTAATTATTAAATTTATAGTTTTACAAATGAGAATTTTACAGTTTATAGTTTATAAGTTATATAAAGAATGAGTTATAGCATGATATTATTAGAGTACTCTAGAGCTTGGGCAAAGGTACCTGTTTTATACAACGTTTTCCAAATCAGTGGTCAATAGCAAATTGTTCATGATTCCAGCAGTAGCAGTTTTTTCCAGCATTTAGGTGATTTAGTTATTTGAATAGCAGCAGCAGCTTTCAGATTGTGGGCAGCAGATCCTTTTGGTTGATTTTATGGAAGGCGCGGGCGTAGGTTTGTGGCAGACAATCGACCATCTCTGGGGAGAATAGTCTTTGGCGCTTTCTACTCACACATACTGTGGCAAATAAATCAATATATATATATATATTTGGAGACTCAACTGATCGAGAGCACAGCTAAAGTTCAACTGAAAGTTCTGAGAAAGTCCAAAATGTCCTCCTTTCTTGGTCTTATCTTTTTACCTTTTGTTATATTTTATTTTGGATTCAATAATTTGCCCTGAGAATAATCAATACATTCTTATACGTTTAATTTATGTAGAAAGCTGATTTACTATTGTTCACATTTAATTTTACATTTACATTTTTGGTAATTAGATTTTAGGTAATTTTTTCTTTTTAATTAATCTATTATCTCTCACCGACCATTACTTTTAAAATTTCAAATACAAAAGGGAACATACGATTATTTTTATTTTTAATTAAATATTACAATCAGATTTCTAAAATTATTATTAAATGAAATTTAAACAGAGCAATAAATAACGAACTTTATAATTTAAAATAAATGGTTAAAATTATATATTTTTATATACTAAAAAAAATACAAATTACATTCATTATTTTTATCTATTGCTTTAAATTTATTATCGAAACATGTGTGTGTTTATGGTGGATTTTACATATATTTATTCATTTTTAATATTTCTACACACACAATTTGATACCAAAACAGTTTAAATTTGGGTAGGATAGAGTGGTGGGTGAGAGACGATAGAAAAGGTGAAACTTAAGATTCGAATGCGAATCTTACTGTTTCAATATGCATATATATAACCCAATCCCATTTAACCTTAGGCTAAAATTTCATGTTTAAACCAATGCTAGCTTACTGATATACCAGTATGACCAATGTAAAATGAGATTGTTAGCATAACACAATCATGCAGTCAGGAATTTATATCTGTCACAGGAAATCATGAGAAAATAACAAAGCATGGTGGGAAGGAATGAACATCTTCCCCATGATCATTAATAAATTTCACCACAGACAGGAATGATCCACTGCCCAACTGGTTATACAAAATGAAATAATTCAAATATAAATATAAGGATGCTCTAAATGGGGATCACAGTTTTTGCTGGCTTACTGTCCCAACCAGAGCATATGAAAATCAATGGCATAGGAAATACATCTATGACCACTGGCAACATAATAGCTATAATTTTGGCCATATGGTCAAGTGGATATATGCTCTGTATGCTAATGCACCACAAGGGAATGATCCAATGCACCTACCCAGGCTGACATAAAATCTGTACATCTATCCACCAGCACCAATTCAACTATGAGTCAGCTAGCCCAAAATTAACCCACTTAAACTAACATAATCTTATAAATCTATGCAGCCATCTATGCCCATTATCAAATGATTAATTTAAATGAAATTTATGAGAATGGAAATGATATTAAACACATTATTAAAAAAAATATTAGACAGACAAGAGATTTCTTTTAAAAATCAAGTGAAATTTAAAATTACTACTTGAAAAGTTTGTATTATCTAATTAAAATTCATAGTCCATTTAAAGCCAAAGTGCATATTTTCCAATGCTGTAGGTTTATTGAAGTCCATCTTTGCAGTCCTTAATAAGTTACACAACTATGTTCATAGTTTCTTCCATCCCCTATTAGTATTGTCCTAGGTGGAGATGAATCCATTGCTGGCCAGTTTTGGAGAACCATCATTCTGGAGGCTGCTTCAGCTGGTGCAAATATGGTAATATAATTTATTGCATGACCCCTAGATTTTAGAGATCCATAATGCACATCTAAAATATGTTTAAATAACATGCAATCATCAAGAGTAATCCAAATCTAAAATCTTCACTTAAAAGTTTTCTGTTTATATCATTTTGAATTCTTATCATCAAATTCCAGGACTGATCTTGTCTGGCTTGGCACTATTCTCATTGGCGATGATGACTTTTCACTGTTGACTGTGTGTTTATTTTAATTATTATTAACCAGCTTGCTTTAGAGTGGGAACTCAAAATATTATTGTTAGTATTATTTACTTTATCTCTTATCTGACTTTATGACCAAGGGGCAGTTTACTATTACATCATTATAGAAAATCATTTCCATTCTAAGATTAAAAATAAATAATTATCAGCTTTTTTTACTATTTTTTATATTAAAATCAATTATGTTTTTAGATTTTTAACTTTAAATAATTCATCTGTGTATTATATATATATCATCATTATCATCAACAATTATCAATCCACTGGAGGATGAAGGTCTCTCCAAGTTTAATCCATCTTCTCCGATCTTTAGCTTCTCTTCTCCACAACACCCCTGCACATTTTCTTATTTCATCCATCCATCTCACATTTGGTCCCTTTCTGTGTCTTTTACAATGTCTTGGAATCCAGTTTAAAATTTCAATTGTCCATCTATTATCATCTCTTCTAGCAATATGTCCAGCCCAACTCCATTTCAATCTTTTAATTTTTTCAATAAGGTCAGTAACACCTGTTTGTTGTCTTACTCATACATTGGGTTTTCGATATCTTCTTGTTACTTCCAACATACATCTCTCCATACTCCTTTGAGTGGTCTGAAGTCTCTGTATTGCTCTTCTATTAAGTGTCCAAGTCTCAGATCCATAAGTAAGAACTGGTAAAACACATTTGTTAAAAACCATCCTTTTCAAACACATAGGCATATTTTCTTTTAGTATCAAGTTATTTCTATCAAAAGCACTCCAACCAAGTTTAATTCTATGATTAATTTCCTCCATTATGTTTCCATCTGTATTAATAATCTGACCAAGGTATTTGTAACTGTTAATTTCTTCTAATTCTTCATAATCAATCTTTATTTTCATATTTTGAGCAAATTGATTAAACATTACTTTAGTCTTTTTAACATTTATCTTTAGTCCTACTTTTCTACTTTCATCTGCTAACTCCTGCAACATTTCCTGCAGCTCTGAAGCATTATTTGCAAAAACAACTACATCATCTGCAAAATCTAAACGACTTAAATACTCTCCATTTACTTTCACTCCTTTAGTTTCCCATTTTAATCCACAAAATACTTCTTGCAGCACTGCTGTAATGAGTTTTGGAAATATGGAGTCACCTTGTCTTACACCTTTCTCAATGTTGATTTTTACAGTATCATTATGTAATCTAATTGTTGCTGTTGCATTTTTATAAATATTCTTTAAAATATGACAATATCCTGGATATATACCTTGATGATCCAATGCTTTAATCACTAAAGAAATGTGTATAGAATCGAATGCCTTTTCATAATCTACAAATCCAAAACATAATGACAACTCATATTCGTTTGTCCTTTCTATGACTTCTCTCAATACCTGGATATGATCTATTGTACTAAAACCACTTTTAAATCCAGCTTGCTCTCTTGGTTGGTGGAAATCCAAAATTCTCTATAGATGAGTTGTAATTATCTTGGTAAAATTTTTATATAAAACTGATAAAAGGCTGATAGGTCTGTAATTTCTAATATCTTCTTTATCACCTTTTTTAAATATTAATATTATTACTGCATTCTTCCAATCTTCCGGTACATCTTTATCATTTAGACATTTGGTATATAACTTTGCTAAAATTGTTTCTATTTCTTCACCTGCTTCTTTTAATATATCAATTATAATTCCATCATTTCCTGGAGCCTTTCCTTTCTTCATACACTTAATTGCATTTCTCACTTCTTCATTTAAAATTCTGGGCAATTCGGAAGACGTAATAGATATAGGAGGTACTTGTTCTTTATTACTATATAATTCTTGATAAAAATCTTCTACCAATTTCATGATGTCATCTCTCTTTTTAGTAATAATTCCATCTTTTTTTCTTATTGCAGATATAAATTTCCTACCAATACTAAAATATTGTTTAACATTTTTGAGACTTTTATTTTCTTCTACAGCTTTCCTTGCTATTTCAGAGTTATACTTTCTTATATCATTTTCAACTCTTTTCCGTACCATTTTACAAAATTCGAGATATTCAATTCTTTTTAATACCTCATTTTTGTATATCTTCATATTCCTTCTTTTCTTCATAAATTCTCTAGTCTCAGCAGAAATTTTATTAGTCAATTGCTGATTTTTTCTACCAGCTATGTTTGTTGCAGTTTTTAAAAGTGTATCAGTTATTTTCATATTAATTTCATTCAAATCTGAATCATGTTCAAAATCTCCTAACACTTGAAACCTATTTGTAAGTTCTAATTTAAATTCATTAGAATGTTTCTGAAGATTAGGAATATCAACTGTAAATATTGTTTTTCTTAATAATTTTTGTCTCTAGTTTTACATTAACACATAACTTACACCTTACTAATCGATGATCACTTCCTGTGTTAAATTTATTAAGAACATTACAATCTTGAAATATGTATTTTCTGTTAGTCAAAATTTAATCCAATTCTGCTGTACCTTCATTTGGATGCTTCCATGTCCATTTCCTTTTAACATTTTTCTCAAAAAATGAATTCATAATATAAAGTTTTTCTTTTTCTGCAAACTCCACAAGTCTATGTCCTCTCTCATTTCTATTACCATAACCAAAATTACCTACAGCAATTTCATCTTTCATTTGTCTACCAATTCTAGCATTAAAGTTTCCCATAACAATTTTAAAATGTTGTTTACTCTGATCAAAAGCCTTTTGTACAACCATATAAAAATCTTCTACTACTTCATCACTATGAGAACTTGTTGGGGCATAAACCTGAATTATCTGTATTTGGTATCTGCTATTAAGTTGTATAACTAATCTTGCCACTCTGTCCGATACACCATCAATCTCCACAATATTGTTCTTCCACTTTTTATTTATAATGAATCCTAATCCACTTGTATTTCCAATATGTGTGCCTTTATAATAGAGTATATGTCCACTTTTTAAATCAATTGTTTCTCCTCCTTTTCTTCTAACTTCACAAAGTCCAATAATGTCCCATTTAATATAAGACAGTTCTTCTTCTAATTCTTGCAATCTTCCTTCACTTGAAAGTGATCTGCAGTTGTAAGTACCTAAATAAAAAGTCATCATCAAATGGCAGCCTGGGTCCGCAATCAGGGGATTCTTAGCATCCTCCACCTTCAGCCACCAACTGCTGCCTTGGTTGGTGACTTTACAGCCTCCTGGGAATAAGGGCCATGCTTTATTTTTGTCTGTCATAATTGTTTATATGTATTGGAAAAATATTTATCATTTACACAAACATTCATTCTGCCTTATCAGGCACTGAGAAGAAAGACCATGGTGTTTCTTGATCTTAAACTCAGAGGCAAAAAGCCAATAAACTCACCACGCTGGCTAATGCGTGTTGGTGAGCAGCCCATCCATGTTCGTATACTATATGAATAATCACATAGTAATAACAGCTGCAACGACAAGAACGTATGGAGTGGACATTAGGAATTTGCCCTGCTCGGTTCTTTTAAGGCCTCCAAGAGGAATCAAAGGGTCTCCTTTCAGTTAATAGCAAACTCCTTTCTGCAGCCATTATATATATATATATATATATATATATATATATATATATATATATATTAATTTAAATAAAATTATTATTTATATTTATATATATTTCTATTTGAGGGTTATTTTACTTATAGATCTTTTCCAATTTTATTTGAAAGTGATGTAATGGCTTATATGTTTATTGTTGCAATATAAAAAAAGAATTGTAAATGTAATGTATGCATTTTATTATCAGATTTGTTTTCTTTTATATTTATTTCTAATATATTTAAAAAAGCATAAAACAAAATCCACACTATATTTAATTTTAAAATTATTTTCATTTTGTAATAAAAAAATTTAAAATGGGAATGATTTCTAGGCAACATTAATAATTTCAAAAACTGAGAATGGAAGTAATTTCCAAGGCAGATTAAAAATCTAAATTTAAGTCTTGTTATTTGAATGCAATGCTTTGTTTCCTAGTTACTATACTTGTTTTCATCTTGCATACAAAATATACATATAAGTAGAATTTCCTATAACTTCATTCTATAAAATTTTATCAGTGATGAAGTATTAAGTACAAATTGGGTCTGTTTACTACCCAGTTCTGCAAATTTCAAAATAAAAGTAATTTTGCATTTTTATTCATTTATTATTAAAATAATTTTTGGAAATCCAAAATAAAGATATTACGTACAGAAAGTGTTAACCTTTTACTTATCAATTTTTTGTGATCAACGTGAGAATAAATTTTCCAAAATTATTTTTCCATATATGCAGCTTTCAGTTTTAAAAATATAATTGTCAAAATGCAACTACTTTTTAACAAATTTATTATTAAAATTAATTTTAACACAAAAAACTGAAAAAAAGATTGTAGAAGTTATATTTTTATTTAACCTCTTTACTGCCAGGTTCAAGTTTAATCAAATCAGCTAAAGAATTGGTTTAAAAAATGATAATTTTTACATTATTGTAGTGAATTTATGCTCATTTTAAAGCTTAAAATGTACTATAAGATTCTACCCTCTCTAGAATTATTTTACAAGTAAAAAATCCATAATATTTAAATTTAAACTTTTAACAATAGAAGAAGGTGGACTTTCAAAGATGCTGATTGGTTGCTTCTCATTTTTAAGAAAAGGGAGCACTTGCCAATTTTCACAATTTCAAGTTCTTTATTTTGATTTTCAAAGTGAAAATTAATGGTTTACAATATTTTTTAAATATTTTTTTACATATTATAAATTATTTTGATAAAATATACTGAAAATATAATTATTTTAGAAAAATAGTTAAGATTTTAGCAAAAATTCTTTACTTTTATATTAACATAAATTGAAAAAGAAATCAATGGCATATAGAGCATTTTCTAATAGGTTACAAAAATTCTTTTTAGGTTTACTGCTATAGAATATTTTTATAATTATAAATAAAAATTTATTTTTGAAAAAACTTTAGTTCGCTTTCATAATCTGACAAATTAATAATTTGCTTTTTACAAACAAAACTAAAATGAATCTATATTAAAAGATGAATATATTTTTACTGCTGATTCTGAAATTGACCAATGAAAAGTTTAGAACTTTAATTCTCTCAGCCAATAGGTATTTTGAACTATGAAAGGTTAATAAAAAAATAAATCTTACTCTTTACATTAATTAAAATAACGTTTTTTTCTTCTTTTCCAATAATTTAAGTTCAAATTCTTCTAAAAACAACTTATTATTATAACAAATAATTTCATATTTATTGAATAAGAACATCTTTTAAATTGTCAAAACAGCTGAATATAACAAACAAGTACTTTTTTAATAATTTTTGCTTGAAAAATGAAATGTGAATAAGTGATAACATTTGCTACAAATTGACTTCTGCAATTTAATCTTTGAAATATAGTTATATATTTTTTATAATAAAAACTAAAATACATAATCTTTACCAATCATTTGGAAATGTTTACCAGACAGTTGAAATGGCATCATGACTGGCAAATTTAACTGGAAATGCAATTTTGAGAAAACATATAATTTTATAGAAAAGAATTTTAAAATTGTAATTGCAATACAAAATTTTGTATAATTTTATACATGTTTCTAGCTTACACAATATCTTTCAGAAGAAATTTCTGATTTTTCTATCATCTTGATTACTAAAAGTTTATATTGGTTGGCAGAAATGAAAAATAAAAATTATATAATTAGGTTTAAAAATATGGAATGTTATATTTCATAATATCTAGCAACAACTTATCAAAGATAATTTGTATTTAATAAAAAACTATTTATTTAAAAAATATAAATTTATTTTAAAAGACTATTACATACAATTTTATATTACCACTCATCAATATAATAACTTATTATATTATATGGTAATCTGTGTGTCTAAATGTGAAAATTATAATTTTTATGTAGAAAAAAATATAATACATATAACTCAAATAAAAAAAAGGTTTTTAAAGTCACAATTTTTACATATAGAATATATATATATATATGAAAAAAAAGAAGATTAATGTAGCTACTCTTCCTATTAATACTACAATGAAACTGTTCATTTTCTGTATACAACAATATACTTTCAATACAATATAGAATTCTTTCAACAAAATCAATGAACTCACAAGTATCATATATGACTGCCAACATTTGTATAAAAGAACATGAAAACGCAGCCCATCTTAATTAAAGTCCTGGTTTCATTATGTCAATAATACAGTCATTAATTTGATTATATAATGAAACGTTATTAAAAACATTCTGGAGACATTAAAAACATAACTCCTTCAATTATATTCACAATAGAATTTAGAAGTTCCTCTGAAATTACTCCTTCATGAAAAATTGAAATGACTGATTATAAAAAAAACCACACACAATAAATTACTTAGAATATACCTCTAATTATAACACAAATACAAAAGTGGAATTATACCATTACTATAAAACGGAGCAAAAATGTATGTTCAGAAGCCAGTGATATTGGGAGGGGGGGGTGAAGTAACAATATTAAACTAAGTCTACTGAAAAGTAATCTGTTACCTACCACTAAAAAAACCTTACATACAACAATAAAAAAGTTTTTAGCCAAACATAATGAAAAGTACTAATATATACATTCATAAATATTAAAGATAGCAAAGAAAGAAAAAAAAAATTACAATTGAATTATCAAAATAGCTTTCCAAAGCCTTAGCATTCTGCAAGGATTTCACAACATTATAAAAGCTATATTTAAATTTTTTTGAAAAACAAGAATTGTTATAATCAAATACCTGAAAGAACGATATATATATATCAGTAAAACTAGATTCCCATTAAAAATATTGATGTGCATAAAATAGTAGACTATGCATGTAAAAGAAAATATGTTCTGTTGAAAAAATATAAAAATACTGAGCAGAAAAAAAAACTAAAAAGAAAAATGTGAATATAAAAATAGCAAATAAACTCATAAGTATTATTAAAATTGTTAGTAAAAGATAATTTTAAAAAATCAGAAAAAATCTTCACAGATAAGTATCTACAATTTTACAGACTATTTATTGCCTTTGAAAGAATAGCACACTAGCTTAGACTGACATTTTATATTCAGTAATAATGAATGTAAAGATCACAGGTTCAATTCTCATGCTAAATTGTTACTAATCACAAACCTTCAAGCAATCATAATAATTGCTGAGTTATTTATTAAAGTAGTTATTGAGATAGACTATAGCTGAGTGTAACAATTTAATTGGTTTTTATGTTATCTTTTTTGTTCTAACCTTTATAACGAAAATTGTAATCCAGATTAGATAAAATTTGAACATTTTTTTCACGTTCTAATTAGCACTTTAATCAGTATCCATAGCCAGCCAACTTATTTTTTCAAAACTGATCAGGAAAAGAGTATCCAGCTACCCTTATTAAAGAGTAAAACAAAGACTAAAAATACTCAAATTGTTACTATACAGACTTGCAGACCTGTTAAATAATACATTTATTATGCTCCAGTTGTAATTGGTAGAGAGATTTTCACTTTAAAAGGGTTATTTTTTTATTTTTTTTCCATGTGCCAAAGCATCGGCCGGGAAGTGAACCCGCTAGAAACTTTAAACCTGCCACTCTTAGGCTATGTTAAATCACATAGAATATTTTTTTTTTTTTAATAAAATGACTTCTGAAATACATATAACAATTAAATAATACCAACTTTTAAATCATTCATTTAGAGAAAAAAAAACTAAAAGAAAATACTTTTTTTAAAAAAAAAAAAAACTTATTATGATAGCTTTTTATTTATGAAACTATCGTGAAATTGTTGTGACAACAGAACAAAGTAAATGATAAAAAAACATTACTTAAAGATTATCATTTTAAAGGAAATAAACAATACACAGAAAAATATCATCCATTAATCGGAATCACAGCTTATATCTTGCTCCATAAATCTCATTCTTGTTGTAATACAACTAGTGATCGTAAAATATTATTATACAGAAGCAAAAAAAAAAAATCAATCAAAAAGGGAAAAAAGAAAAAAAAACTTAACAGCCGTATTTGTTTTGGTTTTTTTTTTTGTATATATAAATTATGACAACTAAATTAAGTGAATACAAATTAAAAAATCATAATTTAAAAGTCAAAAAATAATAAAATTATTTTATTTGTTCTCAATGACAATTGACCAACAAGATATTTATGTTTAAAAATTAAATCCCAATTATCAATAGCTGGGCTATAAATTATTCTGTCATCTCAGAGTCGCTGGAGTACTAAAGTATTGCAAAGAAAAAAATATGAAAAATGGGTTTCCATACGCTCTGGAAACCATGTTGATTACAGACTAAATTGCATTATTTCTTTTGTTCAACAAACTAGCATTACTAACACATTCTTTGTAACATAAAATGCTCTTCTGGCAAAAAAGAAAATCATAATTTCATTAACATGCATTGGAAAAAAAAGAGTGAATAAAAAACACAAAACAAAATAAATCATTCAGAACTTTAATTGTTTGTACCATGCCATTATCAATACATGTTGTCATTACTGAGTTCGAAATGAATTCCCTAATAATTTGTTGTCATGGAAGATGCATGGCTAAAAAAAAACTACCGATTTTTTTTTACATTTAGACAATCTATCATATTTTTAATAATGAATGTAATTATTAATTAGGAATAAATATATTTAAGAATACATGTACGTATAATATATAAATATAAAAAACATAAAGCAACTATTTAATAATTTGCTGCAAAACTGACTTTTCTAACAATTCATAATAATAGTGAAAGAAATGTATCACTCTATAAGCTAGCCAATGACTTGGTATTGAGCATTTAGGCAATTTGCCTCCATCTAACTAAAAATATTAGATACCCACTTACTGATCAATATTGAATAATAAAGTGGATTAACTATGGTTTAATTATCTTGAAAAAAAAAAAGCTTTGGCAGAAACCATTTTTTAAGTTTTTTTTTTTTATATCCAGATCAAATCCATCTTTAGGGTGTTCTACACATAACCGTAACAAGGGATAAACTCTATAAGTTCAATATTATTCACTTGTTTCACAGCATATTTACTAGAAGAGTTGAGTCTCATAACAGAAAGTTGCAATAAACTCTTTAAAAAATTTTAATGTATGCACATATGTGCAGTGGAATATTTTTAAATAAATGTGTTTGGTTTCAAAAGCTCATATGATTGATTCCATTTATTCAAGCATGCTTTGGAATAAAAGCATTTAAGAATAAATCTATTTCAGGATCACAGCCTAAAGTAAAGTGTCATCCAAATAAACATCTAAACATATGTGTGTGCATAATATAAAATCAAAAATATAAGTGGAAAAATGATATAAAAAATAATTCATTTAACTTTTATGCTATAATTAAAAAACATGAAAAATCTTTCTCTAATAAAATCTATAATTAATCTTTCCATAATAAAAACATTAAAAAATATGTAAATAAAAAAAGTAATAATCAGACTTAATTAATAACAATTTCACTACAGCCAGCAATTTTGCAGCACTTTTTTTTTTTTATCAACATGGCTTATTTTCACTCTCTTATAGCTATATGTAGCATTTGTTTGCTTGGTGTTATCTTCATTTAGCAGCAGAAACTGGAGCTAAAATATATATTGATTTATAATACAGAGAATATAATACAACTGAATTGGCAACAGTACTGAATAGTATTAGAACCTGTCTGTGCTGGAGATCTTAAGCAGACTGTTTCTTTGTATCACTTCAAATAGAAAAATTGTATATTTAAATTTTCCATAGTTTATTTTATATATTTATGATTATTTTTCAAATTGTTTTACAAATATTTAAGATAAATATAATTATGATGAAACTCTCATTTTATTCAAAAATATTTGATTTGAAACAAGACAAGGAAATTTTAATAATGTTAAACAGCAAATTATGAATGACCAAAGATGAAATACTTGTCTTATAATTACAAATATATTTTTGTGATATTTTAAAAATTATAAGATGAATTTTAAATTTTGCTTTATTATTTTTTAATAATAATTTGTTTAAATTTTAAAAATGGAGATCCAAAAAAAAATATCTTGTTAAAAATTCATTTATTATTGGAAGGATTGATTTTAAACCACTAAACATCACATGATCACCATTATGGAGAGTTTAGCCTTTGTATTATTATTGGCATTAATAAAATAATAAAATGTTATTATTTTGATTATGTATTTCCAATGTTGAAATATTATTTTTAAGACTGTTTTTCATTTTTTAGTCTTATATTTGTAATCAATACATTAAAAATTGTATAAATACACTAAATAGAATTTAAAATATTATAAATATATCCTAAATCCCTCTTAGAAGCAATGAAAAAAGACTAGTAGAAGTTTGTTAGTGAAAACATTAGCGTAAACAAATTTAAATGATAAAAAAATATTTAATTTAATATAAGCTTTCCCACTTTCATAAATTTGAAAAGCATAAACATTTTTTTCTTAATGTAAATTATAATTAAATTTTTATAACCATTAAAGATGTTATGCACATAAATATAATATTTTTTTATTAATGAAAACAAATTGAGGTAGTGTAACTTCCAAACACATTGTTAAAATTGAGAGGCTTAAAACATTGTGTGCAAGTGCATGTTATATGACAATAGCATATATATTCATAGGTTTAATATTACATATTCCACACTCAGATTTACTATAATTTTCTTGTTTTTTTTCTTTACAAAATTATTTTTTTAATGATATCTATGATAATCAGATTTTTAATTCTGGGTTTCAGGCTCATAACTAAAATATCACAGTTAAACTACAAATTATGTTGCATCAATATAAACTGCTTCAATTATATGTTGTCCAAAAAGTGTAAACAAACAAACAATAAAAACATTAAAATTTATAAATTTAATAAATTTTACAATATGGTAGCAGTTATTTTTCTATCTTTAAGTACTGCATAAACATATTTATTATCCCTCTCATAGGTCTGCATTTTTTGATGTTTTTCTTTGTCTCACACATTAATATGGAATATATGATAAAATGATTATTACTTATTTGAAAATAATAACTTTGACTTCATTTAATAGATATTTCTGTTTACTACTGAAATAAATTTTAAATGTTCTCATTTTGTTTTTGTAAATATTAAAAAAATGAGATCATAAACAAAACAAAGAGTTTAAACATCATTTCTAGAAAGATTATTTTCAGTTTATAATATCAATGAAATATTTATTAATTCTTATTATTTTTAAACATCCAAACAAATATTTATTTATTTCTCTTATATCTAATGAATTATGCTTTAAAAGTTTAAAAAGTTTGAATATTTATAGCAAAATTGTGATAATTTCATACTCGTAAGTATAAATAGATTGTTTATTTATGTAGAAACTAAACTTGTAAATTGCTTCAGGTCATGTTTACATTTGCTGCTAATATAACATTATATTTTTGAAAATAAAGTATTTCAAATCAAAATAAGTTATTAATAATTTATATTTCTTGATATCTAATAAATATAGTGTAAATAATTTTTAAATCTAAAACCGTAATAAATTTGCAAATAAACATGTTTTCCATCATTGGAACAATTTTTTTTAAACAATGTCATAAAACATCAAATGTTTTACAGCCTTGGCAACAGACAATGGCTGAACATGTCAAGGTGTGGCTTATGTCTATTGTAAGAGCAGGAATTTTGAATTTCCCACCTTCTACCATAAAATTTTTAGGAAAAATTTAATATAATAAAACATACCATTTTACGTGCATTTTAACGTATAATACTTTTAAAAAAATTCACCAGGGATGAATTGGTCAAAAGGTGAAACTCTGTTATCCCGAGAAATGGAAAGGTTAACCTTTCCATAGGACAATTCATTATTGACCAACAGAGGTAAAACTCTGAACGTTTTAATTGGTCAATTGACAAATTCTTTGATAGAAATATTTTCATCTTTTAATATATATTCATTTTAGTTTTGTTTTCAAAAAGTGTATTAATTATTTGTAATGTTAGCAAAGTAAACAAATGTTTTTTCAAAAATATATTTTTATTTGTATTTTATAGAAATATTCAAAAGTGGAAAAATGAAAGAAAACATTACGAGCGAATTACAAGCAATGTAAACGTCATTTATATCCCTCCCAGATTTAACGTTATGAATTTTTAAGGAATTTTTTAGTAAAATTTTCAATTTACAATCATGTAAAGTATATAATTTTTTAATAAAACCTTACTACTTTTGTAAAATAACTATATTTTCAGCAGATAATGTATAATATGTACAAAAACATTATGAGTGAATTACAAGCAATGTAAACGTCATTTATATCCCACCCAGATTGAACGTTACGAATTTTTAAAGAATTTTTAAGTAAAATTTTCAATTTACAATCATGTAAAGTATATAATTTTTTAATAAAACCTTACTACTTTTGTAAAATAACTATATTTTCAGCAGGTAATCTATAATATGTACGAAAAATAATAATAAAAAAACATTCTAAAACATATATTTTCATTTTCAGCAGTGAACAGCCAATAAGAATTGAGAATAGATTGAGAATAGATTATCCAACCAATCAGCATTGGCCTTCTTCTTTTGTTCAACTTAAATCCCTCTTAATATTAATTTTTTACTTGTAAAATAATTCAAGAGATGGCAGCATCTTACAGAACTTTTTCTAAAGATTCCAACGGGTATAAATACGTCACCATAGCTCAAAAAAATACCCAATTTAGAGTGATCCAAAGCCTTTGATGCAGCAATGTGTTGAACCCTATTGAAAGGTTAATAAACTTTTTTCAGTTTATGTTGAAAGTACAATATTTTATTCCTTTTTTATCATCTTTTCTAAATTTGATATGCAGTATTTCACATAATCAAATAGTTCTAATTGTAATGCTAAACATTTTATGAAATTTAAAAACATTTGTAAAGTCAATATGAACCAAAAATATCAAAACAACTAAGGAAGGTATAACTGCTGAAAATAAGACTACTGTTGTGTTCAAAAGAAAAAAGTTATTGAAAAAAAAAAGGATCTTGTGCAACACATATTTAATTTTATTATTCATTTTATTTTTAAAAAAAATAAAACATTGTAAGATTATGTGAATGCTCCAGATAATCAACAAAATATTTTTTTGATTGAAATTTGTTTTCAAATATGAAGGATTTAAATGTTAATCTCTGATAAATCTATAAAATTCTGTTTTAAAATTTAAAATAGCTTTATAATTTTAGAATAATTTAAAAGATCATAATGTAATAAGAGATAATGGCATTACATAATTGGTGTCACAAGGCATGGTCATTTTATCATTCAAAAGTTTTCTTTCTTAACATTATTATCAACATTATTAATTGTATTTTTCTTTAAAATAAAACACATATGAATAAAATTAAAGTGTATACTTGTATTCTTTTGGTTTTAAATAATTATTATGCAATTATTCTGTAAAAATAACCAGAAATATTTAATAAATTTTATGAAATCATATATTTTGTTAATCCAAAATTTTTATTGAAATAACCATGCAAATGCTGTGGAAACAGATTACAAAGAATGGAGGCAGTACTAAACATAGAGAGATAGACATTGATCTTTACCAAATCACCTGGAAGACACTACTTTTTCAGATTTTTTAGAATTAATAAATCAATATTCACTTCTTTACAGTTATAGCAATTTTTAAAAAAAACAAACAAACATGGAAATATCACTACAAATAGTCATAGAAGAGTGATCTAAAACAGGAGAATTATCACACCATTTCTGAAGTAAATAGCCACATTAGCTGTGGGACCTCATATGAAAACAAATTAATATGCTGTCTACACATCTACTGAAAATGAATTATGAATTAAATATGTAAGTGTGTTACATTTAACTGTGATGTGTGATTTAGCACAATATGTACAACAGTGGATATACAGCTGTCTTAGAAAAAAATCTCATGTAAAATAAAATTAATTTAATCAATTGAAAAGAATTGTTAAGCTCAATCTGCCACATGATCAACAAATAATATATTTATTTTCTACCTTTTACAGATACTTCATTAACACTCAATTTATAATAGTCTGGAATCTTTATTGTTCAGACAAAAATAAATTGATATTATTAGTTACCCAAGTTAGTTGGGGTTTAAAAAATGTTGAGCCTGCTTTAAATCTTTTTAATTATTTCACAAAATTTCCAGGCTACATTTTAGGTTTCAATATTGAGTCATACAAGAAGAATATGGCATCTTGAACACATGATCTAAGAAAAGTCACACAAATCATAAGACAAAAAAAATAAAACAGTTTTTAAATAGTTCAAGTCAGGGATACAATCTCTCCAACAGTTCCATATAAAAAGAACAATCAAACAAGAGCAAAACATGTGATGTGATGTATTTTGGCTTCTCCTTAAACGAAGTCAAGAATATTTCAGCAATTATGCCCAGATAAACCTGTTAGTCATTATTCTCCACATGTACCAATTGTCAGCTGGTGAGAGAATTCAAAAGTTTTCTATTCTTGTATATTCTATAGACAAGAATATTTAGATATCATAATCTGACTATCTTTAAAAAAGATGTAAGCCTGACAGGAATGGAAAAAATTGTTTCAAGTTTTATACAATTCATATTTAATCCGTAGATCATCATGAGTATGGAGATAGGTGTACTAACGTCTATGCTATGGGTGTTTCAGTATAAAATGTTTATATGTATAAAACAGTTCACTTTCTATAGTTGTCAATAAATTCTCTAACTCCATTAAAAACACACATAACAATTAAGTGTCATTTATTTGCTTTATTGTCCTTACAATAACAGTACAAACAAACAAAAGTGTAGAATTTAAGATACTTAGAAAAATTTAAATCAATAAAAAAAAAAAAACAACTTATAAAATTGATTCTTTTTTTAAATAATAAAAAAAAAAGGTTAAGTGGGACAATTTAATGATTTTTTCCATCGCCCTATGAAATATCTGAATGCAAAGTTATTTATTATTCTGAATAATACTTGAATAATTTACAGAAGCTTAAATGTTAACACATTAGTGAAGGCAAGCATTATGATTTCAATTTTTAATGAACTTGTTTAAAAGATTCAATGACATTCAAAGATTACTAGTTTATTATTAATAAACAATTAGATTAATATTGAATATTTTCATTTAATGAAGACAAAAGATGCAATTAGTATGCTTAAACTTTTTTTTCTTCGTCGACTTTCCTTTTTCTTTTATTGCTTTGTGTTTGTCGAAAAACATAATAAATGTATCAAAGAAATAAGAACACAAACAAATTGATTCAAATTTTAACAAGAAATGGGATTCAGTAAATTATGCTACAGTTAAAAATCAATAAATCAACAAAAAAACATATAATCAAAAAAAAGTGTGACATAAGTAATTATTTGTTGCTTTTATTTAATTTTGTTTGATTTATATAGACTAAAATAAAATATAATACTTCTTATTGAAGGGAGTTAGTACCCAGAAATTAGTGGTAGTCCTGGCTATAGTACCACCATATAGTGTCTACTGATTCTTTGAGTTTATATAGATATGTTTTTTTACCATATTTAATGTCTTTAATATTAAAATAGTATATACAGGCAATTGTTCACTTCTGTATACCCATCTACGTTTATATGCATAAAATAGAAAAATATTCATACAATTATTGATAAAAACTCTTATTTCAAAATTTGAATAGGTTTAATATCTTCATATCCATACATCTCAAACTCAATATTTCCATAAATAAATGACAAATAAATCTATGCATTTAAATTAATTAATTTGCATTATCTTATAAGAAGTTTCTATAAAGTTATATTAAGTTTTAACACTCATTCAATATGTAATATTTGAAATGCAGGCATTCTTCATATACCTGGAGCATTTATAATTAAGCTCCAGGTATATGAAAAATGCCAGAATTTCAAATATTACACATTAAGCCTGCATCCTGCCCATCCCTCCTCTATGTATTTAAATAGTTAAGGTCCTATACATGAGGGGTCAGAGTGACTTGAAGTCAACATGGGCATAACAATAATATTGGCATCAGCATGAGATTTGGGCATTCTATCATCAGATTTTCAATGATATGGGTGGCTGAAAAGTTGGAGGTTGGAATAAATTGAAGCCTATCCATTAAAATATGAAGATTTG
The DNA here is from genome assembly GCA_028023455.1 of Epiperipatus broadwayi. Lineage (NCBI taxonomy): Eukaryota > Metazoa > Onychophora > Udeonychophora > Euonychophora > Peripatidae > Epiperipatus > Epiperipatus broadwayi. Next base: position 16,049,907 of record JAQFVV010012398.1, on the reverse strand, counting down.
CTATCTAAATATTAACCTGAGCATTGATTATATATATATGGGAGATGATCTGGACCAACTGATGAGTGCTGGTTCAGCATGAAATATGGATATTGGTGATTATTTATTTTTTCTACATGTGTGTGGTCCTATGTATCAGTGGTATGAGATAATATGGATAATTGAAGGATGCTTGAAAGTCTATGTTCAATCCCATATATTTACAATCATTCAATATGTATAAAATGAAGTACAAAAAATATTTAAATTTCAATCACTCACTTTGGCAAATGATCTCAATTATTTATTCAATCTCGTCCTACATTCATTTATTTTATTACAAATTATAATATACCAAATAAAACTCTAACAACTCATTTATTTAAATAGTAAAGAATTTATTCTTTTAATTGTCTCAATAACAAGTAAAACTACATTAAGCTCTTATCTTTATCAAAACAAAAATAAATAGCTTTTAAATTGTAATATTTAAAAGTATTCAGTTATTATTATAAAATATATGCACCATTTAAAAAATACTTTAAAACACATAAAATAACAAAAAAATAATATATCTATGTTTTTTATACCAAAAATTCTTTCATAAATTATAAACAATATATATCAAAGTTTATATATACAGTTTACCAGTAACTTACACTCAAATAAAGATGCTGATATAGCATTCTCCAAATTAATATTAATTCAGATAGGCTTGTGATCGTAAATATAAAATATTCCTGAATTATTTACTTCAAAACTTTAGTAAATATCCTGTTTGTTGACTGCACATCCTTTATTCTTTTAATTGAATTCTATTTATACATTTAATATTAATAATCCATTTTTACATGATTCTTTATTCTATTTGACAAGATGTTGTACAGGGTAAAAATTTACAATATTTTGTTCCCAGTGCATTTTGAAGACTTTCCTATGCAATTGGCTCACATTCCTAATGAAGATGTAATATATTTCTACCTACCATTGCAGTAATATCCATGTCGAATATTTTAGTTAATATCATTTAAAAAAATAAAAAGATCTTGTTTCCTATCAATTTTTTAGAATGTGATAAAACTCTTTGCAAATATATATTTTTCTTTTAATGTTTTTTTCTTTTTATTTATTTTTTACAATTTAAAGTGATTACTTATAATAAATTTTAAATTATAGCTCTTCATATTTATTTATATCTTTTTTACAAATTTCTATTTTAATTATTATTTTTTGATTTTTAAGGACATTATTTCCCCAATTCACATGGAGACAGATCAGCGCCTAGTCCAATTATTTCCATTATCTTTTTTGTGACGTACCTAATGCAGTTAATTATGTGTTTATTTCAGGAAAGTTTTTTAAATCAATTATATTTTTTTATCAAAAATAATTTCACACCTTATTGTTCTTATTGTTATGCTATATATATATTAGCTGGGCAGCAAACCCTGAGACAACTGCTTGTAAGGCTGATGTTCTAACCAGAGCATGTAGCAACACCATTGCATTATACGGATTAAATATTTTTAATATTATTTCTTACTTCTTTTTTTAAATTTATGTATAAAGCATGAAAACTTTTGATCTTGAAAAAATGCTATACATTCACCAAATAAGTGAAAAAAGATTTCCCTTTTATCTTATAAAAATACATGAAAGTTCCAAATTCATATTTAGGCAATCATTTACATAAAGATTGATTGGTATAAAGCCATTTAATAATTTGAAACAGAATTTGATGTATGATTATGAAGCATATATTTTATGAACATTCTTGATAACTTCAATAACTGACACTTCTGTCCAAGAGTACAGAATATTGTTTATTAATTTATTTAAATCATTATATTTAATGTTCACCAAGCTATTTAAGTCATCTTGCAAATCCTTATATGCTATAAATAAGTCACTATAATATGATCTTCTGTTTTTTTCAATTATATTAATTAAATTAGCATCTAGTGATAGTGGACTAAAACATTTATCTTGTATTATGTTAATACATGTTTGTGATTTTATATATGATACATATAATTTTGGAACCATAAGACTGAAGTATCTCTGATGAAATGATAATTATAATATTGAAATTGATAATAAATATAAAGACTTTTTCCCAAATATAGTTCTTTGCTATTAGATTTAATTTATTTAACATTGTATAGAAAACACTCATCCACAATGCATAATAATCTAGGCTTGTCATAGCAATGACCTTAAAAATTAAACCACTAAACATCACATGATCACTATTTCTTATGCTAGCACATTACTGTTATTAAAACAGGTAAAACTCTCCATATAGTAGTGCCACTCAGTGCCAACCAGAATAATCAATGTATTCCAGAAGGCTTGTGCATAAAATCCCTATCTAGTGCCTACTCATCCAATATCCCCAGACTAATTTTTATATAAGCTATATGACTATATAAGCTATTGAACTTAGATTGAAAATATTATTGTGTTTTCAATTTTACTCTCATAGTTTTGTAGTTAAGTAGCAATAAATAGTGGCTGCTGGAGGGTTGCATTAGATCCTAAGATCTAGGTACAGTGCTCTCAGATCCAAAGCTCCTCACTGATGAAGGCCACAAGCCAGAAACTAGTCTGGGGATATTAGATGAGTAGGCACTAGATAGGAATTTTACACACAAGCCTTCTGGCATCCATTGATTACTCTGGTTGGCACTGAGTGGCATTACTATATGGAGAGTTTTGCCTGTTTTAATGACATTATAAATTCTTGTTAATTAATTTAGTAATTTCACAAAGCTTAACTGATGAGAAGTATTTACATTTTGTACTGATTTTATCAATTACCATCTTATTTAAGCATTGATTGATACCTGGTTTGGACATATAAAGAGGTATTCATAAACACACTGATGGCATTGTCTGGTATCCAAATGTACCTTTCTACTTGTAACCAATTTCCAAGCTGCAGATTTTAATGATTGTATAGAGGATCCTGTTTCTTTTTGAAAACTATTCAGGATATTCATAATATTAATGTAATTTACATTCTTCATTACTTTTACAATGTTTCATATAATTACAAGCCATTGTTGATAGTTCCCATTGCCCCAGCAATCTTATTCAGAACTTTAATTATGTAAGTAGAAGTTCTGAAAAAGATTGCTGGGGTAATTAAAACCATCAATAGTGTGTTGTAATTATATGAAGCATTGTAAAGTAATAAACAACATAAATGCTATTAATATTGTATGAATTAGGCAATGCAATAAGAAAGATAAAGTTATGACTTAATAAAAATTTGAATATTATATACCTTCTAAAAATATTATTGCATCATCATTAAAAGCTACTGCTACAATTTTTACACCTAAATTAGGAGGATAAAGACCTGACAGATTGTTTTCAATATCTTTAACCATCTGATCTATGTATAGTGCAAAGAGAAGTGCAAATAATGGTGATCTTTGTGGTATTTCTTTTTCTAGAGCATTAAAATCTGAAAATCTCATATAATTATTAATTGGTATTCTACTGTTTTTAACATAATTCTCTATTGCCTGAACTAAATATGTGTGATCTGGTAACAATTGATTTAGGGCTTTAAATAAGTATTGCTAATTTACCAAACCAAAAACTAATTTAAAATCAAGTTTCATTGCAAAATATTCTATCAATTTTAATTTTCTGATGTACTTAATTGCCTCTTGAATTTTCAAATCTGCATAATCTGTATTTCTTCCTTTTATAGCATGATGTGTAATTGATACATTTTTTTATTTATTTATCAATAGATGTAATGTTTTCAATATTATTATATCTAATGTTTTGGATTCAATATCTTCAATTGAGATATGTCTTATGTTGTCTATTGTTGGTGTCTCTTTCGCTCTTTCTTTTATTACACATTCAATACTCTTTTATTAATGTGCCTCTAATCAATTTTTCATAACAGATGTGATTATAAACATCCATATTTCTGGTATAAAGACATAATCTAAACATTTATAAATAGATGAACAGATTGCTCCATTTGCAAGAGTTATTTTCATTTTTCATTTATTAATGTCTTCCTATATTTCTTCTATAGTTATACATTATTATGCTTTCCTGCAATAATGTGTTTAAATGTTCTTATTTCACTTTAAGTCTCACCAAACATTATTTTAACATCTTAAAAAATACATTCATCAACATGTAAATCAAATACAAAGTTATAATGAACTTTTAGCATTAAAGAAAATATTTTTTGTATGAGGCATATAAATTTTGGCATCAGTTAATCATTGGTTTTGATAGGGAATATTAAAGGGATTAGCTTTCTTTTTTTAAGATCTCCTGCTGAATTTGGTGATATAATTTATCACATTCCTCTTATAGATTATTAATTAATTCATAATTTGGCATATAAGATTACAATAATTGGAGCATTTTCTGTATATACATAATTCTCTGTTTCAATTGATTTTGTGACCTAATGTCTTTAGTTCTCTTTCTACATAATTGATTATATTAATTTTGAAACACAAAACATTGAGGGAATAATTGAAAATTTTAATAATAATTCAAAATATTCTCAAACAAAAGACTGAAATTGATGAAATTTATTTTGAACTACAAAATATTGGATAAACAATTGAAAGTGTTCAACAAGACTTCTGCAAAAAAATCTGTCGAGTCAAAATCAAAACAAAACAATAAATAAGCAAAAGTGTTAGTTAATGATTTAACAGATTAATGATAAGAAACAAATAATAATAAATACTTCTTTTAAAGCAATTTTTGTAAGCCAGTTAAAATAATTTCCTCTTTATTGTAACTACATTTTTATAACTTGTCTTCTTAAAAAGAAATATTTTCAAATAAAATCAAATTATAATCAAGTATTTTATTTTTGTTTAAAATAAACATTTTACAAATATGTTTTATAAGTATAAAGGATTTGAACTCAGATTTTCAAGCACCCTTCAACTATCCACACTATCTCATACAACTGATACACATGACCACACACATGTAATATTAGCATCAGCATGGGATTTGAGATTTCATCATCAGATTTTCAATGATATGGATGGCTGAAAAGTTGGAGGTTGTAGTGGATTGAAGCCTGTCCATTAAAGTATGAAGATTTGCTATCTTAATATAAACTGAGCATTGATTATATATATGTGTGAGAGATGATAGTCTGGACCAACTGATGAGTGCTGATTTAGCATGAAATACATATATTGGTGATTATTAATCTTTTCTACATGTGTGTGATCATGTGTATCAGTTGTATGAGATAGTGTGGATAGTTGAAGGGTACTTGAAAATATGAGTTCAAATCCTCTATACTTACAATTAAGCTCCCAGGTTTGTGAAGAGTGCCTGGTTTCAAATATTTAAATTTGTTTTATAAATAAGCTTTGAAAATTACAATTTTCATCCAAAATAATAAAAGAATAAAGCATGTTCTGAAAAGCATGAGGCTAAATAATCAATCAATCACAGATGCTTTTAATTTTTTTCTATTATGATACAACCAATCAAACCACTGCTAACTTGCTTTAAGATTGAAATTTACATATTTCTTTGTGATCATTACATTACTGACAACTTCAGATTGTTTTTAAACTAATAATTTAGTTTTAATTTCTACTACAAAAATGCAAATTGAAAACTAACATTATAAATAATCACAAAATAGTAAAGATTTCCTGAAATGATAGCAACATCATCACAACATCCCAAAGGCATCAAAATTTAAAACAAGTATGCTGACTTTCCTCAAACACATTAAATCTCCTGATCTATTTTTTATATACTCATTTACAGTTATTCTCTTTTATTAGACAAGAGATCAAATTGTCTTTTATTATATTTTCTCTTAATTAGTCTTTATATCCCATACTAACATAATCATTTCCAATTTATATTCAAAGGCTTTTTTTTAATATTCAATGTTAACCTAATCATTTTTTTTAACTTAAACTCTTTAAAAGCTGCTATTTTCTGTGACCATGTCTGATATGAATTTGGATCAGTTATATCTTTTTTTAATCCTTAATATAATGTTTAATAAGTATTTCTCCATTAGTTCCTTTTCTTAAAAAATGTCTAAATTTTTTAATCCCTTCTTTTTTTTCCATTGTAAATTATTTATTATTGTTCAATTCTTTATACTTCTATTATATTACAATTATATAATCAACATATCTATGATATTCTAAAATTTCCATATTTTTATATACGTATCAATTATATTTTGTTCTATATAGTTAATCATAATTGATGAGAAAATCCCACTAATAAAGCAACCCATAATCCACCCCCTTTATATATTCCAAAATTCTTCATAATATTTAAAATATAAAGCATCATTTATCAATAATAATGCTTCTGTGATAACATATAGCAATTCTTCTGAAATTATATTACTTCTTTTTATTTTACCAATAACTATTTTTATATTATCTTCCCTAGATATACTCTGATACATTTTTTCAATATCAAATAATATAATCGTTTTATTTTTATTTGTCTTTACATTGTGTAATTATTAAATGTTAGTAAATTTTTAACAGCAAATTAGTCAAGTAAAGTATTATTGATGAGAGGAAAAAAACCCAAAGTGTAAATGCCTTCTACCAAAATTTTTGATACAAAATTTTATTGTTTTTTTTTTTTTAAATTATAAGTTCAATTTTAATAGAATATTTTCATTATTTGAAGTTATGCTTTATTAAAAGACTTATAAAAAATATTAATTAATTGAAATAATCATTATTTATTCATTCAAACATATTTTATAACTAATAAAGCCTTTAAAATTTTATTATTTATATCTATATATTTCTATTCATTAGTTGTTTTTTTATTTGACAGGTGGATTTGTTTGGGGTTTTTTTTATTCGCAAAGTAAACATTCTATTTTTTAAATTAAGTTTGTTAATTTAATTCATATCTCTAACAAAAAAGTAAAAAACGGAAAATGAATCTAAAAAATAATGTTTTATTCATTACAAAAATATAACCAAGAAAAATCTGAAAAATAAAAAAATAATACGTGATACAATGTATTGACTTTAAAATGCATTGCATTAAAGCTAAATAATATTTAAATATATTTTTTATTTAATTAATTTTTTTTAATGACAATTTCCAGAATACTTGTAAAACATTTCCTCTTTTTATTACAATAATTATTTAAATGGTTTTATTCAAATATGTAAACTTTTCTACATCAAAAAAAAAAGAATAGAATAAAAGGTCCTACAGTAACTGTACTTAAATTTATATGGTTTTATATAAATGGCCTTTATCTGTAGTTAACACTTTGATATTAATGAATGAAGCATCTTATTTTCAGTGATGGTTATCCTTCTCATTATATTTATTATCAATCAAGAAAAAAAAAAATTCAAAACGATAAAAACTATTTGATTTAGGTAATCTTTACATAATTTTCATGGATTTCAATCATTTAATGTAAGATTCCTATATTTACTTATATATTACCAAAGCAATGAATCTATATGCCAGATTCATGCTTCACGTCTTTCTAGAATGCTAAACTAGGGTTGAACCAGATCCATGCATGTAAGGATGTTTATAAAACTTTCCGTCTGCCATCTTGTATGCGTTTAATTTTTAGACCAGTAAATAAGTAAATAAAATCTAAAAATTTTTTATTTAAAATTTTAATTATAAATATTAGAGGGGCCCAGATATATATATGCGCAAATACATATATATATAATTACAGATGGAAACTTTTATAAAAATCAATAAATAAATTTTTAATATGCTTTTTTTTTTTAAAGTCAAAGTATTTTATTCTAGAGATTTACTTTCGTGATAAACCCTGCTAACATTCTTTAGCATAAAACAAAAGAAAGTCCATTAACAAAATAGTAATGGAATTTCTAATTAAATTAAAAGTAAAATAGAAAAGATATTTGAAACAAAAATTCTTCAAATCTACTTTAAATTAAAAATAGATTTAAAACAATAAAATCAATGAGTTTATTGGGAGAGTGGATCTTAAGAATACAATACAAAAATATTTTAGATCGATGATTACAGTTGCCTGAATTTTATATATCCACTTAGCCTTGGGCAAATGAAAAGGGGAATTTCCAAAAAGTATTCTGAAAGGGTATAAATAACCCATGAAAACAATAGGAGTCAGCCAATCATAAATTTGTTCAGTCAGTGCATGGCAAATCCATGCTGGTTTAATTTTTAAATAAATATAGATATGTGTAAAACAGGGGTCCCCAACCTTTTTGCACTTAAGAGCACATTCCATAATACCGGCCAGGTGGTGGGCACCATTTATTTTTTCAACTAGGTGGCGGGCACCATTTATTTTTTTATCTGGGCATAATTGCTGAGATATTCTTGACTTCGTTTAAGGAGAAGCCACAGTACATCACATCACATGTAAATTTATAGTTGGATATTGCTAATAATACACATAATGTACAAAAAACTATTTATTTCAAAAATAAAATTTTAACATATAATTGATATTTTTACATTGTAAAAGTATAGTATGCCCTACAATTTGATTACAATATAATACAATAATTAATAAAAAAATTCAAAAATTAAATTTATTTGTATCAGATAAATAATTTTTTATCATGTTCGGATAGCGGCGGGTGCACATAAAATGGTCTGCGGGCGCCATGGTGCCCATGGGCATAGGGTTGGGGACCCCTGGTGTAAAAGCATTGTAGTGGGGTAATGGTCTTTAGTCTGCCTATTTTCCCATTGTCCCAAGTATGATCACGAAAGTACCATAAGTTAGAGAAACTTCATCAAATGTTTAAATGTCAGACTGCCGAACTGTTGAACTCTTAAATCAAACTCATAGCTAACTATGCCTGTGCAGAAATTATGAAATACCACTCCAAATTCATATTTTGTTGTGGAATCTAAATTTCCAAAAAAGGACTCAGAATAAATTAGGTAATATGTTTTCAATTGTTTATTTCTAACTGCCTGATTTATTCTTCAAATTCCAGTTGATCTTATAATGTAATTTTGCTACCTCTAAATGTCTTTTTAAATGAAATTCCCCTTAATTAAATGTAAATGTTTTATAAACTAAATTCTGTAACCCTGACTTGCTATAAATTTAAATTTAATGTCTCTGCTCTAACTCTATCTGTCTTAAAATTATGCCTCTATTAATGCAAAACTTGGTACTTGTGTATAATTCAACCGATGACGTTTTTGACTTACCGAATTCCCTTCCGGTAGACATCGACGTTTGTTGCATGACAACATTGTCATGGTAACCAAGTGACTGGCATGATTAATCCATCAGAAAGTCAATTTTTTTTTTCACCCGCGAGATTTAAAATTCGTAGAGAGGTTTGGGAAATTTTTTTTATTTTTCTGTCTATTGCGATTTTGCTATCCACGGCATCACAGTTACTTTTTTGAGCTGTTAATTTGGGTAAAGTGTTTTATTTATCTGTTTATTTTAAATTTACAAAAATTTTTTGTTAATATTTCTACAATTATCAAACTTACATTGAATTATTCTCCGGTAAAGTGTTTTTTATTTATCTGTTTATTTTAAATTTACAAAAATTTTTAGTTAATATTTCTACAATTCTGAAACTTACGTTTAATGTGTAAATAATTTATTCTCCGGTAAATTGTTTTTTATTTATCTGTTTATTTTAAATTTACAAAAATTTTTAGTTAATATTTCTACAATTCTGAAACTTACGTGTAATGTGTAAATAATTTATTCTCCGTGTTTTTTATTTATCTGTTTATTTTAAATTTACAAAAATTTTTAGTTAATATTTCTACAATTCTGAAACTTACGTTTAATGTGTAAATAATTTATTCTCCGTGTTCTTTATTTATCTGTTTATTTTAAATTTACAAAAATTTTTAGTTAATATTTCTACAATTCTGAAACTTACGTTTAATGTGTAAATAATTTTCAATAATTTTTTAAAACAAATTTGGAATATACATTACCAAATGTGATAACAAGGACGCCATTAATGCCAGATTCGCATTAATTTGGGTAAAGTGTTTTATTTATTTTTAATTTACAAAAACTTTTTGTTAATATTTCTACATTACGTTTTTAATGTGTAAATAATTTGAAATAATTTTTTAAATCAATTTTGTGCAATATGCAGTACATTTTAAAAATTACCAAATGCATATAAAAGTGCGGCGTTTTCTGGATGCCATTAATACCAGATTTGCATTAGATCACGTCTTTTTTATTTAGGTGTTTATTTAAAATTACAAAAAGTTTTTGTTAATATTTCTACAATTCTCAAACTTATTTACAAAAAATATTTGTTAATATTTCTACAATTCTCAAACTTACATTGAATTACGTTTAATGTGTAAATAATTTTCAATAATTTTTTAAAACAAATTTGGGAATATACATTACCAAATGCATATGTGATAACATGGACGCCATTAATGCCAAATTCGCATTAATTCGGGTAAAGTGTTTTATTTGTTTATTTTAAATTTACAAAAACTTTTTGTTAATATTTCTACATTACGTTTTTAATGTGTAAATAATTTGAAATAATTTTTTAAATCAATTTTGCAATATGCAGTACATTTTTAAAATTACCAAATGCATGTAAAAGTGCGGCGCCATTAATAACAGATTTGCATTAGATCGCGTCTTTTTTATTTAGGTGTTTATTTAAAATTTACAAAAAGTTTTTGTTAATATTTCTACAATTCTCAAACTTATTTATCAAAAATATTTGTTAATATTTCTACAATTCTCAAACTTACATTGAATTACATTTTAATTTTATTTTTAATTTCTGAATTATATCATACAGCTATGAGAGTAATACAATGTCTAATATATGTGTATGCTGGGCCTGCGGCCCGACAAAAACATCCGGAGGCCCCCCGCCAATTACAGCGCTACGCGCTGCTGTATTTTAAAATTGAGAATAATATTTTGATGCATGCATGTACATTTTTTTTTTTTTAGTATTTGCCGGACCTGCATCAGATATTTTTCATTTTTGAATATTTTTTAGCATGTGACCTGGATAATTCAACCGATGACGTATTACCCTGAAGGCATATCACTCTAATCTTGCGATTTTTAATGTACCGTGTTCACGTGATCTGCGGACACATTTTAGCGATTACATATGTCCGCAGATCACTTGGAGACGTTATCTTAAAAATCACAAGATTAGAGTGATATGCCTTCAGGGTAATATGTCATCGGTTGAATTATACACAAGTACCCAAAACTTTTATCCTAAAGTGGTTTAGAAAGATTATTATTATTATTTACTTCTGAATCTATTTGTTTAAGATTTATAAATGTCTGATTTAAAATGAGATCTATATGCCAATTCATTCCATCTTGACAAAAGTTTTATAATTAAATAATTTTGCTTCCTATTTGCCAACCAATGTCTGTCAGTAAATATATTACTCCTTTGCTCTAAATGATTATTACTTGGAGCACCTTTTTTGTCGAGATGAAATAATTTTGTTTTATTTTATGTATTTTGAAAATATTTTACGCATATACAGTTTAGTTTTGGGGAGATATTTGGTCAATTGTAAAACTTTATTTACTTATATTAGTTCATTTTAAAAGAATGAAAGGGAGGGGGGGTAGAAAGTTTCTTCTTGATAAACAATAAGAGAGAGTATAAATGTTTAAATTTAAAATATTGGTGGGATTTTGTTTTGAAGGGAGAGATGTGTTGCCCAGAAAAAGGATATTCATAATAATATTAATGCTTATTTTATGTTGATCCGATCTTGGTCAATCCGTATAATATCAATATAATCTTTTGTGGCTCAGTACAAGTTTCATATTTAATTTTAAAAATCTATTTTTCCAGTATTTTTATTTTTCCTTGCCAGCACTTTGCTTTATCACCTGTTTTTGTTCTTTGATTGCTAAGTCAGAATTATAACACATGATACATTCACAAGCTAAATTTCAGTCAAGATATGAAAAGTAAAATTGGGAAGACCCAGGGCAAGCTAAGCTTAGCAAGCCTTGGCGATTCCCATCCTTTCACCTGAAATGTCTTGAGATTTGCAAATTGTGCAAACCATTTCATCTCTATTTTTTTTCTGTCATTAGAATGGGGCAGGGGAATTGAGTCTGTGCTGGTGATGTAATGTCAAATGCTGGGTCTGATTAATTTCTTTTGTTTCTGAGCACATCATAGCAGGTTGATGATGGTCTGATCATATTATTTATGATTTACTATCAGTGAGATGTTTAGTTGTGAATATCATGATCCATTTACATTTAAATGTGCCACCCTCTTCGAAGCCAATTCCTAAAAATATGATCAAATTATTTCTCTCTTAGAATAATTTTTATTTATATTAAAGTTACATTAAAAATAGGGCTTCAAAAATGTTATTAATTAGTTGGTAGATTTACAGAGTGGGCAAACAGGTTAGAATCCATAAATATTATTGATCTTTGATCTCATGTATGGTTGGATTCGAGGTGGTTTTACCCAGACTGTGAATTGTGTTGAGTTAACATACAATTTCGACCAGTATATTACTATATATCAGCTGTAATCAGTAGCTAATGAAGAAGAAAAATGGCTCTAATCAGAAAAGTATACATTTATACTGCACAATATAGTTGATTTTGACAATTATTTTACTTTATTTATGTTGATGTTATTGTACTAAATATTTATTTTTAAATAAATATGCCACATTTACATATAACTCTTTTAAGTATGATTTATTTTTGTAAATATATTAGAATTGATGAAAACTTCAATCATGGCAGGCATAATATAATTTCTACTGATACCATTATTAATGTTTGTTTTTTTTTTAAAATTGATGTCTTTATTTCCAAAAATAATTTTATTATATATGTAATAAAATTTTGCTAAAAAATAAATATTTGATAATAATCTATTTTATTTCTTCATTAAATATATTATTTTAAACTGCAGAAAAACATGAAATTCTTTATATCATTAAGACTTTGATTGTTTGTTTTTTGTTAATTTGTATATTTTTTTAATATTATTTCTAATAATATTTTCATTGTTTGCATATATATATATTGAGTAAAATTTTGGTAAAAAATAAATATTTGATAAATTTTTTTTTAAGATTTTTTTTCTCTCCTTCCTGTTTTATTTTTAATAAAATAAAATCTATTATCATTTCTCTATATTTTTAAAATATTTTCTCAAAAACATAAATTTAATAAATAAAAGTTACCTGAATTCAAAGTATCAAATTCAAAAATAAAAAAAAATAATAAATAAATAAAAGATATAATTTCAAAACAAAAAAATTTAGCAGGTGGTAGATCTGGTTGACATCCACATAAACATTTCCTTGAGTATTTTCACTTTAAAAAGTTATCATATTTTTAATAAAACATAATGCAAATATCTAATATATTTTGAGGAATAAATATTTAACAATTTTACAAAAAAAAAAAAAAACATGTAATGAATGTTATACATAAATTTACTAACAAATTAATCAAAGAACAAATATTTACATACACAATTGTAACTTTGACCTCTTTAATGATTGTTTACTTTCTTATAAATGTTGTGGTTATCATTAAAAAATTCTGTCATCTATGAAGTAAAAGAGTAATTACAATTTGAAATACTTTTAAACTTCAAAAATAATTTATAGCACATTTTTAATTTCTTTTTTTTTTTGTTGTTGTTAACAAATGCAATGAGGAGAATGACAATCACTGGAAATAAGATACTTCATTCACTCTTATCAAATAGTTAAATACAGATGAAGGCCACTTACATAAAAAAATAAAGAATAAGGGTATTAATGAGCATAAACAGGTAAAGTGTCAATTTATTATTACAAGTGATATTAACATAGCAAAACATGCATGAAAACTGAGATCTGTCTTAATGTGTACATAACATTTTTTTAATGTTTAGCATTTTCTATATGACTGATTTATGTAAGTTGGAATTCTATTTTTTTCAAATTTAACTTATATCTGTATATTTTTGAAAAGCACTTATGTATAACAAATACATTTCAATACATGTTTAAATAATCAGTGGTTATTTTTATTAAGTTAGAATTTATAAATTTTATTCTTTCATCATACATCATAATTTATATTTGTAAATTCCTTCTTACATTTTAAATATACTGCTACATACATTAGGGGGGAAAGGTGTTAATGATTCCAAAGTTACATTTCAGTCAACCATGTTTAATTTTAATTTTGGACATTTTGATTGAAAGGTGATCATTGTAACTGCTTCATAATTAAATAACGTTATGTACCATATGAAGAACTATATGGGACTTGGCACAAGTAAAAGATCTGCATGATTAAAATGTTTCTAAGAAAACATTACTAATATCTACTGTAATAAATTTGAAATGAAAGAGTATGCATTAACTAACTCAGAAACACACACACACACTTAAATAAACCTGTTCACAGAATAAACAAATCCAAATACATTATTAAGATAATTCACAAATAACATTTCTAAAAAATCATTTTATGGATGTTATAAATACTGCTAAATCTACATATATATACATTATATTATATAATTTTTTATTAATGTGTAAATAACTAATTATTAGTTAAATGTATGATGTTTTGTATAATTTCATAATTTATTCCTTTATCATGCAATTAATATTATAGACTTTTCTTCCAATTAAATTTTAAATACAATTTAATCTATTGTGTAATCATATAGGCTCATTTATCATATCTTCTATTAATTGTGTTTATATATTTTTTCCTAACTGTTTTTCTTTGTATTTATATTAACTCTTGGTTCATTTAATATATGTTTAAATGATTTTCAGTAATTCACCATCTATTGAGAATTTTCACAAACTTTATTTTTAAATACATGTATTTTATCTTACATATTTTGATATAAAATTTTAGTTCAGAAAAAATTCCATAGATGTCCAAAAAATCAAAAATTTGGTAAGATAAGATGACTTTAGCTCCATCTTGATGACTATCACTTTTGTATTTCTGACATCTTCTAACATCACAAATGTTTATGACATTGTTTGGAGAAAATAGTTTGAATAACCAAAATTGCACAGTTTATAAAAACAAAACATAGCACTATATAAAATAAATATCTCATTTGCAAAATTATTATAATTCAAAATAATCTTTGTAAAATAATTGTGTAATGACTATTAAGAATCAAGAGTATAAATTAGTAATAATTTATTTTGAACAGAAATACTTTATTTTAAAAATATAACATTATATTTTTGGACAATACAAATATACTCTAAAGCTATTTACAAGCTTAGCTTCCTACATAATCAATGAAATTATAATAATGAGTATGTAAACAGTTTAAACAGGCTTTAGCCTGCCCTCAATGCACTTCAAAATTCGCAATAATGAGTAAAAAAATATTTTAATATTGCAATAAATATTTTAAAAAATTAAACTTTTAAAACATAATTCATTAGATTTAAAATAAATAAATAAATATTTCTTCAGATTTTTTTTAAAAAGATAATATATAAAATTAAAAATGTGTGAGGCACTTGAAAGAAAAGCTATACAGAGTGCAAATAATATTAAATGCTAAGCACTTTTGAAATGGCCTCAAAAGCACTTAGCATTTAATATGTTTTGCACTCTCTATAGCCACTTTTAATTTTATATATTATAATATTGAGAAAGAAGTTTAAAATTCCTAATAGTTTAAAAAAATAAATAATGAATAGTTCATTGATTTTGAAGAAAAAAAGAATTTTTCTAGAAATGAGGCCATATGAAGCTTTTTGTTTTTATTTTAAATTCATTTTTTTAATGTTTTCAGAAATAAAATGTGAATATTTAGAATTTATTTTAGTATTAAACAAAAATATCTAGCAAATGAAATTAAATTTATTATTTTATAATAAATAATAATGATTTAATCTTAAATTTAATATTGAACATTTACAGCAACTGAGAAGAAAGAAAAACAACAAATTATGTGAGGGTTAAATCAAATCACAACTTTTCCAAGTAATTTACTAAACTATAAATTTTTTATTCATTATTTCATTTTTAATAAATACTATGAAGCATCAAACTATGCAGTATCAAATTACCTGACTTCAATTATATGCTATCCAAAAAAAATGTAACCAAACAAACAAAAATTTAAATAAACAAAAAAATACTTAAATTCACAAATTTTATTCATTTTATGATATTTGAATAGCCTTTTTTTTTTGTAATCTCTGAGCATCATATATGATCACATTTAAAAATAAAAAATACAATTTGTAAATAAATTTTAAGTTATGTCAGCAGTATTTTTTCTATATTAGAATACTGTCAACAATTACATTAATTAATTAAATTTCTTTGGTTTATATTGAAAAGACATACATTTAATTCTTTATTTTTTTCCTTCTAAATTTGATGAGCAGTATTTTGCATAATAAAATATTTTCTAAGATGTTAATTTTTTTTATATAAAACTTTAGAGCATATTGAAAGTTAATACTGATTTCAAAACATCAAAACAATTAGAAAGATAATTTCTTGATAACAAGACAAGTATTTTATGTTTCTATAAGAGAAAAGGCTATTTAAAAAAAGAACAGCTTCCAGAACATATTTAACTGCATGAAAGTCAAACATTTTGCTATTTATTTTATTTGAAAAATAATAATACAATACATTAAGTTTTTTCCTCTTATTCTTATTTTTTCAGGAAAGAAAAATATATATAAATGTATCTCCTCAATTTATTATCAATAACTATATTATTGTTACTACAATTATATTTATATTATGATTTTAATTTGTATCTGCCTACTATAAATATAAAAAAGCATCTGTGTTATATATGCATTTATGCTAAAAAGTAATGTCGACTTGCATTCATTTAACAACACATATTATGGTCTAATCTATGTTTAGCAACAAAAGTGACCTATTATATGCTATGTAAATGTATGTGAGGAGGACTTGGAACAAAATATGGTATATATCACAGTTCCACTATAATTAAATATTAATGTTCCCTAAAGTTTTAATATATGATTAGTCAATATTTATGATTTTATTTATATGATTTTTATTTGTTGTTGTTAAGGTATTAAAAATACAATATTTTTTATTGTAAAACCTTTTTCAGTTTATGTTTTTACATGCAACTTTTAATGGTTCTGAAATAAATGAAAGTATAACATGTGTCATAAGTAAATAGATTTCAATTTAATTAATTAATCTATTTTTACAGTAAAGTTATAATTACATAAGACTACTTATTTTTAAAAAAATCTAAATATAATTAATTGTAACTCCCGATTTTGTATGCATTTGTTTAATACAATTATTGCTGTACATTCAGTAATAAATACACACATTTTATTTCTTATTAATTAGCTTTTTTTAGCCATTGGTATTTATTATGTGATTCTATTTAGTAAATAGATATAACTAATATTACTTTTTTACTTATAACCCTTTTCTTGTATTCATTTATTAAGTTTTTTTTATTGTCTTGGTATTAATCATATTAATATCAGTATTGGACAAGGGCAATATATATTATGAATACATTTATCAATAGAAAAATGTTTCAAATTTTATTTTAAAAAGCAACTTTAAAATATCTTATTTTTTATGTTATTAAAGGCTAGTAATTCTAGTTATTGCTCCTAAAATATCCAGTCACGTGAAATGCACATCTGAAAATACTGATGACAGAAAATATACACAATCTTGCGTGTTTGATTTCTCTACATTTATGTTTATATCTTCAATGTAATGATTATATTTGCAATAAATATTCCCATGAAAATAAATAATGGTTTAGATTAATACATCTTTTTTTTACTTATAATAATTTAAAGAATTTATAATGTTTAAGATATAGCTCAAAGCAATGATATGTTACATAAGATAAATCATAATAATGAGGTGATAAATAATTTGGGGCTTATCTAATTCATTTAAAAATATATAATAATTAGAAAGACTTGATGAAAAAGAAGAGGAAGCCAACAATGACATAGTTATACTTCATCAACATAATAATAAATATGTTTATGAATATGTAGAGAATTCAAAAAGATGAAGATCCTCCTGAAAAAGAGAATCCATGTCAATTTGATAATATAAAATGAAAATGATAATAGGTAATTTCAAATCATTCACATAGTAGTGAAGTGTATATATATATTTTTATTATAGTACTGCATTGCCAAATTATTATCTTCAGGTGGAAAATTATCAAATCTCTTTTTAATTAAAAAATAAATAAAAATGGTTAAAAACAGATCAACTATAGAAGCCTTTGTAAAAATTATTTATTCAATAGCATGTAAGTTACATTTTCTGCCAAAAAAAAAGAATACTGAGTCATTACTTAAACTAAAAACACCATCACAAACAAACAAAACTACTTAGAAATACTTTGCTTCAATAGCATAGTTCTTATTAGTATATAATATAGTAATTTATAGTTCCTTTTTTTCTTTACAATAAATAATTATTTAATTCTAAGATGACAAACTCTTTATATTGAAAACATGTATATATTATTGTTCTAACTTTTGATTAGAATCTAATGAAATGTCATGTGATTATTCTGACAAAATTTTCAGTCAGGATTTTTAATAAAAATAGATAAAAATTTTGTTTTAAAATTATTATTTATTTCATAAATATTATATATATATATATATATTGAAATGAAAAAAAAAAACAATTTTCAAATTTATTTGGGGATTACAAGAAACCATTTTACAAAAATTATTCCTAATTATTTTCTTATACAATTAATTTATATTGTAGATAAAGCATGGGATCTTTTCTTATAAGCATGACAATTGGTTACTGCTGAGAGACTTTGTATATTATGTGAGTATAACATTTGGAGATATCTTTACTCCAAATAAAATATTTTGTGCTGTAATTACTTATTAATGAAGATTTGGATTTTCTATAAGTTCATTAAAAATGAGAACATAGTGACTCAATCTTTAGCATGTAAATTTATGCCAAAATTTATTAGATGTTGTTCATATCTATTGTGAATTCTCATTCATTCTCACAAATGATAGCTTAAGTTAACTTCTTATATAATAATGTAGGCTGAAGGCAGAATGAAATTCATCTCTATTGGCAATATTTGGAGATATCATTGCTCTAAATATGTTTATATATAAAAGTCATTATTTCAACATTTTGCCAAGTTCTATCTGAAAAAAGGATATGTAATAATTAATTTTTTTTTCCTTTACTGCTGAATAATATTTAACAGAAAGAATATAATAATTTTCATTGTCATTTATTCTTTGATTTAAATATTAATATAATTAATTATGAACTTACTTAAAAAATTGCTGGATAATAATTCTCATTCAATAACTATACTTACATTTTGGAGGGTATGGGCTGATATGTTAAAATCTGTACCCCTGCATCTTAATACCTTATTAAATATTAAATTAAAGGACCATAGGCATAAGTGCCTGAATTTAAGTGTAGTACTAATCTATTGTACATTATTTTAATCAGACTGTTTTTTTTTTCTAAAAGCAATTTAGATTTTAAAAAGGTAAAATATAAGAGTGAACTAAAGAAGTTACACAAAAAATTGTGCGATGATTTAAAAAAAGATTTATTATGAGAATTTAAGATGATGAGCAAAGAATTTTGGAAAAGGTAGTCTGGTTAGGTACAATACTTGACTTTTGGCTAGCAACAAAGCAGGTAATGATGACTATATATTTTGATTTACTGCTTGAAAAGCAATCATAAAAGTAAATTAGGCCATTTTGATAGCTATTTTGAAAAAAGAATAGTGTAGTTTGAAAGAAGAGATATATAATATATTAAAAATCAAAAATAATTTATAAGATTAAATAGACTTTTCCCAGAAAATATAGGCATAGCAACAGGGGTAATATAGTGGTGTTAGATATACCTTCTATGTATTTAAGATATGCTTAAATGAGTGTTTAAATGAGTTCTCTTTTGTTTGTGGATAAATTTAAATTTAACTGGTATCATATTTGCTAATTACATTAAAGCATTTACAAATAGAAAATACAAACATGATAAAATGCTGTGTAAAATTGATAAAACCTGTCAAATAATTGAGCAATAAATAAATACAAATAAAAGTAAAACAATAATAAAAAATAATCAAATAGTTTATTGCTTTTGACTTCATAAAAATGTCTTAGCACTGAAAGTGATAATACTGAAGTTACAAACTGAAAATCTTGTGATTCAGATTATGTTATATACCATTACACAAACTAAGCATTGCAAACATATCATTGTATATAGAAAAGTGAAATGCCATAAAAGAAAATCATGGACAGGAAACTAAAACAGATTAGTGCTTTTAAATACTTCTTTTGTAAATTATATTATCTTTAAACCAGGACTTAATAATTTCAATAAACCTTTTACAAACTTTTAAATGGCTATAAAAATAGAGTCATAGATCACATGACACCATTTCTTTTTTAAGCTTGTAAAATATAAACAAGGCGTTTTGCTAATTGTTCAACAAGCTTTATGATGAATGCTTAGCAAGAGAAAGCATTTAAAATATCTCTATCAGAAACCACACCCAAACCCATGACCAATGGCTTTGTGCCTTGGCACTCATCAGAGAGGTGCTAGGATATATCTAGTGTCTGAAACTACCCTAGCACCTCTCTGAGGAGTGCAAAAGCATGAAATCATTGGTCAGGGGTTTGGATGTGGTTTCTGGTAGAGATATTTTAAATGATTTCTCTTTCTAAGCATTCATCATAAAGCTTGTTGAGCAATTAGCAAAGCTCTTTGTTTATAAATAAAATATGAGAATATAAATGATTATTACAATGATTGTAATTCAAATGAATCTATTGATAAGTTGAGTAAATAATTAAGAAAAATCATCATCATCACTAATTTCACCATTAGTAAATAGTTTTGCCAACAACTTTTATATTTATTTATCTGCTTTCTATAAGATATCAAAACTAATTCTATCATTTCCTTTTTTCATAGATTTAATTGCTTGCCTCATTTCCTCATTTAAAATGCTGGTCAAGTCTAATAATTGCAGAGGGTACATTGTTTTTTGTTTATTATTACTATACATTTTTAATAAAACTTTTCCACATATTTTATATTATTCATCTCTCTTTTTAATAATATTTCCAATTTTTGCTTCTTATTGCAAAAATATTTTTTCCTTCCAATACCAAAATGTTGCTATATAATTTTATTTTCTTCTGTAGCTTTGCTTGCCAATTTGAAATTATAATATCACTAAACTCTGTATCATTTTACAAAACTCTAGATATTTCAATTCTTCTTAATGGATCGTTTAAAAAAATTTTCATAATCCATTTTTTTGTCATCCTTTCTCTTTTCACTGTAAAAAATTATTAGTAAATTGCTGCTTTTTGAACTATCTATTAGTTATCTTTATCATATGATCTCAGATCCAAGGCTCCTCACTGACAAAGGCCACAAGCCAGAAAGTAGTCTGGGGATATTGGATGAGTAGGCACTAGATAGGAATTTTGTGCACAAGCCTTCTAGCATCCATTGATTACTCTGGCTTGCACTGAGTGGTACTACTGTATGGAGAGTTTTGCCTGTTTTAATAATAGTTATCTTCATACTGATTTCAATCAAATCAGAACTATTTTCAAAGTCTATTAATATTTTCAAATGATTTGTAAGTTTTAATTTAAATTCATCAGAATGTTGCAAAGATTAGGAATATCAATTATTAATCCCAACATTCTCAATAGTTTTTGTCTCTCTAGTCTTGCATTAATATGTATCTTATATATCATTAAACAATGATCACTATTGGTGTTAAACATATTAAGAAGATTACAATTTTAAAATACAAATATTCTGGTATCAAAATATAATCCAATTATGTTGGATTTTCCTTTGAATGCTTCTATGTCCATTTCTGTTTAAAATTTTTCTTGGAAAAGGAATTCATAATATACAATTTGCCTTTTTCTGAAAACTCCACAATGTATCATTATTCATTTGGGTCACTATAAGAAAATTTATGCATAACACTTTATAATTTTAATCTTTTATCAATTCTAGTATTAAAATCTATCAATATAATTTTTTAAATATTGTTTAGACTATCATAATCATTTTATATATTCATATAAACACCTTCTACTTCATCACAAATAAGACTTGTTGAAAATAAACTTGAATACTTTGATGCATTTTTGATCATTCAAATCTTTTTGTCCCTCTGTTTGATATGCCATCATGCTTCATAATGTTATTACTCCACATTTTATTTATAATGACTACAACTGCTCTGGTGTTTTCAATATTTGGTTCCTTTGTAAAAAAAAGTACATCTTCATTTTTTAATCAGTTATCTTTTCTTCTTTTCTTCTAACTTCACAAAGTCCTATAGTGTACAATTTAATATTATAAAGTTCTTTTTCCAGTTAGTGCAATTATCATTCCCTTAAAAGTGATGTGATGACGTATGCACCTAATTAAAAAGTCATCATCAAATGGCAGCCTGGGTTTGTATCTAGCGAAAAGCAAATATACAAAAATATCTATTTTATTTGTATGCATACTTAATTTGAAACATTACTATATATATATATATTAAATGTAAAATATAGTACCCATTATAAAATATTATATATATAAATAAATAAAATTTAACAGTAAATACAAAAAAGAAGAATATTATAGCATTTAGGGAAAAGAAGAATATTACAGCATTTACTGTTAAAATTTATTTATTTATAACATAAAAATAAACTATATATATATGATAAAGCTAGATATTAAATATATGAATACAAATATTGATCCAGATGAGGCAATTAAAATAATCAAGAAGTTGTGAAATGAGGATAAACAAAACAAAACAGAAAGAAAGTAGGAGGTAAACAGTTGTTTGATACCAAAGATAAGTTGTAAAAGCTTATTACTTAAATAAGATAAAAATTTAAAAAAAAAATACAAAGATTTAATATAGAAAATAATCTAAATATGTGTTTAAACCTTTTTAGATATGAATAATTTTGAAAATAAATACTTTGGTTGCATTGAATTTAAACTAGTATAGTTTGTAAGATATGTTGATGATTTTTTTTTTTATATTTAGTAGTAAGAAAGTATAAATGATTGTTTTATAAAATACAAAATTGTAATAAATATTAAAATTAAATTTACAGTAAAAAAAGAGAGGGATAATGCAGTTGATTATATGGATGTTAGGATTAAGAAAATAATAAAGGATAATAAAATATTAAAAGAAAATTTTTTAGGAATAATATTTTTTATGAAATGTGAAGTAATTGTGATTCACATATAGATAATATAAACAAAACAAATATTATTAATACTAAAATAAACAAAAGAATGTTATGCAATGATGACAAATTATTTAAAAAAAAGAGATTAAATTTGAACAACTAATTAAGGCATAATATTAAGAAATTAGAATAAAAAGTACAATGGCTGAATGTGGTTGAATGAAAGTAAATTAATAGTTTGGGAATAATTAAAATTAAATTTAAAAAAGAAACATCAAATGTATTGTTTAGAATGTAATGTAGTGTTTTATATGGATGTGAACAATTAGACAAAAAGAGGATATAGAAAGATTTTAAAAAGTAAGTAGAAGAATAAGATTAGCAATGCAAAAGCAATAAAAAAGATTAATTGTTGAATAAATTATAAAATAAAATAAAATGATATGGAGCATGCATTTTTGAGAAAGAAATGATATAGAATAAATAGTAGTAAGAAGAAAATATGATGATCTGAAAAATGGAAATAGTTATGAATATTTAAAATGTCAGGCAAGCAATGCAAAGAATTACAGAGAAATGTCTGTTTTCATGAGCAAGATCAAACTTTTAGTTCATAAGCTAATGATAGTTGTTTTGCTATGTTATTGTGACTATAGTAAAGATGGTTGCATAAACTTATTATCACTATCAATTGTTTGGACATTGAATTAAAACTTTATCTAGCTTAAATCTTAATCTGATAGTTACATATTCTAAATTGTGATATGCTAAAATAATCTTGAACAGGTAAAATGAGGTTTAGTCATATAAATGTTACAAGCAGTATCTCATACTGCTCCTAAGAAGAGTAATTGTTTTATATAAATATTATTTCAAACTTGATTTTTTAAAATTATAATCATTATTTACAATATATATATTAAAATGACTGTATAAAAAATATAACCATTAAATAATAAAAAAAAAAAAAATTGTGATCATTTATTATAATGATATATATACACACACACACAGTAACTGCCTAAATCTGTCAATGCTGGTGACGGGAAAAATGATCAATCTAATCTGTCAAAAATATAAAAAAAATCTAATTTAATCTAATCTAATCTAGCCCAATCGGGTTGCCATTATGTAATCAACCATCATAAAACACTAATAATCTCTATTAAAGCCTAATTTGTTTAAGCTATATGTAAAGTGAAAGAATGATGAGATTATCTGCTCCAGACATCAACAAATCTATCATAATTCAAAATAAAATGCAATAAGCAGTGAAATCGTATATCATCGCCCTAAACAATAATATATAATTAAGCTAACTATTTGATTAGCAATTTAATGAAAATCAAATCAATAACTAAAGCAGATTCCAATATTCTTTATTAATCTATTGTTATTGTAATAATGCAAATCTACTTTAATATTTAATGATACTGCATTTTATCTAAACAGATGAGCTTCTAAATAACTATAATTGCATTTTACAACACATTTTTAAATATAGACACTATTTTAAATGTTGAAACAAAATATTTGACTCAAGTGTATATCCAGTTTAATAAAACGTTAAATACAAGGCATAAACATTTCATT
Source organism: Epiperipatus broadwayi (assembly GCA_028023455.1). NCBI lineage: Eukaryota > Metazoa > Onychophora > Udeonychophora > Euonychophora > Peripatidae > Epiperipatus > Epiperipatus broadwayi. The sequence continues at coordinate 16,025,067 of JAQFVV010012398.1, read as the reverse complement.
CCTATCTTTCAATAAAGCGATACATAATTATTGCTTCGACTATATTTTAAAATAGAACATGAGAATTTATATCAACAAATCTATTAGCTAATTTCTAACTCTAGAATGCCCAATCACATTCTATAAAAGATATATTAAGTTTCCATTGGATATTTATTAACCTATAATTATTAATATTATTTATTTGAACCTTCAAATAATCGAATATGAAATTGGTTTTGGTAACAATTAAACTATATAATTATAATTGACATTTATTCCAATTCAAAGATAATATTCAATTAAATCAGTCAATGAAATTTGTACCCTTCATTTTAGAGAAGTTTAAAAAAATATTTAAGACAAGTTATTCTAAACTAATGATAAAATACGATCTATTTAGATTTTTGTGACAGGGTTAGACAAGCAAAGAAATAATCGACTCTAAGCCAATGCCATTTACCTGTAATATTAACTAAAATATATGTAAGCAAATACTCGAATGGGGAAATAAATATAAAGTTTATACGTAAAAAAAATAAAAAAAAATTATAATATACAAAACATATATTTTATATTCTAGTTCACTTACCAAGCTGAGTTTGAATCTTGAACCGAATTTTAAATAGCAAAATCATCTTACGTAATATCCAAATAAAGAGTCGTGGCACTTAAATCAACTCAATTTATTGGATTATATAAAAAAATTGGTAAAATTAATAACAAAATACAATAAGAAATTAATCTATATTTCTGATTGATTGAATTGTAAAATGTCTGTGGGTAACTCTCAACTATGTTGCGAAAACTATAATGATATGTATATAAAAAAAAATGAATGAATGGAGGAAGAGATTTTTTGTATACCTTACTGAAAATTTTTATATAACAGATACCAAATATATGCAATTGAATGAGATTGAACCCTATTTGTTCATTAAGATAATAATCGATAAATAAATATGAAATAAAATGATATATTTAAATCTCTTGTCTGTCTGATGTTTTAAACTAAATTTTACACATACACAAATCAAATTGGATATTAGAAAAAAACATCGGGTCATATTAATATATATACTCAGACAAGAGTTCAAATAATTAGTAAAGAAATCTCTCCGAGCATTTGATTGCATAAATTCTATTACACCTAAATATACGACATTTATAATTTAAATAAAATAGAAATCATTCCTTTAAAATAAATAAAAAATAATATGCACACATATTTTTTAAAAAATCATACCCTAAATAAAAGTCCATCCATTTTCTTTATTTCCATCCTAAGTTGTGGAGATGAATTTATTTCCTCAAGTAGATATAATGTTCAGATAGAATAATACCATTAAATTAAGTGAAGAATTTTAATAACAGTCCTTTTTTTTTCTTTTCTCTGAATTAGGAGATTGGAGTTTAAATTGCTTGTTAATATACTTTAATCCAGTTGATTTTCCTGGCTTGAAACATGGTATCCATCAAATAGTTACATCTGGATTTTTTTTCTTTTAAAACCTGGGATCTCTTTCCTTTTTAAAAAATAAATAGCCGATTTCATACAACGTATTTTTTTTTAGAGGTTTCCCTTCTTTCACATTCTTGTTTGTTGTCTTCTTTGGAACTTTCTTCAACCAGCCACTCTTCAAACTGAATGGGCAGAATGCTAATTCTTTATTCTTCCATATTTTATAGCTTCACAAATTTAAAATAAAGTTTGAAAGAACATTTTTTTTAAGAACTGAGAAACACATTGGTCTTCAGCAATGGTAAAAAATGATAAGAGTTCCATACAGTCTTTTCTGGCTATTTATATATCTTTCTGACATTATGGATGTCATAACAACTATTGGAATTCACTCTGAAATTTCTCAATGCCCAAATGATATATTCCAGTGTTTTCCTGCTTTGTTTTGCAAGTGCGATGTAAGTTTGGAGAAAAATAGATACATGGAAATGAAATCTATGTTTGATATGATTTTTCCTATTATTTTTAAACCAAAATACAGAATTGATATTACAACCTTGATTCACTTTATAAATATAAATAATTTACATATGTATTTTTTTTTAATTATAATATTTTTTTTAGTTAATTTATAAACAAATATACATAACATAAAAACATTAAATTATATGTAATAATGTTACTATGGTGCCTGCAGTAACAGAAATAAAAATATGTAAAAATAATACTGATCCTATTCCAGTAAATTTTTATATCATACTAAATTATTTCCAGAATTTATTTATTTGCCTATATGTTTTTCTTGAGTTTGATCATAACGAATTTAATATTTTGAAGCTAGAATTAGCAGTAAACGATATTATTTAAAGAGCTTTAGGTTGCCATGGTTATCAATTTGAACTTATATTTTCAAGATCTCCCATTATCCGTTTATCAAGCAAAAGAAAAAAAACAAACAAGTTCAACAAACTTCTTTATTTATTTATCAAATACTTTGATGATTAATCTGAATATTCACAACATATATATATATATATATATATATATATATATATATATATAATATATATATATATATATATATATATATATATATATATATATATATATATATATTAGTATGATTGCTATTAGTTATAACAAGTTTTATATATAATTCATTTTAAAACGTAGCAAAAAACATAGTAGTGACTTGAATAAATGAAAAATGTTTACAGTTGTTTAGCCTAAAAGTGATATTAGATAATGATCTTTCTAAAAAGGGGGACATACAATTTAAAGTATACAAACTAAATTCAAATTATCTCAATTTTTACTAACAAAGTCATTTTTTTTCCGAAATAGGTACATACTTAAGAAGATAGTGAGAAAGACACTTATTCAATTTAATATATATATAAAATTAAAGGATTTGAAAATTAATAGCAATATAATATACTGCTGGTAGTCACTGGAGAAATTATTTGTGTGAGGAGGAGGCAATGACACTGAGATATAGTATTCCAGCTAATATCAGGACTGCAAAATATATACATATTTATTTAAAAAAAAAACACAAATTAATACACTAATACTTCAAAATATGATATTTATGGATATTAAAAAATATAATAAAGACTGTGTATATAGATATTGACCAACCATGACTATTCAATTAATCCACACAATATATTTTTCCTCATAGTCATATTTCACATGCTATATAGAAATTTATGTGAATTCTGTAAACTTAATATATAAACATCATATTTTTAACCAGCACTTATTAATAATATCTAATGTAGGAAAACACAAAATCATTTATGTATTTATTTTAAAAAATATAGTTACAAATAAACACCAGTTAAAAAGACTGCTTTTGCAAAATAAATTTATATATCACATTATTATGTCTTTTGATAATGAATTTTAATTGAAGATATTTTAAATTAATCTTTTATTTAGTTTTAAATGATTAGAAAATATAAAGCTGAATTGTTAAAAAAAAGTTTGATAAAATAAAAGTTATTTAATAGTGGTTTATTTTTTAATAGAATTAAAATGGTAGCCAATTATAACATTTCTAATAATCAATAACAAATTGATTATTTAACAAATAATGTGATATCGTGAAATAGATTTTCTATATATTGGTGATATATTCATCAAATTTTCTTATCTATGCAGTTATTATAAAGCAATAACTTGAAAAGGTTTAATATATATTAATGTTTCGAAAAGAAAGTTAATATTGACAATTTTTTAAATAAAAAAGCGAACAAAAAATATTCTGATAAAAGACATAGCTTATCTGGAGAAACAAATAAATGATTGTTCTTAGTGATGACAAAACTAAGAAATGATAAAAGCAATAATTAAGATGTTTGAAACAAGGGAAAAAATTATATTATTAAAACTACAAAAAGTATTACTACCATCTGATATAAAAAAATTGAAAAAATAATTGAAAATGTAAACGTAATTTACAATACTCATAGAAAACTAGAAAGGAAATAGTACTAACATTAAAAAAAATTTATTGAAGATTGTAGATTGAGACGGAAAAAGTGAGAAAAGTGAAAAATTGAAGTTTTTGGACATAAAATGACAGCTATATATAAAAATCTTAAAAAGAGAATTTGTACAAGAATAGTGAAAGTGTTTACAATATATTTTATTTAGATTATCTTTCCTTCCAAAATATGTTTCACAATATTGAAATTCCATGTGCAATATGGAGCTGATATAAATTTAGAATCCAATGTAGTTTTAGTAAACTTGAGATTGCCTTTTTCTCCTTTAAATAAATAAGGGTGATTTTAAAAAAAACCCAATAAATTAAATAGAAATAATAAAGGAAAAACTTTCAGACCATTGGATAAAAGATTAACATAAGTAATATTAGAATAAATAATAAATTTATATATATAAAATAAAAACAAATTAAAGATGCTTAAAATTAAGAATGAAAAAACATTCACTTAATAATGACTTTCAAATATAATAGTAGACAAAAATGATAGAAACTTTGCTTGTACTAAATATGATAGTTAATTAAAGATAGAAATAAGTAGCTAAAACATTATAATTTGATTTATAATTGACAAACTATCTGCATTCACAACACTGACATCATACACTTCAGATAAATATATTAATGATTTTAAAAATCCAATTAATTTCTCTATTTGACTATATTTCATTTAGTATCTTGTAGAATAAAGCAACATCAGTTAGACAATTATAATTCCCAATCCATTTTCTAAGGTATAGCTCTCTTTCTATTTGAAAAATTATCTATTTAATATTCTTATTATTACCAAAATTACATACTATTTTCCAATTATCAAATTTACAAAGGAATTTATTTCTACCATCAACTCCATCTGCAAGAAATTGCTCTGGAACCAGAAGATGGTCTCAATCTTTGTGAAACAGCTTAGCCAATTACCCCACTCATAATGGTCTAGCCTTCCACAGCATCCAGGTATTCCACATGCAGAGAGCCATCATTCTAATAAATGGAACCACCAGTAAATTACAATCCCTCTAAGGTCTGCTCAAATTCATTTCTACTGATAACCTCTTGCTCCTCAATCCCACATCTCACAGCTCTTATTTCCTTAACATTAACCAAAATCAACCAGATCAGTTTCACCAGTACACCTACTGTCAAATAACCTACTTCAACCATAACTCAGCAATGACCCCCACTCCATGCTTAGTATTAATAACCATAATTTTTTCCACAAGTTAAAATAATGGTCCATGGATCCAATGTTATTTGACTTCCTAGTTCATCTTAAGCTTTCTGCTCTCTCCACATCTGGTTTTCTATGCTATTGTTGCCTTCACAAAAATTTCAATTGATTCTCTGGACTGTGCCATGCAGCTGAAGGAACTCAACAGTACCTCTTTAATAACATCCAAGCACTCAACTCCATATGACAAATCATGTTAAACATATACTGGCAAGCTGCCACCTCCATACAACATATAACTCAGCCCTTCCAAAAATTACACATGCCTAAAACACATGCAGCCATCTTTATTCTATTTGCCTTCTGGTGCACCTATTGCACCTTCATGTTTGGCAAGAACATCAGAAAGCATCCATCCATATTTATCAGTAAATTAGTAAAATTAAAAGAAGAGATTGTAACATAGCCTCCCACCAGATATTATTGAGCCACATGGTCACTCCTTAAACATGTTTCCAATCTATAAATCAAAATTATCAGTATCAACATCTCCAGAATGAACACATCACTAACCATCACCAAACCTCATCAATTATAGTGTTGATGAGGGTTTTTTGTTCCCATGCATCCTACTCTAACAGTCCAGGGCAAAAAATGTCTCCCAATCATATCTGTCAAACTCAAGATAAATAAAATTTTATAAACATCCTGCCCTTGCCCAAACCTCCCTCCCTCCCATATAGCTTAAATCCATAATACCCATCAACCCAATATCAAATTTTAAATCTAATATATTTCTTGGCTGTTCCCTATGGCATAAGTTAAAAATATCATCACTGATAAAAACATGTATGACTACTAATGTACATATCTACACACTGTGAAATATTTTTAGGAAATTGTATCCCCTTTAATTGTAATGTAATCATCTATATTTGTAACCAATCACATTAAACACTTCAGAACAATGCTGTTTTCTAATTAAAATCATGCTTGTTAAACATGTCATGCAATGTAATCCTGGCAAAACCATTATAAAACTCATGTAATCCATTTATTGTGCAATAAAGTATAATGTTGAAACAATTCAAATAATCAAATTGTTAAGTCCCATTATATGCAAAAAAAATTATCTTTTGGTCCCTCCTCAATAGAAATATATATATATATATGTATGTGTGCATATTGGTTGTATAAGATGGAGATGATAGCTGTGTGGAGCTTTAATGACTGAGTTCAAGTCCCTTCTAATTACATTTAGTATAGACAATATACATCTATTTAAATATTACTTATTTAACCAGTATTTTGACCATTTTTCTTCTGTATATTTAAATGGACATATTAAGGTCCTATATGTGAGGAGTCAGAGTGATTTAAAGCCAACATGGATATGACAATAATATTGGCATCAATGAGGGCTTTGATCATTTCATCCTCAGATTTTCAATGACATGGATGGTTGAAGAGTTAGAGGGTGGAGAAGATTGAAGCTTGTTCATTAAAATTTGAGATTTTTCTATCTTAATATAAACTGAGCACTGATTATATATATATATGTGGGAGATGTTAATCTAAAATAACTGATGTGGGTTGGTTCAGCACAAAATACATATATTGAAGATCATTGATCTTTTTCACATTATGTGGTCATGTGTATTTGTTGTATAAAATGGAGTGCATAACTATAGGAAAATTAAAAGTCAAAGTTCAAGTCCCTTCTAATTAAATTAAGTTTGGACCCTATACATTTATATAAATAGAAGAAATAAACTCAAAACAATTTTCATGAAAACAATCCTGGTGTTAATTGCTAAGATATTATATTAAAGCACAAAATGGAAGGTCGAGTACAACAGAGAGCTTTTTTTTTATTTACACAGATTAAAATTGATGTACAAACTTGAGATCTTCTATTTGCGCTATACTGTTGTATGAAACTACAATAGGATTTTTTCAAAAATTTCAAAATATAAACTACTGGTGAATCAGCATATATATATATATAATGAATAATCACATTATCATAATATTCAAATGATTAATAATCAGATCTATCTTTGAGGAAATGTATTACAACCAACTAAATTAACTTCAACATTCTCAAAGTGTACATTAATTTTCAGCCTAGTGAAAAAAATAGAATGATATATATATATATATATATATATATATATATATATATATAATGCTCGAGGCTAAATAGGTTTATAAGTAATAATTAAAATCAGTCAACACAGACAATCCCAATATCAATAACAGTCAACAATTTCATTCTGTTGTTAAAAGATCATTTTGATAATAGGTTGAATGTTATTAATATTGGGATAGTCTAAGGGTTGTCGGATAAAGATTCAGGGGTATAAATCATAAATCTTGGGATCATTTGAGGATGGCACACAATGATAAAAGTTAAAAGTTAGTCTGTTATTTTTAAGTTGTGAGATTTGCAGTGTAATTTAGGAATGCTGTGAATTAATTTTATTATTTTCAATCCAACAAAATTTTTAATCAATATATATATTGTACCGGACTCTCAATCCATCCTTGAACACTGAGTGCACCACCAGATCACTATGTATTTGGAAAATTTATTTATTGTGATCAAAAGTAGATGAGGATGATGGTTTGCACCAATTAGATTCAGGGAGAAACAAGTAATCTTAAATATTGTTCAGACAATTGAGAAATGAAAGCACTATTACAAATGTCAGACAAATTAAGTTTAAACAATCTTAAAGATTTATTTAAGACAGATATAAAATTGTAAAGTAAATATTTTCACACAATAAATAGGGTTACATTAGGCATGTACTAGAAAGAATAAAAGACAACACTCTGGCAGACAGATTAACTTCCTAAAAGTGAATTAGAAAAGGAGGGAAAGATTTTCTTTTAGTTGACAACTCACCCCAAGCAATTCTGGTTTCATTATTCAAAAATTCAAAAAGAAAATGCAATGGGGAGTTTCTTGCATGAATCAATGAACCAGCATGAATGAGCATTCAATAGCATATTGACTAATGACATCATATTGCTGTAGTACTGCTGCATGGAAAATCACATTTAAGATCTCCATGGTTGATTACAATGCAAGGACACAAAAATCGAAAATGTATACGATGGAGTATGAATTATAAAATGAGAGAAAACTGAAATAAAAAACTTAGAAAATACTCTGTTGTAAATGATTTCAAATTAATAAAATATTAAATCTATGATTTAAGGAAAACAGACATATAATATGAGTGAATCCCCAACCAAACGATTGGCCAAGCATTTCAAGAAAGTTGAATAATTAGCATTACAAATAAATTTACAAAATTCCCACTATATGCTCTGACAAATTTCAAGCAAAAAATAAAAATAATAAAAGATCAAATAAATCTAGCAAACAAAATATGAATGTTTAACTTAGATTTTTGAGTTAATTTATCAGAGAGTGTATAAGAGTTGAATATATGAAAACATGAAATGCCTTAGCAGAAAGAAACGTTATATCACCTAGAATTTAAATAGAAATTAAGAGTATCTTCGTGATGGCAGTTCATCGAAACCAATTTCTATTCATTTTGTAGAGATTTTAAAACATGAATGCATGTGGAGAACCAATGAGACAGTGCAGACGAGCTTTTCTTAGTTCGGAAAAGAAATATCAGAACTAAGAATGTCATAATTCTGTAAAACACTCATGGACAAGTATGTTTAAACCAGCCAAGGTTAGTTTCACACAAGAAAAGGCTAAGATTACAGACTATGTAATCTGGACTATAGAAAATAAAATCTCTACCAAGAAAAACAGAACAATATATTCGATAAACTACCAGCCAAAAGGTCAGCAATTTGCAAAAACTGCAAACCCAGTGATCTAGTTTAATTATTGGACAATAAAACATGGATAGGTGAGCAAATTAAAATTACAAAAAACTGTTAAAACATTTAGCAATAGTTAGTAGAATAAAGGAAGACATATTAAGCATATAAAAACATAATCTCACAATACACTACACTCTCCAATAAACAAAATGGAAAACAAACTGGGAATCTTAAAACTAAGATTCCCAGACACACTATAAATACAAGGAAAATCAAATGGACAATTAAATAATTATTAAGACTACAGATTCATTTTTAGATTGAGTGGAGATTTAACTAAATAATATACCCTGGAAAGAATAAAAAAATGTATTTACCTTACAGTAAAGCAAAGTTCACATAGTTTCAAAGAGTGCACACTTTTATTTAAGTTCCTATTTCAGGTGTCTTCTTTTCATAATGGCAATTGTAGAAGCATATTGGGGATCCGGTTTATTTTAGAATTTCATAGCATGACAGAAGAACAGCTGGAAGTCAGGAATTCATCCTCTGGTTAAATTAGCAATGCACATTGTTGATTATAAAATGTATAGCAATGTATTTTGAGATTTTGTGAAGACAAATTTAAAAAAAACTTAAATGTCTGAACTGCCAACAGTCTTAATCTCAACAAGCCAATATAACTGTGAATGTTGAATGAATCATTTTAACTAGCTTGTTACAACCAAAAATAATCTACCTTGTCTGAAATTTGTGGGGTTATTTATACCCACACTCCATTTCTTGCGTAAACCTTGTTTTCCAATTCTCCACCTTAGGGCAGGGCAAATCTCAATCTGCCACTCATACTAATTACAAATTTTAACCAGGTAATATTTTAAACAAAAACAACACAAAATTAAATCTCCGCTTTTAGAATTAAATTAAAAATGATTGTAATTAAAATAAAAGATACAGGAATGTAATTAACAAGTTTGCTTGCTTTTAATTAATTTGATAAAAAAAAAAGTAAAAACAAGCGGTAAAAGAAAACTATTTTAGAAATCAATTTTATATAAAAAATAAAATAAAATGATATATGTTAAACATAAACAAGTATGGGTTAATACACATACTTTTATAAATAGCTTTTAAATAATTTTAATTTTTTTAACTTTAGGAATTTGATTAAAAACATTTTATTTTTTGGTAATGAACCCATTGAATCAGATCTAGCATCCAGTTCAATATATATATCACTAGATGGAGCTTACCAATAGCTCTAATCAAGTTTTATTTTATAAGGGGCCAAAAGAGAAAGAATTCAAAATCTCTATCAGAAAGTCTTTATCTCCAGACCAATTGGTTTTGAGTTTGTGGCTCACCTCAGTAGGAACCTCCAGGTAATAAAAATATAATAGCTATAGCTGATGTTTCAGTACAATAAGTACTTTTTTCAGAGCTTATTTCTCAAATCATAAGAATATTTATTGGAAAATGAAATTTTATTTTCCCCATTAATTAAATATTTTTTAATATTCTCAAACCTGATGAACATGTTGCCAACTAGCTAATAATTTATTTTTCTAGTGCAGCTATGTAACCAACTGGTTACATTACCCTGGTCCTAATTTGGAAAATGAAATTGAGTTGAACCACTTTTTCAATATTTTAGTTTGATTCAGGCAATTTCATTTCATTATAACAAAAAATTATGTTAGTCATGATTTGCTGTGCATTAACATTTACACAGGCTGGAACATAATTTAATTTTAATTAAGCCATGTTAGGTTATTTGGTCACTGGTAACTGTCTCATTTATTTGATCTATTTTTATTTCTGCAGATAGTGACTATTGGTCTAATATATGCATGCACCTCCAGCATCATGATGAATGGAAAACCTCATCACAGAACACAAATTTGCAATGCAACATGAGCACCATAAAAACTATCTCAATTTAGGCACAAACACAACTTATTATCCAGAGGGCATATTGAAAGAAAAAAGGAATGTTTAAATGTGGATTGATTTGCTCACTTACTTTATAAGTCTCATAGGCTTGACATCCATGACACAGTTCTGTGCCTGGTAGTCAAGTCAATATTCTAATGATAGAAAGCCCAGCTCCTCTGAGAGGCTTATTCAAAAAAAGTTTAAACCTTAGGTAGGTGCAGTGCAGAGATAAAACATTGGAGCATCATGAACACATTGCATCTCTATGCCTATAATAATATCACCCATTCACCATCAGCATAGAGAGCAAAGCTATAATGCTTCATAATATTTATCCCCAATTTCTTCAAAATATCTTCTTTCCTCAGTTTCAGTTTTCAACATTTTGCTTTTTTTTTGGTTACTTGGTCTGAAGTATAACTGCACTCTACTTTGGGAGATTGTTGATCATGATCAGATCACTGATAATACCTCTCTATGTTGAGAGGTGATCCACTCCTGGTTTGCCTAATTATTTTTCTGTCAGGGGATAAAGAACTATATTCTTCATGAGTATTTTCTTCATGAATGTTTGATTCATTTCTGGATATCCTAATTATTAGGGTTCTGGTAGGTCTATTTATGTTGTAGTAGATCTTTTCCATTTCAATTTCCATGGTAGCACTTCATTTCTTCCATCCTGAGACCATGATGTGGTGTGTATGTGGATTATTATTTCCTCTGTATGCCAATTTAGTTGGAGATTTAAATCTTCCTTTTCAGCATATGCAGGTTTGCTGCTGTCAAATACACTTAACAGTTAACCCACCTGTTTAATTGTATACCTGTCAGTGCCAATCAACATCCTTCCATTATAGCTTGGAAGCTATGTCTTAATATTCTTATTATTTGTAATTCTGAGAGTATCTGCAGTGAGTGCTCTCAATTTCACTACTTGCTTTCGAAAAGCATAGGGCTCTCCTAATGGACACTTCTCTTGGGATAGTTTTTTCTCCACCCCTTCCTGGTAATCCTCACTCCAGTAGCACTTCATGATTGCTTGCCTGAACTCAATGAAATTATGAGGATGAGTAAATAGTGAATCCCACAATGCCTGAGTTGCACCTTAAAGATAGCTACAAGCTACTACTATCTTTGCCTCTTTAGTCAAGGCATTAATTATGAAATATCTTTTCAGACTATTGACAAATTCAATGGGTGCCTCATCAGCATTTCTTGAAAAAGTTCTTATTTTAAGGAACTGGTTTACAATCCCAGGCATTTGGTTTGTATATTGACTATGTTTACTTCCACTACTCAATTTCTTCTCTTTTTAATGTATACACAGTGTTTTTCCTTTTGGTTTGACCATCTTGTCTATGGTTATCCTCCAATTGTTTTACTATTTCTCAGATTATATCACCATGTCTGACCTGTATGAATTTAATTTGATTAGCCGGGTCCCCTATATGCTCTTCTACCAATTCCAGGCTTTGCTCACTTTCATTATACTTAGATTCTATTGCCTCCTGCACTTGGTTAATTTTATTATCTTGTATCTTTTATTTTCATATCTTGTTCTTCATTGTTTTGTTTTACTTCATTCAGAACTTCTTTAATTTTTTTGATTCAGTCTGCTTTTTCATTAGCCATATTTTTACTGTTTTCATCAATTTTTGTAGTATATCTACTTTTACTTATTTCAACATTTCTTCTGCTATTTCTCTATTTTCTGCTTCTCATTGTTGATTCTTTATATTATCCTCTTCTCTTTGTTATTGTCTCTTTTATTCTCTTATTCTCTTTGTTGGTCTCTCTTTTTATTCTCTTCTTCTCTTTGTTTACGCTCTTCTTCTCTTTGTTTATTATCATCTCTTTGTTGGTCTCTTTTTAATTCTCTTCTTTTCTTTGTTGATCTCTCTTTTTACTATTTTCTTTAAACATTTGATCATCTTCTTTTGGATCATGTTCTTCCATCTTTAGCATATGTGTTTCTATTATAGATTTTTATTCTTCAAAAAGAAAAAAAAAACTATTGAATTATTTTTATACAAGAACTATGAATCTAAACACTTTAAAAAAATATCTCATAAAATAAGTTTGACATTATCTCCTCTTCTATGCAACTATATTTCATCTTAATTACCATGATTACTATATTATTAAAACTCCTAATCTGGCTTTCTTTTAATCTTATTGTCTCAATACCTGGCTTTATTTCATTAATTTATTTCCCCTTTTATTCTCCAATTCTATCCTGTTCATGTGTATGTGACCATTTTCCATTTCTATTGTATTTTTATTATAAGTACATATTCATGTATAAACACAAGCTCATGTCAAGAACCATTTATCAAATTTTTTTTAGAGATCTGATGAGAATCTAACAGCAAAATAATGACAGTGACTTGCAATTTTGGGATAGATACAGAATCCAGTCACTGGGTAATAAGCATAAAATGTAGCATACACAACCAAAGGTCTATCTCAATTTAGACACTATAAGCTACCACAACCCTTGATAAAAAGAATGCAATAATCTTTGCAAAATCTTGCTCCTTTGAGTCCTAAAGACTGAAAAATATAAACTATGCCTTGCTGCTTTTCTTGGAAATTTAGAGGCTGGAGATCATAACAGGACTATGTTAACTGGACCACAATAAACAATCAAAAAATCAAAAAATATGAGGGTTGGAGCAATGTGTGAGAAAGGACACTCCATGGAGTTGCATGAAAAAGACTGCATCCTCAAGCCAACAATAAAACACTCCATCCATCACCATAACTGAAAGTACATCTAAACAAATTTCAACAATCAAAAACTCAATCCAATCTTCAAAATCATGCCTTGATTATCTGTTCAACTTCAAATATAAACTCCTTAAATAAACATTAATATTTCTTTTTGTAATTTATAATTGAATTATAACAATCATCCTCATACTCTTGTCAATTTTACAGTAATATGTATAAATTAATTCTGCATCAAAATACAGAATTTTGTTTTTCAAGTGTATTTCTGATATTCAAGTTATGTTGTCACTGACTATCAGAACCTGATCATTATTATGTCTACAGTTGGATCACCATTTGTAAATCTACAACAAAAGCAAAGGTCATTCCTGGGATGATGGTCACTAGTACATGAACATCAACTTTCCTAAATTGGTTAGCCATTTGTAACTTTACACAAAATTGGGATTTATCCCATGAGGGATCTGATGAATTTGTATGTTTTATCCTCAAAAAAAAAATTAATTTCAAAAAGGTTGAATATAAAAGATCACTCCAAGAGATCAGCACAGTTAACTATAACTTCCCCAGCACTACCCAAAAGTATAAGTAATTCTCAAAAGAAATAACAATGATTAGCTATCAAAAATAATTCACCAGTCAATCTTGTGACTGGATTTGAAATAGATCTGCTGTAGACCAATCTCACTAATGAACCTTTTCCAGCTCAGGGCATTTATTTAAATATAAAATTGGATGCACAAACAAGTGCTAATCCATAATAATACAACCTAAAAAATAATGCTGGGATATTAAAACATGCTGATCATCATCAATTCTCTGTCCACTTAGTACCATTAATGTACTAGCCAACTATAAACTTAATTTATAATAGAGACCAAACTAAATAAAATGTAGTTCATGGACTTTAAAGAATATCTTTTTCATGCAAATCTAAGAAATATCAGCATTATCATCATCTGGATGCCCATTCACTAAATATAACCCCCTATCCCAAATAGATGTTATGCACAAATCTAGCTCAGGAAGCAAGAACTCTATAATTTATTACTGTGAGCAATAGTGAAATAAATAAAAGCAATAGTGAAATAAATAAATTAGCTTATTATAAATAATCTTAAGCAACTCATAGGATTCCCCTACTTATAAATAATTAATTTTATTGGGATCATCAAGAAAAAAACAAAATCCTAGCATATAAGCTGTCATAATATAAGGTCACACACATAATGCACTTCATGAACAGGAATTGGATAGAATAAAGTAATTAAGATTAGAAAGAATATTTACAAAAACAATTATTTAATATCTAATTAATAACAACATAAACAAAGATGGGATGAAAGTATGACATTTCAAACCCTCATTTCAATATATATATATATATTCACAAAAATTATATTAACCAATCAATTAATTATTATTCCTGAATTGATTTTAAATTCATTAGGTTCTTTGTTTAAAAATAACTAAGAGTTTGTTAACCATTTTCAAAATTCAAAGATAGCAATCTTTGATTCTACCCAGAGAACAATTGAAAGAAAAAAAACTTATTACATTTATTAAACAAAAACAGATTTTCTATTAATAAAAATAAAGTGAGCACACATAAAAATAATACCTATAGTCATGGTTTTCTTGTTGTGGAGGCCTTTCCAGTTGCATTTCAGTTTTTCCTAATGAAGTTTCTTCTTGAACGCTTCTAAACATAGACCTGGTTAAATTTGTCCTTTTCTGGGTCTGTAGTAATTCCAGGTAAATGAAAATAGCACTTTTTGTCCATTTGCTTCTCCTCCTAAATTTCCAAGTAAGACAGATGTAGGTAGTCTTTTCATGCTCTTTGTTGAAGGTTTGGTTGCAGACTGCTTAAAGATGGGTTTACCTTTTTACATTTTATACAAGTAAAGAAGGTAGGTTACATAAAGGAAAGTGGTGCCTAGCTTTTAGCTGAATCTAACATGGTTTCTATAATATTTTGTAAAAATGGCAGACATGTTTGTGCACTCCAGAAAAACTAGAATGTATTTGAGAGGTTGTTTTTAGATTGCATGCTGATAACTGTGGAATTTAATTAAGGCATTGACGTAATGGCAATCGACAATTCCAAGAAATATTTGCTGATTGCATGTATTTCTAGATAAGAGATCGTACCTTATTGGACAATGTAATTGATTGTTGCAGTTATCAGGAAGCTATAAAAAGATGGTATAACAATTATGTCAGGGAGTAGCAGCCAGTTATTTGAGTACAACTCCAGTAGAGATATCTCGCATCAGTGCTTGCAGTTAATGACCAGCACCGAGTGGAAATGTAGTCTACAGGTGTAGCTGAAAGAGCCCACAGATATGGGAAGACTGCAGCAGAGATATTGAGAGCAGTGAAGATATTGAGAGCATTCATTGCAGAGCATTCATTGCAGAGCATCCATTGCAGAACATCTGTTGCAAAGCATCCATTGCAGAGTATTCATGCAGAGCATCCATTGCAGAGATTCATTGCAGAGCATCTGTTGCAGAGCATCCATTGTAGAGCATCCATTGCAGAGCATCTGTTGCAGAGCATTCATTGCAGAGCATCCATTGCAAGAGAACAGCATGGGAATTGATCATTATCAAACTATGGAGATAGAGTGTTGCAGACTATTCACTATTTATTTAACATAAAATATTGTGAATCTTATTGTGTATATTTATTTGCTGACCGCACAGTCAGATTTGTGGATATAACATTGGTGCAGTCGCATTTTGAACTTGTGAGTAGTGAATAAGTTTGCATTACAACAAGCTTAGCCATAGATGGAGAAACTGGGTCAAAATGGAAATCCCAGTTAGTAAAACATTAACAATGGAAGTGAAAGTTTGGAAATAACATGCTTGTGCAGTTAACATCAGAAGCTGAGTCCTACCATGCTTGCACAGTCACCATGGAACATGGAATGGGTGAAAAAGTTTCAGCAGCAGTTAAATCGTACATTTCTGAGTGAAATAACAGGAAATATGTTCCTCCAAGTAGAGAAAAAAAACACCAAGGAATCTCAACAAGGGTTTTTCTGGAGTGGAAGGAAGTGTAGTATTTTGTAAATATGGCAGACATGTTTGTGCACTCCAGAAAAACTAGAATGTATTCGAGAGGTTGTTTTTAGATCGCACGCTGATAACTGTGGAATTTAATTAAGGCATTGGTGTAATGGCAATCAACAATTCCAAGAAATATTTGCTGATTGCAGGTATTTCTAGATAAGAGACCGTACCTTATTGGACAATGTAATTTATTGCTGCAGTTATCAGTAAGCTATAATAAGATGGTATAACAACTTCATCAGGGAGTAGCAGGCAGTTATTTAAGTACAACTCCAGTAGAGATATCTCGCATCAGTGCTTGTTGTTAATGACCAGTGCCCAGTGAAAATGTTCCATGGGTGTAGCTGAAAGAGCCCAAAGAGATGGGGAGACCACAGTGGAGATATTGAGAGCAGCAGAGATATTGAGAGCATTCATTGCAGAGCCTTCATTGCAGAGCATCCATTGCAGAGCATCCATTTCAGAGCATCCATTTCACAGCATCCATTGCAGAGCATCCATTGCAGAGTATCCATTGCAGAGCATTTGTTGCAGAGCATCCGTTGCAGAGCATCTGTTGCAGAGCATCCGTTGCAGAGCATTCGTTGCAGAGCATCCATTGCAAGAGGACAGTGTGGGAATTGATCATTATCAAACTATGGAGATAGAGTGTTGCAGACTATTCACTATTAGTTAACATAAAATATTGTGAGTCTTATTGTGTATATTTATTTGCTGACCGCACAGTCAGATTTGCGGATATAAGTTTCATTGTACAAACCATTTTAGTGCTAAACTCATAGTATGTTAAAAGCTTGATTTAAACTTCTGCTAGTTTATTCAATAGCCTGGTATCATCTGGATTATGCTTGGGTTGCTCTTTCTTCAACAGCTAATTTAGGTACAACTTATTGTTTTTTTCAGCATCTGGACCGAGATTTGATTGTTCTATCTTCAACAGCTAAATTAGGAATACTTTCTTCTACTATCTTTTTCAGCAACATAATTAAGATTTGACTGATTTCTTCAACAGTTAAGTTAGCAATATTTCTCCTACTGACTTTTTCAGCAGCAAAATTAAGATTTGACTGCTCTCTCTTCAGCAGTTAAGTTAGGAATACTTTCTTCTACAATCTTTTTCAGCAGCAGAATTAAGATTTGACTCTTCTCTTTAACAGTTAAGTTAGCAATAATCCTCTCCAGACACTTGTGTATTATCACTTATTCACATCTCCACATATATTTTAGGAAAACTTGCCCACAAGCCAATTACAATCTGTTTCTTACATTATCATTTTCTTGATAACCAATTAAATAAAATTTCATAAAATAATTGTTCAGCCAATTCTCTCCTTAATCATAGACTGAAAACAAGTTAAGAATTTAAATACAATGATATAAAATTCTTGACATTCCATTATAATTAAAAACCACATCTTCTTGCAAAAAGAAACATTAACATAATCTGTTAATTACACTGATTTGATTTTTCTTTTTCATTAAATTTATATAAAGAAAGGAAAAAAACTGATTAATTAAAAATAAAACTTACAAAGTTATTAAAATCTTATTTTTTTCTTCTCTCTTTTATTTTTTTTTAAAAAATACTCTTAAATATATTTAATGTTTAAAATTTTTCATACTATCATATGGGGATTTTACAAACATTTAGTTAAATAAAAACCCATAATAAAATATGTATTGGAAAATAAAATTTTATTTTTCCCATAAATTAAATAATTTTTTAATTCTCAAACCTGAGGAACATGCTGCCAAGTAATTATTTATTTTTCTAGTACAGCTATGTAACCAACTGGTTACAATATATATTAACAATTCTGATGTGCGTATAATATATATTTCCAATAGAATGTGAGAAATACACTACCTCCAATAGACAGTATCATTGTTTAATGGTTCAAACTAGATGTATTAAGATTTAACATTTTCTTCCTTTTGAATAAATAATCCTTGTTGTAAATGTCAAAATTTAATTTAGTTTCTTTAATGAGGTTAGCATTTTATTTCATTTATGATGATGGATATCTTATTCATGATGTGCTTGCATTTTTATTTATATATGTGTTTAATTTAAATTTTAATTGTAATTTTGAGAAACATTTTTGATGAAATTAGAACAAATTTTGCAATGCAATAGAAGTGATTCTGTTGTTATATGACCTTAATCTACATCCTGGTACACATAGAATAGATATCAACATTGATTGTCCTTAACATTTGATATTATAATGTTCTGTTATAAATGATTTTATAAATACATACATTGCTTCTATTTTTCTAGGTGGTTAAGAGAAGGGCATAGATGTATAAAATCCCAAAAAATAATAAAGTAAAAGAATAACAAAAGAACTTCTTGGATGATACTGACTTCTTTATGTGCTGATATCCAATTTTGCTTGAGGATTTTTCTTTATCTTTCTTCAAACAATTGTTGTAATAATCGAATTTTATAATTTCAAACATACATTTATGCATATATATAAATTAGCACATGCAACATATATCAGTCCTCTATTAGTGTATAAATAAGTGGTATTATTTTAATGAAATAATATCCCTAAAATTAAAGTATTTATAAGATGAATGATTCCTTACTTTTAATTATGAGTGATTTTGGGTCCCTCTAAGAACTTAATGTAGAACTACTTCTGATAAGTAATAAAAAATATAGAGAAAATATTAGTTTAAATCTCATGAAAGGTGATGTATTTTCCAAATAAAATGAAGGACTATCATAATAATCTCAAAGTAAAGTTACATGCTAACATTTAAGCAAAAAAAATTTTTTTAAAAAATCTATATAATCATGTGTGGTAGGAATGTCCCAAGCCACTACAATTTTTTTAAAATAAGGACTTCATTAAACTGAAACAACCATACATATTTTACACCTTGTTTAAATGTGTTTTATATTTAATAATTGAGTCCAAGAGTTTATCATATTTAGCGTATTGGCTTGAAAAATGTCTTGATTGGAGTAATGTTTCCAGTATCAAGAATACTGTCACAGTGTGTTGCCATTTCACCATTATACAATCTTTGGACCAAGATCTTTAATGTAACTTATATACTGTCCTTTATCCACCTCATTAATAGATGTGTAAGCTAAAATAGTGTCTAGGTTCTCAATATTATAATTATCACACCATATCATCATATCAAGCTTTATAATGCTAGATGCACTACTGTAATTTACAATGTACACTAAATATAAATCTCTGTTTTTTTATCAACAATGATTAAATGGTGTTTATTTAAATATCCACATGAGTAGATTAATTGTTACAACTTCAACCTAATGTGTGAATGGTTTCCCATCTTCTAAAGGTTTGCCAAACTGTGCATTAAATATAAATATCACCATCATTCTCTCTATAAATAGCAAATATATCATTGATCAAAGAAATTGTTTGATCACTAATAAAATGTATTTGTAATTCTACAAACATTAAAGTACAAACTGAATGAATTTCATTAGCATATGGTTACACAATCATGGAACTCCACCAATAGAAAAAGTCTTGGTGCTTGTTTAAGTTGACATTATATTCTTTCAAACTAAAAATAATTGGAGTATTTAAATTCTTGGCACAGCAAGTATAGAAATGGAAGGCAACAATGACAATAATGTGATTTGCGATCAATGAAATTTTAATAATTTGATCCCTTAATTCAAGATTTTCCATTGCATCATTTGTAACATTTCATATGAAAATAGTATTTCTTCATACCACAGTTTCATCATAGCACTTCCATCTTTCAACATGGGTAAAATCTCATATTCATGGAGTCCTATCATTAGTCCATGAAATATTTACATATTTCCTGTATGTGGCTTGTCAAAGAAGCATGGCAACCTAGATCTATCTTGCAGTAGAAAAATGTTAAAGAAACCAACAACAAATTGCTGACCATTAGGTATTTTAGATACTGATGTCATACAAAAATCATGAGAGGAGAATATAATAATTGACCATAATTATCCCTTGCCTTAAACTTGTAATTTCCAGCTCCTGCTTATGACATTATTTAGAGGATTTCAGTCAACTTTAAAAATTAAGTCACCATGGGCTAACCAAAAAAAAAAAAGATTTTGACTTCTAGACCAAACTTTTACAAACCCATCTTCACTAACTGTCATTAGAGCAGATCTACCATAACTTCATCTGCCTTACATAACAGCACCTCTATGTTCATTTGTGCTTCTATTAACTCTACTAGAGTGGTTAATTAGTAAAATTTTCCATCTGCTGCAGTAAGAACAAATAAAACTGTGCCCATTTCTTTTGAATATTTGTCACAGGCCATCTGATCTTTATGCTGGTTATATAATTCTGTGTTTCCTTAATTTTCTTTTCAAAATTTTGATTTCCTTGTCAGATTTGCCCTGTCTTTTTATGAATTCCCTATGCTCTATGTTTGATTTTCTATCTTCAAACTTATCCTGAATGCAGTTTATCTCACAGTGGACTTTAACTGTGAAATCAACTTTGGTTCTTTCAATTTTGCTAATCCCTTTCATCATTTCTCTGCAATTATCTGAGTTACATGGACTTCATCATTCAAATAATTGAATTACATCCAGATTATTTACCAGCCTTTTAGTCTCTTCCCTCAACTCTCCCAACCTAGAACTACATCTTTCTTCAGTTTAATTTAGCATCTAAATCATGTTTAAACTCTTCAAATTGCATGTTGGAGGCATACTTTTATTACAATTCTTTTATTCCTTCAAAATTTTTTATGGATTCTGCCTTTTACTCTTTTGAGTAAAAATTTTATCAAAATTAATTCTGGATTTTATCATTTCATCCTTTAATTCTGACTCTTGCTCTTCAAAATTTTTATTTAATTCCTGAAACTGACTAATGATCATATTGGATAACATCTATATTTATGGTCACAGACCCTATTTCTGGACTAGCGAATTCCATATCTGTAAAGCATGTACATGTAAGACTTATCTATCCACTTATCTTAAACAATATATGAAAATATTTATATGAACAACTAATATCATCTTGTTGTTGACATTTATTCTTCTATATCTTATCAATTAAGGGTTCCCCAAGCATTCCAAAAATATGCATATCCTATTTTTATTTTGACAAGATTATTAATTATATCATTAAAATGGCCAGTGATGTTTTATAAATAAAGTACTTATTCCCAAAAAAAAAATTCTTTTTTTTTATTCACAAAGTAAGTACTCAGGAGGAATATGCTAATCTTTCACATTAAAGTTTCTATTCGTGCCATGCAATTCAGTACCAATAACAATAATGGTATAAAATGGAGAAGTAGGAAAGATGTGGCTATAGATTTTGTTACAGTATCTACCTCATGTCAATAATCTATATGGCGCAATATCTAGAGACTCTACCAATTTAATGTAATCTAGGATTTCAGGAACATGAATTTACATATGGTAATAATAGGATCATATATGTGTGCACTGAAATCTAAATTCCTCATTCACACAATCTAATATCTAATTGGTTTAACAGAAATTGTTAGCTCTGATGAATGTATTTTTGATGAATAAAATTTTAGAATATTAATGTGTACAAAAAAGCATAACAATGATATTGAAGTGTTTATGAGTAAAAAAATATTAATTATATGAATATGCTTAAATAATATGAAAAATAAAATAAATAAAACCGTCATTCCTAATTGGATGAATAACAATATTATTTTATTTCACTTTCTAATTACAATTTAAGTTACTTCAAATAAATATTGTAGTAAGCCACTAAACATCACATGATCACCATTTCTTATGCTTGCTCAAGCTGTTAAAGCAGGCAAAACCCTCCATAGAGTAGTGTCACTTAGTGCAAGCTCTAGTAATCAGTGGCTGCCAGAAGGGCTTGTGCATAAAATCCCTAGCTAATGCCTGCTCATCCAAGGCTTTTCATTGATGTAAACCACAAGCTAGAAACTAGTCTGGGCGTATTGGATGAGTAGGCACTAGATAGGGATTTTATGCACAAGCCTTCTGGCATCCATTGATTACTCTGACTTGCACTGAGTGGCACTACTGTATGGAGAATTTTGCCTGTTTTAAGAATGTTGTAAAACAAAATACCTAGTTCACATTAGAGTAAGCTATCCATTTAACCTAATCCAGCTATTAATAATTTAATAAAGACAATTTTTAACTTATTATGATCTGTATTAGCTAACCTAAATAAGCCACATGGAAAAGGTTCACTCAAAAGCTGTATGCAATCTCAAAAAATTAAGATGATTTTCTCTAATCAAATAATATGTAATCATCTGCTTTATGTACACATATATACATGAAACAATTGTTTTGTTTTTTTTGCAAATATAATACAAAATCTAAATATAAATGAATATTTTTAATGGTGTTGAAATACCATACTTAGTTTAGTAATTAAATACATATAGGTATGTAGATATACCCAATTAAAAATGAAATAATAATAATACAAGGAAGATTTGAAAACGATTCTTGGAATAATCCAGTATAATTTCATGACAGTGATTATGCATTTTAATTCCTATACATTTTTTTAATACACGAGTTATAATTGTACAATCCATTTCCCAAACGCAATCTCAATAAATAATAATCTCTGTGTCACTTACCAAATACGAGTGTCATAATCATTTTAATGTTAACTATTAATCTATTCATTCATTTATTGCCTTATGTATATATGTTACAATATATATATATATTAACCATTACAATGTGTGTATAATATACATTTTTTCAGTAGGATATGAGAAACATGCTATATCTGACAGATGGCATTGTGGATTAATGGTTAAAACATGATATTTTAATATTTAATATTTTCTTTATTTGAATAAACAATCCTTGTTGTATATGTCAAAAATTAATTTAGTTTCTTTAATGAGGCTGGTGTTTTATTTTGTTTATGACGATGAATATTTTATTCCCAATATGTGTGTGCTTATATTTATCCATATGTTTAATTTAAATTGAAACAGTAATTTTGATAAACATTTTTGATGAAAGTGAGATCAAATTTTGCAATGTGATAGAAGTCAAGATTCTATTGTTATATGACCTTAAACTATATTCTGGTTCACATAGAATAGACATCAATATTGTTTATCCTTAGTAATTCATATTATACTGTTCTTTTATAAACGATTTTATAGATATGTACATTATTTCTAAATAAAATATATGAATGAAAGGTAGTCTTTTCTTGATGGTTAAGAAAAGTGCATAAACGTGCACAATCCAAGGGGAAAATATTAAAGTAAAAGAATAATAAAATAACTTATTGGATGACCCAGACATCTATATCTATTGTTTTTCAAAAATTATAATGTTTTTTCTTTTCTTGCTATCAACCTTTGCTCAAGGATTTCACTTCGTTATCTTTCTTCAAATGATTATTGTAATAATAAAATTTTATAATTTGAAACATAAGCTGATACATTTATATTGTAAGTTAGCACATGCAACATATAATGTATACCTGATCATTTATTAGTGTACAAACAAGTGGTGTTATTTTAATGAAACAATATCCTTAAAATTAAAGTATTTATAAGATGTATATATTGTCATCATTTGTATCTCAAACAAAATATGTTTCCTCCCTTTTAATTATGAGCGACTTCTGCCCACCTAAAGAACTTGATGTTGAACTATTTTCTAAAAGTAATAAAAAAATATAAACAAAATATAAGTTTAAAATTCATGAAAGGCTATATATTAGCAGTTTTAATAATCAATAATATCAAAGTAAAGTAACAGGCTGACATTTAAGCAAAAAAATAAAAATAAAGACTACATGTATATAATCATGTGTGAAATCAATATCCAAAATGATGCAATATAATCCTACAAGGCACTCCAAAATTTCACAACATAATGGTTATATATATATTATACCATTTTTAGGTAATCATGGGGTTTTATACACTTTTATGTACTCCATTTACAAGCATATACGATTAACAAATTGTGCTTCCTTTTCTTAATTCGACAAGAAATAAGTGTTAGAAAATTTGACTATAGTTCCTTGTCGATCTACCCCTAGGTATGTGTCATATACATTAAATATCAAAGCAAAATTTGACTATTGCAGTTTTTTATATATTTGTTATTTCTGGATGCCAATGTCCATAAAGCACCTGCCATGTAATCAATTAATGAAAACTAAACTGTCTCAATTCTTGCATCAGCTTTGATGTACAGAGATTTATTAATTAATCAAGTGTTTGCATTTATAAACAAAAAACTTTAAACAGAAGTTGCTATCTGGCAGTTAATATATAAATTTAATAAACAAATAAAAAATTAGAATTATGATCCACATCTATATAAAGAAATGTTACAAATAATCACTTTAATCTTGAATATTAACTTTAATCTAAAGTCTTTCTTAATACTAAATACTAGCTCAGTTCATGTATTAAGAGTTCATCTATTTTAGTTAAAATCAGAAAATGGATATACAGTTCTTATTTATCTTACCAGAACTTTCTCTTGATATTTATTAGTATTAAATGTAGGTATATCATGGCCATGAATTTTCTTTCTGTGAGATCAATTCAGTACAGTTGGAGTAGGTTTATTTTTATTAGCTTGTTTGGGATCTGATTATTAAGTTGGCATGGTGTCAGAAATAAAACATTCTATTGACATCAGCCAAGAAAAAGCATTGGTGATTGTATCTGTTTAGCAATGCATTTGATTAAAATCACACCCGTAGATAATGACAAACATACAGTAAAACATTTAACTATGGCTTTCTATGACGCATGTCACTTTCTTCTTCAGGATCTTCTAACAATTTTATTTAGCAACACAAAAAAAGAACTGTTATTTCAGAAGCAGCATAAGAATAAAGTAAGAAAAAAATAAGATAAGAATAAGAATACCCTCTCTGTGGATTTCCCTTTTTTATATATATTTAAACATCTGAATCCACCTCACTGATCCTGTTTATATCTTTCTTTTTTTATCATGTCCAGATTTCACCCCCCCCCTCAACTTTATTTCTTTTCTACCATTAATTTTTACATTTTTTATTTACCAAGTTCATCTTGATAATCAGTTTTGACTGGCCATCTTTAATTAGAAGAGAGAAAATGTTACACCTTACTTTTTTTTTAATTACATACAGTTAATTGCATTCCAATATTATTTTTATCAAAAATAATATCTGTGAGTACTTTTTTTTTTCTTTTCACTAAAGTAGTTAAATAAAAATAATATTTATTGTTTATTAATTTTTAAAAAATCTAATTTTATACTAAAATTATATTATATTTTAAAGTATAATCTTTTAACAATCCTCTTTTGGGGTAATGCCAATACATGTTGTACCCAAAATAATGGTATAATACCCCCACAATCAAGTGAAAGAATATAATAGGTGGTTCAGCTGATTTCTCCCCTCAAAAAAATCAAAAATACATTATTTTATTTCAGTTGATTTACGCTTGCCCTTTCTACTGGACTTATTACCATAAGTTTACAGTTATAATTACTATAAGCTTTGAGCAACCAGGCATTATACTCCTCTTTTCCCCTCTTTCATTGACTATAGTGAATGCATTCAAACTCTTTTGTTGATGATTTGATAAGGGCCGTTATACAAATCTTGAAATTTCTTAAAAATGTTTCTCCAGTAGACTAATAGGCATAACCTGACCCATATTCTATTCTCTACTTGAGAGTTATGAGATTCAGTACTCTATCTATGTTTTCTTTGCTTCAAATTCTGCTTTAACATATATGTTGCTTCCCTTGGTCTGCTATCACATCAATATTCTCAGATATAGTGGGCAGTTTAGTTTTGTAAAACCAAGGAAACAGGTGACCAAAATGCAATCTGGTCACAAATCTAGTAGACTCATTAGTAGTCTAATTAATAAGTTAATAACCTGGGGCAGCTGTTTTACCCATTGTCTATGGTTAGATGACATATATACCCAAAATAATCACCCTAATTCCCTTACAATTCATTCACACATGTTTGATTGTGGGTTATGTATAGAGTATAGGATATGGATACTAGCCATCCTCTCCATTCACTCATGCAATTTGGTGGATAGAATTGAAGTACCATGATCTGCTATGACAGCCATGAGTTTTTCTATTAAGGGAAAATGTTGCAATTCTAATACTTTTATAGTATTCTGAGCATTTACCCAAGATATAGAATATGCTGAACCCAGTTTAGTAAATACATCATAAGTGACCAATAGATATTTCATCCTCTGAAACAATGGCAAGGTCCGTAAAAGTCAACTGATAATAATTCATTGAGTTTTAAATGATAATAGGGTTTAATCGTCCTTCATAAGACTTATTTACAGAGTTTTTCCTCTGAAATCTCACACCTGCTTAAAGTGGACACAATCTTAAACCTCATCTTTGACCAGTCGAACCAGGTTTTCAAGAGTTTTCCCACTTTGGTTTTCCCGAAATGTCCATATAAACAGCCTACACATAATTATCTGATTCTGCAGAGACTGCAACCACTGCTCTCCAATTATTCTCCTGGACATTGGTTAAGCAGGACTTTTTTTCTTAACTGATACTATCCTGTCAGGTCTCTACTTCAATAGTCTTCTTTCACTGCTTCACTATGCCCACTCCTCTCCAGGTACCCAATAATTTCTCAATATCTAGGATTCTATCTTGGTCCATCCAATAAATGCTTTAAACATTCCTCCATTGATGCATTCACACTGCCTAATTGCAGCCAGATTCACATCTTCCATCTGTAGGTGACTTAAACTAGTGCAACCTGGATTATGACTCAATATGTTGGTTACTATATTTTTGATCCCTACAATATTAAATGAAATAAATTAAATTTTTGCAGGAACAGACTCCAGCAGATCAACTGGTATTTGTCAAATAGCTTTGCTAGAAAAATTCCAATTTCTTATAGTCCATAACAATGATCGATCACCTCCAACTCAAAGAGGAACTGTTGAAATCTCAGGAATGCCCACAGCATGGCCAGTGCTTCTTTCTCAGTGATCGAGTAATTAATTTGAGGACCTTTTAAGAGTCTTTTAATAAAGTATGACATCCCTGAATTGTCATCCTCCTGAGTCTGTAACAAGATAGCTCCCAGTTCATATCTACTGCTGTCCATTTTGCATGATAATTGATTTTTTGAAAATCAGAGTATGCCGACATTATTTGTTGAAAAAAATTTTCCTTAATGCACTGAAACCCTTCATTTTGTTCCAGGGTCCACTTCCAGAGCATGTCCTTATGCAATAGTTGTAACAGTTGTTTCTTGTCTGCTGCAAAATTTTATAGAATTTATTATAGAAATTACACAACCCTAGAAATGCTCCATTCTGTTTTATTTTCATGCAGGGTATAAGAAAATACCTTATTGTTTGGATCTCTTCTAGGTAAGACTTAATACCCATACTATTGCCAAGATGTCCTAAAAAACTTCTAATGTTATATGGATCTTCTGCATGTTAATTTGAATACCTTTGGTTTCACACTCTTGAAAAAACACTTGTCAATGCTAGAGATGTTCTGTCATATTGTTGGATGGAATGAAAAAACACTTGTCAATGCTAGAGATGTTCTGTCATATTGTTGGATGGAATGATCACATCATCCACATAAATTGTGGCTTTGTTCTTAATGTCTGGTGATAATATCCAGTCCAAACACTTCAAATGCCCTAGTCCACTATTTCTTAATGCATTCTATTGAACGGGTATGAACTCCCATTGTACTAAAAAGCTGTATACTGATGATCAGCAGGATGTAATCTTATCTGCTAATAACTAACAGTTATATCCAAAATAGAAAAATATTTTTTTATTTAAATATGGTTAGCAACTTATTAATGGGTGGAGGAATATTATGATCAGGCAAGGTAATTTTATTCAATTGCCTAGTATCCACACAAAGTCTCACAGGACTATGCTTTTTTATGATAACCAGAGAATTATTATATGGTGACAAACCTTTGGATATTATTCCACACTTTTCCATTTGTAGTAACTACTTCATCTCCTCCCTATACTCATGGTACCAGATATGATCATGCATTGTATGGTGTGCTCTCTATGATTTTAATTCTATGCACATACCCTTTGATAATTCTAGGTATGTTTAAAAAATTGGACATGTACTGATAAACAAGATCTTCTAGATCCTTTTTTCATTCTCCTTTTCCTTTACTCTTAGAGTTCCTAATCTTGGTATACACCTCCTGCCATTCTGTAAAGCATTGTAGATTACATACTTCAACAGATAGGCATAAATCTTGGAGGCTGAAATATAACACTTGACCTTCGCAAATAACTTTACACATTTTGTAATCTATTATGCATCCCATTTTATGCATAAAATCAGACTAATATTTCATCATGTACCAATCCCTTTAGGATCATAAATGTATGATGTATATACCTTTCCCCACTCCTATCCATACCCAGACCTGTTTGGTACCCAATGTAGACTTTCTGCTGTTTGTTAACATCATCTGCACTGAATTCACTAGTAGAGTTTGAATACCAGGATCTTAGTTGATTACATATTTGTACACAGCCTTGGACATTACTGATATCTGATTGCATGAGGCAAACATTACACATATCTTGAGGCATTGCTGCAATGAGAAATGTATTGTCTTTCCATCCCATTCACAAATTAGCTACCCTTTTTGTTATGGCTAGGCTTTTTATCTCATTTCTCTGCTTCTCCTTCTACCTTATATTAGTCCCAATCTGCCTCCCTTTATAATGATGCTGGATGGTGTTCATCTTCCCCTTTTTTTAAATATGCCATTGTTGATACTATCTGGATCTTTTGTTCCTTATGGCAACTTCCCCATATTTTACTTATATTATCTTCAAAGGCCTTTTTATTTTATTTTTTTTCTTTTCAACTATTTGTTCTGCTACTCTTATATCCCTTCTCACTATTTTGGTCTTATCAAAACTTTCTTTAAATTTCCTAACCATTTTTTTGACATTTTTCATCATTTTCATTATTTTAGCCTTTATTTCATTCTTAAATTCTATTCAACTCCCTGAACATTTCCAGCATTGCTGGAATAATCCCTTCTTTTACTTTTTTATTGTCATCTTCTGACATTGTTTTAGTAATTTTATTGCCACTTCTTAATTTCATCAATACTTATAGTAATTTTTCTGTAAAATCAAAACAATTATATTTTCTCTTTAACAAAAAAATTTAATGCTGTTGCTCTACAAAACTGTTTATTTTAATTCAATATTATACTCAATGATCCCCCCTTCCCCTTGTTGTCACTTTTGTTCCTTGATTCCTTATCTTATTGTTTATTTGCCTACCTTTACCCCCTAAAATATCTCAACTGCTAATGCCCTTTAAAACTGGCAAAGGGACAAGAAAAACATTTGAACAATTAAGTACGTATTATTATATAAATTTACATTTATCTTATGTCATGAGTTTTATTTTATCAAGTTAAGGTCCCTCCTTGGACATCATTGAACTTGATTTGAGACCTCATGTTAGGCTGCCATTGTATCATTTTTTACGTAATCTTGAGGTTTTGTACACTTTTATATACTCTATTTATAAGCATATAAATTTAACCAAATAGTGCTTCTTTTCTTAATTGAGCAAGAAATATGTGTGAGAAAACTCAACTTTATTTCCTGGTGAATCAACTCCTAAGCAGGCAACATATATAATATCAGAGCCAACTATGACTAGCAACAGTTTTTTTCTATTTATTATTTATAGACCCCAGTGCTTAATGGATGATGTCTGTAAAGCATCTGCCACATAGTCAATTAATGGAGACTAAACTGTATCAAATCTTGCATCAGATTTTATGAATGGAGATTTATTAATTAATCAAGTGTATTGACATTTATAAATGAGAAACTCAAAATGGAAGCTTACTAGCTGGCACTTAATACATAAATTTCAATATGGAAAGATTAGAATTACAAATTTATTTATTAATTCTATTTTCTGACAAATTATTAGCATTAACATATGACACACTCCTGTACAAAGTATTGTTACAAATAACTCATTAATATCTAAAAGTTATAAATAATCATATTAATCTTGAATATTAACTTGGTTCTAAAGTCCTTAATACTAAATACTAGCTCAGTTTATGTATTAAGAGTTTGTCTATTTCAGTTCAAATCAGAAAATGAGTATATAGTTTTTATTTAGCTTACCAGAACTCTCTGTGGATATTTACTAGTACTAGATGTGGTTATACCATGACTATGGATTTTCTTTCTGTGAGATAATGGTGGATTATGTTTATTTTTATTAACTTGTTCAGGATCTGATCCTTAAGTAGGTTCAGCATCACAATTAAAACATTCTATTGTCTTCAGGTGAGGAATGAAGCATTGGTAAGTGTATCCATTTAGCAATACACATTATGAAGATCAAACATGTAAGTAATGACAAACACACAGCAATATGTTTTCCAACAGTTTTCTATAATGAATACATACTTTCTTCTTTAGGATCCTCCAACAATTTTATTGAGGAATACAAAAAAAAAAAATGTTATTCCAAAAGTAGCTTAAAAATAAAATAAGAATGAGAATAAAAATAAGAATAAAAATACTCTCTCTCTCTTTGTGGATCACCCTTTCTTTTTATATCCCAAAGTCCACTGTGCAGATACTGATTATACCTTTCTCTTTTTTTATATATCTTGTCCAGATTTAACTTCAATTCAATTTTTTTTTTTTTTCTACCATTAATTTTCACATTTTTTATTTACCAAGTTCATTTTGACAATCACTTTCAATCAGCCATCTTTAATTAGAGGGGAGCAAATATCATACCTCACATTTTTTTTTAATTACAACTAATTGCACTCCAGTTTTATTTCTATCAAAAATAAAATCTACTTTTTCTTCTTTCCACTAGGGTAGTTACATAAAAATAATACCTATTGTTTATTAAATAAAAAAAATCTAATTTTATATTAAAATTATTATATTTTTAAAGATAATCTTCTTTAACAATCCTCTTTTAGATTAATGTCAATATACATTATTCTTAAAATAATGGTACATTATACAATAGGCCATTATTAAAAATATGTACAATAAAAATATTTAATATATGCAGGATTCGAACTCAGACTTTCACACGATCCACTACTCTCAGTGCCATCTCATATTGCTGACCCACCGATCACACACATGTTGAAAAGATAAATAATAAGCTTTATATTAAGATAGCCAATCTTCATACTTTAATGGACAGGCTTCAAACTACTCCAACTCACAACTCTTCAGCCTTCCATTTCATTGAAAATCTGATGATGGAACGTTCAAAGCCAAACGTTCCATCATCAGATTTTCAATGAAATGGAAGGCTGAAGAGTTGTGAGTTGGAGTAGTTTGAAGCCTGTCCATTAAAGTATGAAGATTGGCTATCCTAATATAAAGCTGAGCACTGATTGTATATATGTGTGAGGATAGTAATCTAGACCAACTGATGATTGCTGGTTTAGCATGAAATATGTATATTGGTGATTATTTATCTTTTCAACATGTGTGTGATCAGTTGGGTCAGCAATATGAGATGGCACTGAGAATAGTGAGTCATGTGAAAGTCTGAGTGCAAATCTTGCATATATTACATATTGTAATGAGCACAGATGATGTTACATTATTTTTTTTTATTATTAAACATTAAAATAAAAAGTTCGCATTTAAAAAAATTTTTTAAGACAAAAAAATTGAAAATAAATTCTACCTTAAACTCGTATATATATAAATCGCATAAATGAGAAAAATTATTAAAATAAAACTTTATTAAAAAAAAAGTATTTTAAAACTAAATTTTAAAAAGATTTGGAGATAAAATTATATCTTTAAATTTATCTTTAAATATATCTTTGGATTTGGAAAACAGGTTAATTAATGTTATGGAAATGATTATTTTAATTAGTCCAAGTGAACAAGCCCTTGGGCATTTAAATGTATAAACAACGGTCAGATAGGAAAACAATAGAAACTTTTAGCAAATAAAAAGAAATCCCTATGGAATCAGACCTCAGCGAAAGGACCACCATCATCGATGATGTAATGTTGAGTCAATACTTAAGATTAATATAAAAGGAAAAGTTGGAAATTATTATGATTATTAAGAGAGGATTGAGATGTGTTAATTAGGAGAGTGGGAGGTGAAGGGATTGAAAGACGCACTTTCAATTCCTTCAGTTGTTATAAAAATGGAAAAATGAAACATCGCTTTTCTTATACTGAGGACAACAGGATCATCGGGGGATTTAATGTGGATTCCAAATGGCATGCAATAAATAAAAAGGAACGTTGAAAAAAAATCGTAAGAACTTTAAAAACATTTTGAAACACTATGAACATTAAATTAAAAACTTTCCGTATTTAAAATAATTAAGAAATAGAATCCTATCTGACTAACGTTATTTATTAATTAGTTATAATTTTATTTAACATATTTCTTTTTTAAAATCATTTCCATTTATTTATTTATTTGTTCTTTAAGTTTTATTATGATTTCTGGTTTTCATTAAACTAGTTATATAAATATTAAACTTAAGTTGGGCGTGAATGGCTATATAGATTTGTAAAGTTATATTAGGGGAGGGTAATCTTAGGTTATTCATTTCGTAGTTGAATTAGGTCAATGGATTGGATATATTGGTGTAATTAGTAGATGTAGTACAAGATTCGCTATGGGCAGAATTGCTATTATATGCCGCACACTTCTGTTTTGCCTATGGAAGGGATTATAAGATGTAGAACACTGTTCCTTTCGATGGAGTTTTTTTTTATTGCTCTTCTTGTCTGATAGATGTAATATTCCTATCTGACAAGAAGCAGTTTCTTCTCTTAACCTAATTGTGCTGCTGTATTCGTATTACATCGAACACATCGATATATCAGATGGATTGAAGTTTGGTTTGACTGCAAACCTTTGGCCTAAGGTTAAACAAGGATTGAATATTTTCTTTTCAAATGCAAATCTATGTTGTCTATTCATACTTGACACTCTAAATAAAGATGCATTAAATTTAAGTTGGGTATAGACGCTTGCATGGGTTTGTTACCGGTTGATTATGTTTTTGGTTTTCATATTCGATCAAAATATATATAGACATTCGGTAAATACTGATACCTTACGGTGAGTATCTAAAATGTATTTATTCGGATGTCTTTTAAGTTATTGGTGTTAATGCAAGCATCTTAGTGGTGAATGCTATTGGATTACTTATAAATTTCCCTCTGCAATTGACCGTATCAATGATTTTGTATTTTGATTGTTCATGTTTATTTTGAAATGTTTTTGACTGTGGAATCTATGTAACCGATCTATACTCAACATTTTTAAAGAAATCTGTGTGAACTAATAATAGTATAAAATTTAAAATGTAAATTAAAAATCTAAAATAAAAGTAAAAATAATGTTAAATGTTAAAATAAACATATTAAAATAATAATGTTAAATTTTATATATATATGTGTGTAAATAAATGTTTATATGTTAATTACTGGCAGTGGCTTATTTTATTTATTTTTTAATATTGAAATATAATTAGATAAGATATTACATTATTAAATCTCTGCTACTCCCTGAGCTAGTGACTTGGGCTAATGACCAGATATCAAAATATATTTATTAAAAAAAAAAAAAAGTTTTTTTTTGACTTACGTATCTGCCTACTTTATAAATTTTTCTAGGTTCAAATGCCTAGATGGCACCCTGTAGTGCAGATCACATTAAGCTTATTCTCCGGATCATTACAGTATATAAATGCAGGTTTAAGCCTGTACAATGTATTAATAAAAAATATTGGAAATTAGTAAAAAAAAAATATATTATATTATCATTTACATATTGCATTTTATTAACATCAATTTTCATCACATCCGTGCAAGAAATATGGATAAGTATATATATAATTTCAATAACAGTATAATTACATATATTTACAAGTTCTGTATTTTTTTTCTATTTAAATGTGAACTTTGCTTTTTAAAAACTTCTTTTGTATTAAAGGAATTTCATTAAAACTTTGGAAGAGTTTGTATAGTAATGACTTTTTTTTTTGTTTTTTGGACATTTATTAACTTCTTTTTCTAAAAAAAGTATACCTGAAAATCATTTACCTTCTAGTCATAAAACATTTTATAAATAATTTTTAAAATTTTAAAGTACAATATGAATATAGATTTGAATTTTTAAACCACAATTAAGGAGATTTATGTTTTTTTTATCTACTAATAGTTTTTGTTTTAAAACTGAAACATTTTATGTGTACGCTTTTGTGATAGAACATTTTAACTTTCTCTCTCCTACAAAATAATTTTATGAGAGGATTTTCAAGAGTGATTACCATCAATGTTCAATACTATTTCAATAGTCAATCAATTATTTACTACAATAATCTTTTAAAAAATATTCAAAAAAATTTTAAATACTGGGGTATATATATATTTTAATGTCTATTTTATAAACCTGTTAGTGCCATAATACCAAGAAAAGCACATTATTTTCATAAGTTAAGTAGTAAAATTCATGCAAGAAGAATACATCAGGTTTATTTATCATATGATTAAAAATATTTTGATCATATAGTAAATTGGACAATATTCAAATTTAATTTAACTGATCACAAATATAACTACTTACTTCATTTTTATCAAGTCTCCTTGCAAGACTAAATTATAATTTGTGACACATTTAAGGTAAAGATCTTCAATGTAAATGGCAAAAAGAAAAATGCAAAGAACATGTTTTTTTCATTATAATGTATAATAAAAATTAATCTTTCATCATATATAGTAACAAAGTACACTAAAATTTAAATATAACTTACATCTAGACTTTTACTTAGTATCCTTGTATTTTGTACATAACCAGATATCTGGCATATCCAAAGTAATCCTTTTACAATAAACATTAAAAAAAAAATTGGTCATATAATGTACTGAAAATTTATAAAGTGCTCTAAAAATAAATTTTTAAATTACATTAGCTGAAATATATTCACTCAATTTTTGTTGTTGATTCTTCTAAA
Organism: Epiperipatus broadwayi; assembly: GCA_028023455.1. NCBI lineage: Eukaryota > Metazoa > Onychophora > Udeonychophora > Euonychophora > Peripatidae > Epiperipatus > Epiperipatus broadwayi. Next base: position 15,989,330 of record JAQFVV010012398.1, on the reverse strand, counting down.
TACTAAGTATGTCTAAGACAAAAATTATATGATATTTAAACCATTTGGGGTATATAAAAAAATTTCATGTCCTATATAGTTATTAAATGAAATTGTATAATCATTGAATATTAGAAATAATTTTAAAAATAATACTTATTTAAATTTTAGTCAACATTCTGTTAAATCATTTGCAAAAGGATTTCTGATATATTCAGAGTAATGGAGACTGTTATCATCAGCATTAAAAATGTTAATAAAAATATAAATTTCATTCATTACAAACACAAACTTTGATCATATATAACACCAATAAAATGCATTGAAATTAAATTTTAAAATGTATACATTGGTTAAAATACATTCACTCAATTTTTCTTTCACTCATTCATGAGTATATCTGTCTATCACACATTGAATAGAATCTAGTGAATATTCAGTTAAACAAAATACCATATTATATACATTTATTTTTATAAGTAAATCTTTTTTTCTATATATTATATTAAAACTTAATTTTAATGTAATCTATTTCAGTTTCCAAATCATTATGTATAAAAGAAAAATATTTAATATTTAAAACATATGAAAATGAATATGTAATAAAGTTCTTATCTGAAAACAATGGAACATACCATGATTGGATGTAATTCATCATCAACCATTATCAATCCACTGCAGAATGAAGGTCTCTCCAAGTTCAATCCATCTTCTCCAATCTCTAGCTTCTCTTCCCCAGATCACCCTGCACACTTTCTTATTTCATCCATCCATCTCACATGTGATCTTTTTCTGGGTCTTTTATAATCTCTTGGCATCCAGTTTAAAATTTAAATTGCCCATCTATTACTATCTCTTCTAGTATATGTCCAGTCCAACTCCATTTCAGTCTTTTATTTTTTTCAATGAGGTCAGTAACACCTGTTTGTTCTATTACCCATATATTGCATTTTCGATCTCTTCTTGTTACTCCCAACATGCATCTCTCCATATTTCTTTGAGTGGTCTGAAGTCTCTGTATTTCTCTTCTAGCAAGTGTCCAAGTCTCAGATCCATAAGTAAGAACTTGGTAAAACACATTTATTAAAAATCTTCTTTTTCAAATACATAGGCATATTTCATTTTAGTATCACGTTATTTCTACCAAAGGCACTCCAACCAAGTTTAATTCTATGATTAATTTTATCCATTATGTTTCTATCTGTATTAATAATCTAACCACAGTATTTGTAGCTGTTAACTTCTTCATAATAAATTTTTATTTTTATATTATGAGAAAATCCATTGAACATTACTTTAGTCTTTTTAATATTTATCTTTAGTCCTACTTTCATCTGATAACTCCTGCAACATTTACTGCAGCTCTAAAGCATTATTTGAAAAAACAACTACATCATCTGCAAATCTAAATGACTTAAATAATCTCCATTTACGTTCACTCCTTTAACTTCCCATTTTAATCCATAAAATACTTCTTGCAGCACTGCTGTAAAAAGTTTTGAAGATATGAAGTCCACCTTGTCTTACACCCTTCTCAATGTTGACTTTCCTAGTATCAATATGTAATCTAATTATTGCTGTTGCATTTTTATAAATGTTCTTCAAAATACGACAATGTCCTGGATCTAAGCCTTGATGATCCAATGCTTTAATCACTGAAGAAATGTTTATAGAACCTATCCAATCTATCATTTAAATATTTTTGAAAAGAAAAAAAAACATTAATTAAGATTTTTAATTGAAAATAAAATATAGGTCAAGGTAATATTTACTTGCAGATAAATGTTCTCATCATTAAAGATAAAGGTAAAAGTCTATTTTATAAAACATTAACTGCCTTCACTAGCATAGGAATAAATGCATTTTCATAATCTACAAATCCAAAGCATAATGGCAACTTGTATTCTTTGTCCTTTCTATAACTTCTCTCAGTACCTGAATATGATCTACTGTACTAAAACCACTTTTAAATCCAATGTTCTCTGAAGATGAGTTGTAATTATCTTGGTAAAAATTTTGTATAAACTGATAAAAGGCTGATAGGTCTGTAATTTCTAATATATTCTTTATCACTTTTTTAAATATTAATATTAATACTGCATTCTTCCAATAATCTGGTACATCTTTATCATTTAGACATTTGGTATATAATTTTTCTAAAAAGAATTCTATTTCTTCACCTGCTTCTTTTAATATATCAATTATAATTCCATCATTTCCTGGAGCCTTTCCTTTCTTCATACACTTAATTGCATGTCTCACTTCTTCATTTAAAATTCTGGGCAATTCAGAAGATGTAATAGATATAGGAGGTACTTGTTCTTTATTACTATACAATTCTTGATAGAAGTCTTTCACCCATTTCATGATGTCACCTTTCTTTTTAGTAATAATTCCATCTTTCTTTAAAATTGCCTATTCAAAAAGTTAGTTGAATGAAATATTAGATATTAGAATTATGTGCTATTAAAAACAAATATATTTACAATTAGTTATCATCAAAGAAACAATAACAATTCTAAAAATTAATAAATTATTTATTGTTATTAAAATATTTTATTTATAGTTTTTACAAAAGCATTTTTTTTTAGCCAGTAGAGAAAGTTTCCAGTTTTCATAACAAACTTTCTAAGAATGATCTTTTTAAAATTTCAAAGACAATCCTCTAATAGTGACATAGTTTTTGGTATAATAATAAGTCTTTTGCAAAAATATTGCATCATAATCATTAACAATTACTGAAGATCACATCTTATTTAGCCCTAGAGTAGAACAATCTAAAGCATTAGCTAATCACAAATCTCATTTCTAAGCTACTTCCTTCATAGCTTTGTTATAACAACAGAAGGCACTGCCAATCACACACAAAGATCTGGAAATGTTCATCCAATGCTGACATTTTTAGGTTTTTTTAAATTAATCCATTAAAATCATAACACCATAGACAAGAATCACTATAAACCATCATATACAGTAATATAAGTTATACATATCCTTTAAAACCATGTAGAAAAGTAGTGAACCTAAAAAGTGAAACTTAAAGCATACTACACCATCATTGAGTTAATATTTTTCTAAATTCTCATTTTAATCAAAGAAAAATGTTACTATTATAAATATAAAAAATTATGCAAAAAGGGAGCAACATGCATTATAATATTAATAGTAAGATATTTATGAAATAATTTAATATATCAAGCACAGAGTTTTTCTTTTCAAAATAGTTCATAAATATCCAAAATAGAAAAAAAAACTAACTCCTTTTTAAAACTTGGTTTTTATATGACTATAATCATGAAAAAAAAATCCAACGTTTCGACAAAGTCTTTTTCAAGGCACACTAAAATAAAATAAAATATATATATAATAAAAAATACATATTCCAAAAAAATAAAATAAAATAAAAATAAAAAATTACAAAATATATTCATAACCAAAAATTTACCTTATCTCACTCCCCTTTCCTATTACCAATAATCACAACTCAAAGAGAAACAATTTCCTTTTTTAAAAAAAAAAAATCTATATATATCCTTTAAAACATTTAATTAAAAACCTATTATTTTCTTTTCTGTTTATCTATTAACATCCTATTTAATTCTGGTTTTATTTCATTAATGTATACATTTTCTTTTATCATTCTTTCATTATATGACTTAATACATTCCAAAGGCTTTATATCAAAATCCCCATGCTTAAATTTGTTCATGTGAATGTAAACAGCAGAATATTTATGATGAAAATGTGTCAAAAATAGCTTGAGGGTTTGATTTTAATAAATATATAGTATTTTTGCAAAACTAAACAAGAAACTCATACCATAACCAAGTGCTCAGTTAGGATACTATATATGAAATGCTATATTTATTTAATTTGAGTCATCTATACAAACACAGCATGTATTTAATATATATATAATTTACAGTCCTAAATATTTATATGTAATGTTTTAAGATTAACTCATTGCAAATGTTTAAATATAATTGAATAGCTCTCAAGTGTCAGCAAATGACAATACATTTTTAAAGTGAAAACATACCTCTTTAACACCTCTTTAACTTTGTCTTTCATATATCAAGTGTAAAATTTATTTAATGATTTAAAATCTAATATTATGTATTAAATAATAATTTATAATGCTAAATATTTATTTATAGATAATGTTTTGGCATTAATACATTGCAACTATTTAAATATATTGTAACAGTAAAAAGTATTGTCATTTGCTGACACTGGAGGACTATTCAATTATATTTAAGCAGTTGCAATGAATTAATCTTAAAACATTATATATATACTAATGTGTAATGATAACTTTTAATTTAAAACATTAAATAATAAATAACTTAAGAAACACTTTCAATTACTGTCATAAACTTTTTCAACTACTCTTGCTATTAAAATTAATTCCCATTTACACTGATCCACATGATCCCCCAAATTTCATGATTCTTTTACATTAGCATATTGTCTATTAAAAAAATTACTTCCTCTATTAATAAATATTGTCATTTTATTGTTTCTTTAATTATCTCTTTGTTTGTGTAATATATTTACTATATCTGAATGGAATATAAACTGCTCATTATATTTAAGTTTATAATTATTAGATGAAAATATGTTTGAACATTATTTATTTTGCATACTTTAACTTTATCATATAGCAATTGATGTTCTTTAATTTCTTTTTCAATGAGCACTGAGGCTTCCAAATATACAAAATTTTACAAAAGTAAATTATTTTATATATTTCCTTATTTTTATGTTTTCTCACTTTAAGAATAGAATCTTTAGAATTATTAAGCAGTCTATTTACATGAAGTGGTGCACTGCATGCAATATTTTAATACTCAGAACAAATAATATTTTATTACTTTATTATTATATTTTGCATTAAAATGATAAAAGGTATTTGTTTGGAGTATTATAATAATGCATATAGAGTATCATCTAATATAGATAGACTGTTTAATAAATATCAAAATATCATTAATAAAGAGCATACAAATAATGTAATATATAAAAGTGTTTATCTTTAAATGACTTCATATTTTGGTAAAGGTAGAGAAGATTAAGATCGCTCTGATGAAGACTGTAGGACAGTTGAAACTGTCAGTAAAATAAAAAAATCATTTAAAAAAATTGCATTAAAGTGTACATGATGGGAGTTATTGTAAGCAATATATATATGAATATATGAAGAATTGTAAAGAAAGTAAAAGGAAAAAAATAAGAATATACTTCTAAACCTTTGTGTTCATTGAAAAAGAAATTTAAAGAATATCAATGAGTATATGATAGAGGTAAAGAATGAAAAATTAATGCTCAACATCTTCTGCACTTAACATAATCTTAAATGTAATGGACTATTTATTTTGCTTAGATAGAATAAAGATATTACATGAACAAAATAATAATAAAAAGGATAAAATAAACTATTTTTATTAGCAGAGAAAATACTTTGTTTAATAGACAAAATGCTAATATAAATTTTTCCAAAACTTGGAAAATAATATAAAGTAATGCATTATGGGAGTTAATTTTACAAGTTAAAGTGATTGAAAAAGATAATGTGATAATAATTTAAATAATTTCTGTTATTTATTATTTAACATAAAATAAACAAACTGATCTTTCATATTATATGTTTCAGCTATATTCAAACCTCATCAGTTATAGTAGAAATCTAAACACTTACAATCCATATCATATAATAATAAAGTTTTGTAATATAACCCTTAGAGACCTGAATGGCCATTTTGAATTCCCAGAAAAAATTACAGGACATACAATTTTAAATGAAATGTCTAATTTATTACAATAAATAAATATATATATACATTTTTATAAAGTGCAAATATGAAAGAATGTAATAAAGCTGATAAAGTAGTCATTACCACAAAAAAAATAATTAAAAAAAATGATATTTTTCACATTTTTAAAATTTTTATTTTTATATTGGTTCACAAACTCTCAATTTTGAAACGTATAACCTAAAATTACAATTTCATAGAGAGATTCATCACATTTGTCATAAAATGTAGAAAAAAATAATATATAACATTACCTACCTGAGTTACAGTTTGTTGGTGTAATGTGGCAAAAGGTGACAATTTCAGTTTTGCTTTTTAAAATAACAGTAATAACTTTAGTAAAGTGTAAGTTATGGGGGTAAAAAATAATTACTATATTATTGGAATATCATGGGAGAAAGGGCAAGCTAAATTATGCATTATTTCATAGGAGACCATAATAGCAAAGTATGCTTCAAAGTAATTAAAACCGTATCTACAATGAAATGAATAAAAACATAGTAAATTCTAAGTTATGAGTGTAAAAAATAATTACTATATTATTGGAATATCATGGGAGGGAGGGCGAGCTAAATTATGCATTATTTCATAGGAGACCATAATAGCAAAGTATGCTTCAAAGTAATTAAAAACTTATCTACAATGAAATGAGTAAAAACATAGTAAATTCTAAGTTATGAGTGTAAAAAATACTTACTATATTATTGGAATATCATGGGAGAAAGGGTGAGCTAAATTATGCATTATTTCATAGGAGACCATAATAGCAAAATATGCTTCAAAGTAATTAAAAATTATCTACAATGAAATGAATAAAAACATAGTAAATTCTAAGTTATGGGTGTAAAAAATAATTACTATATTATTGAAATATCAGGAGGGTGAGGGTGAGCTAAATTATGCATTATTTCACAGGAGACCATAATAGCAAAGTATATTTTAAAGTAATTAAAAACTTATCTACAATGAAATGAATAAAAACAGTAAATAAAATAAATAACCCAAAGGAATTACAAGCAATTATTATATATCAGTGGGAGATGATGATGATGACTGTTGATTCAGCATTGGGAGGCATTGTAAATTATTTAGAATACCAAAAAATCAATCTCGGGTCATAACTCTAGCAAGTTAGCAAGTACCGGTTGATGCAAATATTCATTTTTGGACCAAATAAATTTTAGTTTTGGTATGTGTGATATAGTACAAACATGAATAATCATACCAAAAAATGCATTCAACTCAGCGGGCAACAGATCAACCCACTTTGGTAATCCTTCCACTCTGAAACATACCTATTGCTTTCAGTGCAAATATATAATTTTGTATAAAAAATAAATGAAATAGATCAGGAATTGAATACTCATGGGTAATGGTGAAATATGACAAAACCTCAGAATCAAACACAAACAGAAAAGTCTTCGTCAGAATCAATCAAAATTACATTCAGCAGCGAAAGAAGCCATTTGTGCAGTTATTTTGTTTATACGTTGATAAAATCTAGAAAGAAAAAAAATTATAAAATTTTAATAACGTACTTTACAAAAATTGCTATAAAAAAATCTAATTTTCATCACACAGAAAAAAATTTTAGACGTTCAAAAAGATAGAAAAATGGCGGAGAGAAAGAAAAAGGACCCGTAACTGTGACATATATGGTTTGCGCACTATTGCAGTTGAAATTGCAAACTTTTTTTTCTGCATCAATGGGCACATTTCTGTCTCAAAGGGATAAAGTAGATCCATTGAATATATTTTATTTTTAAGATGTGAATATACTATTCTTAAATTGCAGTTTTCTTGTTGTGTTCTAACCTACTAGATATTTTTAGATATCTAAAAAGGTGAAGTTTTAACTGAAACATGTTTAATATGAGAAATGTTTTCATACAATTTTGTATTCAATAACAATTAATCAAATAAAGATTTAATTAAATCTGCACTAAAAAACCCATTTTTTCTCTTATATACATATGAAAACAAAGAGAGTAATGCACCCATCCCTTAGGATATAAATTAAACACTCTAAATGTTGAACAAAGGTTCATGAATAGAATTAATCCACCTATTCTTAGAGATCTGCTGTTTGTAAGCATATCTTTGTCAATATTGGTGGTATTTTAGAGTGGAAATATTATATTAATCAGATGGAATTATTAGAATAAAAATCAATATTAATTTCATTCTAAATTACTAACAATGTGACAAAGGTATACTTAAAAACATCAGAGCTCCAACATTTACAGTGATTTTAATTCATATTCTGAGGAAGGGTGATTTACCTCCATTATTCACACACACACACACATATATATATATATATATAATAAAGAGTGTGCTAATAGCTCTAAACAAGCTTTTTTTTTTTTTTTATGATAAATGCTATAAGAGAAGGCATTCAAATCATCTTTATTTAGGATTGTCCCCAGACCATTTTGAGCTATGCCTCTTTTCAGTGAAGAGCTAAGACACCAGATTCAAAAAACCAACTCAAGCTAAGCATTTATGTAATAGTTAACTATTAATGAGACGATCTGAAATATTCAGACATCTACATGTCTTTAAATTCAGCTCTCCAATTGAAAAAAATCATATGGGTCTGAATTTACTTCAGATACACAATGTATTAATAGGCTTAGCAATTGAATATATATATATATATATGTGTGTGTGTGTGTGTGTCATGTGTGTAATAGATTTAACTTCTTCCATTATTATATGTAATATAAAGACTTTATAACAAAGTTTTATGAGTTAAAATTATATATCACTAAATGGCTAAAATAAATATTAAAGAATAAATTCTGTTGTAGTATCTTTATGTTATACATATATATGCTGAAAGTCATCTAAATTGCTGAGTTGAAATTTTATATATAATGGTAACTGAAATATAAACATTTCTAATTAAATAAAGAATGATAAATTATCATTTAAGTGTTTATTAAAATGTGGTTGAATGAAAAGTACATAAAATTCGTCTTCTTAATTTAATTTTCTAGTTATTAATACTAATATTCATAACTAAATTGACCACAACTATTTTTTCTTTAAAATTTTCTATCCATTTTCTTTTATCTTATTGTTTTAGTCATTTAAATTTGTCTAGGGTTCAACTATTTTGATTCTTTATACCATGCATTAATTATAACCATGTATGTGCAATCGTGTTTCCAATCATTAAATATATACATAGCTAGTCTGACAGTGATCTTTTTTTTCTTTCTAATTTTTTTATTGCCTTTCTCTTAATTTTTGTTTTATTTCCTTCAAAATAGAGAATGGTGATACTCATTTATAAACTACCACCAATGGATGTATCCAAGAAAAACGCAGGCAGTTCAATTGCTGAAGCTTCTTAAAAAACATTAGAATCTGAGAAAATGAAAAATATATGACTATAGCTAAGGAAAATATAATTGCTGCACTATATCACATATACCAGTAATTATCTTACTAAAGTAGAGTTTCCCATACTACACAGTCATCGGACTATGATCTTCTCAACAATGAAAAATGTCCTGGGTAGTTTAATACAATAGACTCAGAAATTAAGATTCTGAGATTAATTTTCAATTAAGATATGAAAAATAAAAATTAGCTAAGAAAAACTAAATAATACTGTTAAATGCTTAATCTGTTATTAAGATATTTGGATATTACATAACCACTTGCATTCAATTGCATATCCATAAAAAAATTCATCAAAGTAATAGTTTTCATTATCCCTACTATTAACGAACTAAGACTACAAATATAAAACCCTCATATGCTCACTATAAAAAATGGCCATAGTCAAAATCTAATGTACCATAATGGTGTACAAACTTTTTTTTCTGTTATTATACCTTTCATTTTGTATTGAAATAAAATCTTTGTTGAATTTCACAGTCTCTTATCAGATGTATATAAAAAAACGGACGTACATCTTTTTCTTTTATATTTATTACCTTGTTTTTATATATATTTGTCTTAGTAAATCAAAATAATTTCAATTAATTTAAATTTATATTAATGAATATTTTGACTAAATTGCTTATGTGAAACAAACAATTATTTTAAAATTACAGGCTACTCAAAATTGATACTGTGCACCTTTGTCAAAACTAATTGGACATTTATTATATATATATGTGTGTGTGTGTTTACTTCATCAAGTATCAGCTTAGTTAGAACTGTTTATACTTGAAAATTACAGCTTTTTGTTTTCATTAATTAATTACAGAGATAGGATTCTATCACGTACATTTAAATTTGTAAATAAAGTTAGAGAAGATATGAATTAGTTAATGAAAACAACCATATTAATATATATAACTAAATTTTCATGTGTATTTATACATCATTATGTTTTCTAAATAACATGCATGCAAAAAATAATGATGGAATGGAATTGTTTATTAAACAACAATTCTATGATTCAAGAGCTGTCTAAACAGTTTCTGATGAGTACTTAAATGGCAGAAACAAGCTTTTTGTCTCCAGAAATCAGGATATAAATAATTGTCAAAAAGAAATGCATTGAAGATGAACTGAAAAAAACTTGAATTTACCTCACTATAAAACCAGAGTACAAAAAGATCAAGTGTCAAGCCAACTAGAAGAGAAGATGATAGTAATTAATCTTTTTTCCAGAACTTCTCAAAAATTTTAAGGCAACATAAAGTATTAAACTTATGTGGACCTCAATTTTGGTAAGTCATAGATAGTTAAATGAGAGAGTTCTTTTAATAAACTAATTTGCTATTAAACATAATTTTTATTTAAAGATGTAATATTTGGAGAAAATTAGTTTTCATATATAATAACAGTAAAATATCTCAATTTATGAGAGAAAAGATTAGTTATATACAACTTTATATACAATCATTAAAAACAGTAAACACTTAAACAATCCCAATATCAATAACAATCAAAAATTTCAATATGTTGTCAAGGCAATCTCCTTTTAATTATGGTCCAATATATTTATATATATTATTTCTCTGTTCTGCACTGCTCAGTATTGCTATGAATATGAGGCAACCCGCCTCGAAAGCGCTAAGCTTTTAATAATTTTGCACTCTTTATAGCATCTTTTTCAAGCGCTTCACACGCTTTTAATTTTATGTATTATATATATATACTAAAGATTGCAACTTCACCATCAGAGATTGAAATTATATAAGTTGTTTAAATGAACTTCCTTAAACAGGTAAATATCTGTTTTGAGTGCAAACTAATAAATAGTCAATTGCAACATTACAAACTGCAATTATAATTTTCAAATTGCACCCAAAATATTAATTAAATAATTAAGTGTAATAATACTCAAGGTTAAATGGGTTTATATATACGTGTGATTTAAAGAATAACTTTATAAGGATGTGTATGCGTGGGTACTAACTTGCTGTTATTTTAGTAATTCTTAATTCTAATAAAACATAAGTGATTGTAATTAATAACAAGGCATTAAATAACAACCCTTTTTAATATATATATATATTTTTAAAAGTATAATGCAATATTGCTTCGTTTTTGTTATATATATATATATATAAGGGGGTGGGCTTATCGAGCAGTTAGCTGCAACTATTGTATATTTATCGCCGAAGGATAATTTTCAGTATTAATTTTACTATGTGCAATCTTCACTTCTCTTTTACACACTCAGCAAAATTTAGACTTTTGATGGGTATTTTAAATATTGATTATGATTTTATACACACTTATGTCATTATTAAAATGGTGGGAAAAATTATAACTTTTTTTAAAAAAAAAGAAGTCTCTCTTTTTTTTAAATGTTTGTCCAGAACTTGATATGCAGAGTTTGCAAAAATTTGCGGGCAATATTTTATAAAACGATTATGATTGTTTCATTATGCTAATTGAGTGAGTGTTTTAATTTTTAAAGCAGCAATTACATCCTATTTACTGAGAGTTTCTCTTATTAAGCCTTACTCCATATTATTTATAGAATCATTTATTTTTGTTTGGTGATAAATAACATTTATTAAGAACATCAGCTTCTATAAAGCCTAAAATCTCGTTACATTTAATTGATTTAACTTAATTAACAGTACAGTTGAAACAATAATGTTAAATAAATACAGGAGCAGTACAGCAGATAGCAATCAGAGGTATGAAAACAGAAAGCACCTGGCGGATTCTCATGAATAGCGAATTGCTTTAGGGCACTTAACTACAAAAAAAAAAAAAAATACTAAAAAAAAGAGAGAGAAAAAGAGTGGATTTTAATTTGGTTCGTCTATTTTTTCTTTCTTTCTCTCATTCTCTTTTTTTATATATATACAAAGAAACAGATATTTGTAATCAAATCAACAGTTTGAAAGCTGGCACAAGTATATTGTAGTGAAATCAACAATGAAGGATATCGCAGTTCCTCTGTGAAATTCTGATTTTCTGCACTTGGAAAAGAAACAAGTGAGCAATACAGTAGAGGATTTATCTAAATACGATTGGTCGACATTTTTCTTAACTATTATTCCGTAAATAATGGGATTATAGATAAAACAGCATTTATAAATTTAATATATATATATAGGCGTGAGCGCTTAAAAAATGTAGATAAATTGTTAACTAATTTTATTTCCTTCTGTTGTATAGTCACACTTATGATTATCATATGGTATATAAATATATACGCGTGTGTATATACAACATGTATGTATAGGGAATAATAAAGCAGCCTTTAAATAGCCCACTGCAGGGTAAAAACTTCTTGCTGACTGGTGAGAATTCAAGGTTTCCCTTCGTTGCTTTATCCTTTAGCTAACGCGAGTTGATATGTCCACGCATACACGAACACATTGATATATATATATGCACACAGATTTTCATAAATTTTAGAGGGGGGGGGAGAGAAAAAATTATCAAGCAGGAGAGTATGATAGGATAATAATACAACAATAAAAAATTCGAGCACCGGAAGTGACAGATTAAGCCACGATTCGTTGCGTCAAAGCAAGCAGGCCAATTTTTGGATAATATTATTTTAAGTCTGATGGAATGCGACTCAATTTCAGACATTTCCAAAGTAGTTCCTTAATATGCAGTAATTATAAAAAAAACAGCACTATAACATTTAAAAGGAATCTATCTATTGCACTGTTGGATTTATGGTATAATATATATTTACTAAAATAGTTTTTAAATAGCTCACTGGAGGGCAATATCTTCAACAATCTCTCATAAAGAAATAGTGAAGAAGACAGAATACTCATCAATTAATTTCTGGGTGATAAGTGTTTGATTAGTTTTCTATCTTCTTTTTATCCAATAACTAAGAATAGTTAGATACTCATTTTATATTTTTGAAAAAATCTATCGAAAATTGTCCAGATTTGAAACTAGATTACACATATTGCATATTTTCAGAAGTGGACTCTGGAATCATAACAAGACTTAAATGATCAGCTAACTAAGCATATCTATATACAATATTTCTCTGAAGATAAGAATGTAATAGTCTTTAAATAGCACACTGTGGAACAAATGTATTATCCACAGCCTTCTGAAAAGCAGAGAAACAAAAATAAATAATGTGCTTCAATATTCTGATTCACAATCTGTATTACAAGTTATAGCTCTTAAGGAGCAGAAATGCATTCTATTTATTTTATTCCACGATCCCTATTTTAAGCTTGAGTAAAGTAGATAACAATGCTAAATCCACATTTCTAGCTATTCTCTGCCTTTATCAAAAAGCTTTAGATTACTTGCAATTACAGCTATAAGCAGGAAAAAACATGATTTGTTACAATATTTAAAACTATTTATGGTCTAGGAAAGATTTATACAAAAAGTGGAATTATTTAAATTTGCTACATGTTTAAAACATCAGTGTAAGCAGTATTGTAGTGGCATCTGGGCACACTGAAATCAAGTAATGCTACTTTTAACTTTTGCAGCAGTAATGCATATCACCATTTTTATTCTAGATTTTTATTATTATTATTATTAAAACCACCAAATTTCTTTGAATATCAATTTAATTTACTTATAAGTAGGTGCATTGGTAAATAAGTATTTGCAATCGACATTATTATAGTAATTTTTTTTTAAAAAGGGTCAGATAGATGTAAGTAGCAAATATATTTTATACTTAAAAAGAGAGTAATGTTTTACTTTGAAAGAACAGAAATTAGAAATTATCAAACACATTTTTTAATTATTAATTTGGAAGAACAATAAAGCAATATTTATTTCTGTTATGACATAGTTAAAATAGTAAACATTAATATTTGATTATTCAGTAATTTTGAAATCAAAGATGGGTTCATTATATTCTCTCTTTTTTTTTTTTGAAGCTAACTTCTTTGAGAATAATTTATTTGAAGATTAGTATTAATTAAAACTTACGAAACTAGCATATACTAATGACTGTATATAAAACATATAAAAACTATCAAAAATGGAGACAAAAGAATAAAAGATTTATTGTTTATATATATATATATTTGGATGTTCATAGAGAAATAGTGTTATTGAATTATTATCAGTGTATATAACATCAAAACGACAGAAGTTGATTGAATAAAATTCAAGTAGCGTTTGATTATGTGTGTGGACATATGTTTAAATTATTATAAAATATAGCTAATGGAAAATTTTCTCTGATTAATACTATTCATTTTGGGATATATTATTAAATAGTTAATTATATATAATATGTTAAATTTATCTCATTTGGCTCAATTAGAAAATAATGTTTTAATTTATTAGAAATATATTTTGGCTAATTACAATGTATTTATTATTATGCTATACTAAACAATTAGGTATCTATTTAAACCTACGAAGTACTATTTAATAGTCATTAATATTGGTTCAAAAATAATTATCATCTTTGATTTTATGTAGACTGCAATGATACCAAATATTCGAGAACAAAGTATAAACATGAAAATTCAAATTTATAGATTATATGTATGAGCTGATGTTAATTTTGACAGATATAATACATATCAATATATGTCGAACTAAAAATAAAATATTTTTTAATGATTATACATATTCCTAAAAATATCTAAAAGGCTTAAAGAATTTTTGTTTAATTTTATTTTTTTAACATAAAAAGAAAAAGTAGTCAAAATGGGCACAACTAATAAATCAAATCAAATATGGGATTGTAGACATTAAAAATAAAATATTATCAACATAAGCACATAGTTTGAATAGTAAAAGTAGTTCAGATAGTTGGGAATATGTTTAAAAATAAAGGTAACAAGCTGCAATTCTTGTGACTGAAAATTTGGGTTGCTAAAATATACAATTCCAAAAAGATGACTTTTCTCTATCCTATATATGATTTAAAAAAAAAACTAGAATGCAAAGTATACAGTTTAAAAGAAAAAAAAATATAGGCCCATTAAAGTCAGATGACTATTGTAAGCTTTTTTTGATTAGTTATATAAAGAAGTTCAGACAAGCATTAATGTAAATAAACATATTAATGTAAATAAAACATGCACCAGATTGAAATAGTAATGTTTTCTTTTTAAAATAGCAGACAGAACAGCAAAGTTTTTAATTAATGACAATATTCATTAACCCTTCATGTTTATTATGTGATGGATTTATGAATTCTAAAACTCAAAATCCATGTGTTTAATTATTTAGAATGGCTGAATCTAAAGTTCAAGATTCATGTTTGGCAACTTAGAGTTGGTATTTCCAGTGCTCAAATTTCATACAAATTATTGAGTAATAAACTTGTCTTTTCTTTTTATGTAAAATAATAAGTACACAGATACAAATTATTTTCAAAACACCATCCACATTGGTACATGGATTTCAGAAAGAGAAATCAATCACAATGAAAAATTAACCCTTCTGTATTATTGACAGCATTTTTTTTTGTTCACACTTGCTGTAGCTTTCAACTGTAGCTTTCAACATTAATTTTAATATTAAACCATTATCATTTTATCAGAATATAATAAATTTGACCTCATTTGATAGATATTTTTGTTTATAAATTAAATACATTTTAAAAAATTGCATTTAATTTTCAGAATTACTTTAAAAATTAGATTTTAATTAAAACAAAACCACTGCCAGGAAGGGCAGAGTGAATTTGCAAAATGAATGAAATCTTTGTTTGATGCATGTATCAAAAAAGATAACTGAATAATTATTAATATCTAGTAAATCTATTAACTTATGCTTTAAAAGTTTAAATTTTATTAATCATTTTTATGATATTATTATATTTTCTAACAAATTATCTTAGTGATGTAATTTTCTGTGATCGTATTTATGCGCTATAGTAATATCCATAACAACATTCTTCAGAAAATTATATTTTATATTTAAAAATGAAATACTTTTATAAAAAATAAATATCTAATAATATATATTCTTTATTCCTAATACTTATTATTCAATTATTATACAAAAATAATCATAAACTTTCCAAAAAATCAAGTTTTTAATCATTCATAACATTTTTTCAAAGTAATATCACAAAGTTCAAGACCACCAAAAATTCAATGAGCACTCATCATTATGAAAATTTCCATACTTTGAAATTCTCACTTTTTCAATTATTATGACAACTATATAATTTTTTTGAAATTAAAATATTGGGGGAAAAAATGCAGTTTGAAAAAAAAAAGGTTCACCAAATTTCTCAGTAGAGGGTGAAAGACAAATATTCAATTTCTTGACTTTCAAACTGATAAAACATCAGTCAATAAAACATACTGGTTAATTTACCAATATTAATCATTTATAAAACTTTTAATTAAAAAAAAAAATATTTAAAAAAAAAAGAAAATATTGAAAGAAAAAACAGATAACAGGTAGAAGCTAATCTCTCCTAGAGTCACTTCTTTCAAAAATATTAAAGAACTTCTAAGGCATATTAAAATCACCTGGACCTTATTACTACATGTAATATACACTTAAGTAATGTAATTAATATTACAAAAATAATTTATATATCTCTTATTAATATTGTA
This sequence comes from Epiperipatus broadwayi, assembly GCA_028023455.1. Classification (NCBI taxonomy): domain Eukaryota; kingdom Metazoa; phylum Onychophora; class Udeonychophora; order Euonychophora; family Peripatidae; genus Epiperipatus; species Epiperipatus broadwayi. The sequence goes on along the minus strand of JAQFVV010012398.1, from coordinate 15,972,574 downwards.
ACTTCCAAAATTTACTATTTATAATAAGTCAACTTTGCAATTATATATAATTTTAAAATTTTTGATAGAAAGTTGCAAACTCCTTTTTTTAAATTGTTAAGACATTTAATCAAAATACAAAACAAAAATTACTATTTAATTTTTATAGTGAAATCCTTTCTAAAATAAATAAAAGTTAACTAAATAGTTACTATATCTCTGAATTATAAGTTTAACAAAATATTAGTAGTAGTATTTTACTAAAATACAAATATTAATTCAAATGTTAAAAAAAAATTCCATATGAATAAATGTTGCATCCAGACTGTGATTTCTCAATGATAGAAAAAAAAAATGAATTTTCAAAAATGATGATTGTGAATTTAATAGTTTCATGATTAATTCTTTCCTGGGAAATTTTGTATCATTATTTCTGAATAAATTAATTGGCCATGATATATTTCATACAGCATTTGAATGATTTTGGTTTGTATACTAATACTTCTGTCGCACATTGCAATAAATACTTTCAAATGATTAGGAAAGAGATTATATATTTTAATTTTCCTTTTATTAATAAATTAAAATAATTATCATCAAAGTATAAATCTCTATAATTCAAAAGTTAACCTTGCATAACACCAATTGCACAAAATGGTGGCTTGATTATATTTCATTTGTCAAACACAAATAATTGTAAAAATATTTTTTTGTTTTCATATTATTTTTGAATAATATTTAATATATTTTTATTTAAAAAATAAAAAATTTTTTTTTTATAATTATATGCTGTTTTTAAAAGAATTTAAACTTATGTTGATAGAAAAGAAGAAAGAAAAAGTTTATTCACTTTAATGTAAAAAGCTTTATTATTTTTATTTCTTTAAGTACATCTAGAACATTTTATAATTTTTTCATTCTTTCAAGTGAAGTTAAAAATTAATTTTAACAATAAATTTGTTAAGAAATAATCCTATTTTGACAAAATCATTATTCAATCTGAATGTCACTTATATAAAAATTAAATTTTGTAAATTTAATATTAATTTAATTATGAAATTTTCTTATTAAAACATGATTATCAAATAGCCCCTCAGTTATATAAAAGTTTTAATTAATGAAGATAATACTTGAAATAAAGATACTTATGATACATCATAATAGAAAATATTTTGGTATTTAGGAGTAAATGCCCAAAGATATTTAAGATAGAATTAATGTCTGAGTTGCATAATAATCTTACTACTAGTAACATTTTTGCAACACTTTATAATAGAGCTACTATTATTTTTAGTTTACTTTCACTTTTTCATGGCTATTTTAATAATCACTCACTGTTTTGTGTTCATTTGACAGCATGGACTGAAACTAAAATTTTATTGATTTATTAGTTTTAAAAAATCAGATGTCAGGATCATATAGAGATCCTAAAAACAATAAGCTAACAGTGGTATAGTGTTAATTAGTAATTTAGTTGCTATCAGGCTTTGAGAGGACTGGCAACACTCTTAAAAAAATTTCTTTATGTTAATTTGGAAGGGGAAATTGTATGTTTTCCATGGTTAATTTACATATTTATGATTATTTTTGGGAAATATTTTTAAAATATTTATTTTAATTGCAAGAAAATCAAATCATATATCACATGACATAATTTAATAAGCTCGTATTACAAATATTATATAATGAGTATGCCAATAGCTCTTAACAAGCTTGTCAGAACATCCCTATCCTTAGACCGGTTTCTAGTTCTGGCTTTTGTCAATGAGGAGCCAGGATATCCAAAATTAGATTTAAAATACCAGGTCAAGCCCAGCACTTTATCTAATGTTTAACTATTAAGTAGAAAATCTGAAATTTTAGACATCCATATGTCTCCAAATCCAGCTATCTAACTCAAATAGCCATATATGACTGAACTATCATTACATAACATTTGTAATACAAGCTTATTAAATTATGTCATGTGATATATGACTTGATTTCCTTGCAATTATTGTTATTGCACTTAAGACTTTGGTAATTTTATATTGCTAAAGCTATTAATATATAGGTATCTGAATTTAGTTCAGTCCCATATGGCTATTTAAGTTAGATAACTGGATTTGAAGACATATGGATGTCTGAAAATTTCATATTTTCTACTTAATAGTTAAACATTAGATAAAGTACTGGGCTTGACCTGGTATTTTAAATCTATTGCTTCAATATCCTAGTGTCTCACTGATGAAAGCCAGAGCTAGAAACTGGTCTGAAGATAGGAATATTCTGAAAAGCTTGTTAAGAGCTATTGGCATGCTCATTATATAAATATTTATTTTAAAACAAAGATATTTATAATTAAAACAATTCACAAAAATTTTAATAATGCTAAATAACAAGTTATAATTGGCTGAGAAAGGACTGCCTCTGTTATGATTGTAGCAGTTTTATTTTTTAAATATATTAATAATTATATATGAAATTTTAAATTTTGAAAGAAAAAAATTGTTACTTTATATAAGGCATGTTAATAATAATTCATTTTGATTCCAGAAAAAAAGTTTAAATAGTAAATCTTTTGTGAAAGACAATTTTTTTTTGACAATAGTGAAATGACAAAGTTATATTGTTCTTATATTTAATGATTTTTTATCTTTATTTGCCTTACCTTTAAAAATGTTTTTTATTTGCAAACTTATATTTGTAATAACTAAATTAAAAAATTTGGAAATATAATATAAAATAAATGTTTAATTTTTAAAATAAATTGTCATAAATATTACCTAAATAGACAGTAAAGTGAAAGTGAGTTTAATAGTGAAAATATTAACATGGCTGGCTCACTTGAAATACATTATGAAAAATTATTACATTTTTCCCAATGTCAAAAAAATTGTAAAATTGTTTGAAAACTTATATTAATGATGTATGTTATTTGAATACATATGTTTAAAAGACATCAAAGTTTATAATTATAATAAAAATTAGTAAAGGAATAAGGAGATATATTTAATCGTTAAAAAAATAATTTAAACCTTTATATCAAATACATAAGATTTAATAAGTTCACATTTAAAATGTGACTATCAAAATTTATTTTGTCAGCTATGTCAATTGAAATAATGAAAAAAATATTTATTATAAAATGAATGTATTTAGTTATTTGGAAATAATAATCAATGAAATGGTGAGATAAAATTAATGCCTGGACCACTTGAGATGATTGATTCTGTCATCTATTGTCCATGTAGTGGTATATGGTATTTATAGAAGAAATATTTTAATAATTCTTCTATATATACAGTGTAATGAAATTATTTCTTTCCAAGTAATTCAACAGGTTACTGAATTGAGGATGTTAAATGGTATAGGCAAGAAAAATGATGATGATCATTTCAATTTAATGAATTTATACTTATGGTTGATCCTGTCTATAACCTGATATGAGTAAATGAAAAAAAAAAACCATTACTCTCCAATGTACATCTCTCAAAAAACAACCTTCCACTGTTCAGCCCTTAGGGTTATGCACTGAAAGAGGATTGAATTTATTATTGATGACAGGATCATCTGAGTGCCACCTATAAAATTGCTTACAGAACTATAACCATTCTATAAGTAATCTACCCCAACCTCATTCTTATCATTATTTCCATGATGCTAAATTTATAGGCTTTAGAAATAAATGATAGATCATCATATATATATATATTAATATTATATACTTTAAATACTGCATAAAATTGAGAATAAAGAACTGTGAAGTTATAAATTTAAGAAAATAAATAATTTAATGAAAAAGGGCTTAAACATAAATCTAAATAAGCATTTCCCAGGCCAAATATTTAATAAATCTGGTGATATGTCAATATTCATATTTACAATACGAATTTTGAAACCAAAATATTCCTAATTTAATGTGTGTTATTTCAAAAATATTTACATAAAAAAAAATTATTTATATGGCAAAGCTGTGAACTATGCTGTATTCATAATTATACACTATTCAAAAATAATCAAAAAAAATGTAAACAAACAAAGAAAATTATTGAAATTCATAAAAGTATTAAATTTTATGAATCTTGTTTATAGATGTGGTCATTTTTTTCTTCCTCAATTTAATGTTCTCAAATCTCAGATGTCAATTTTTTTAATCATGATTTAAAGATAAGTCATTAGCATGAATACATGTTTTTCTTTATGGTTATTGTTTTATTTTTCAAAAAGTTTTGTATACAGTACATATTAGCACCTGTTTAGTAAAATGTATTATAGTACAGTGATGATAAATTATCATGAAGTACCATCATTAAATGAGACAAAAGAAATTAGTGATTTAATAAGGAAAAGTATGAAGTCGTTTTGGCTTTATGTTTCAAAAGAAAGTGTCATCGATAGAGAAATTATAAAAAGACAGAAGCAGATTTGTGACATTTTCACTTGTGATACTGAAATACCTAAAATTATAACTAAAGTAAAGAATATTTTTTGGGTTAAAATGGAAAAGTCTAATTAAATGATCTGAATTACAGAAACATTTTAATTGATAATCTACAATATGGATCACACAATTCCACACTATTTATATGATGACTGTAGAAATTCCCAAACTGTTACAATCTTAAAAATATTATGATAACTGTGAAGCTGTAATCTGCTGATAATAAAGCTGACACTGTTTTCTTAAGAATTAAAAAAAAAAATTGAATAAATTGTGAATGAGTAAACAGACAAGATATTGTTATTAATAACATTATTTTAAAAAAAAATTGTTTATATTATAATCATAATAACAAAATGTTATTCGGGTACAGACATGTATAATTAATTGTATTAAAAATATATATACCAATGTTTTGGCCAGTTCACACTGGTCATCACTTGGATAATAAATATTATGAAAACAGTTGGTACATATATTTTGACTCCAATTAATTATACACAGGTATATCTGAATAACATTTTATTTATATCTATACCTTGTGAAAAATCTTTATTTAATATATACATTTATATGTGTTAAAAAACAGCACACTAAACAATACTCATTGTATTATAATTAAGGCTTGTCAATAAAATGTGAGCTATACGCTATACATTATACATGAGAGGAGCTTGGAATAAAATATAGCTAGCATAGTTTGAAATTTCACTATACACCATCATGAGGACTTTATACTAATATTTCCATATTTCATATAGATAAACAAAAAATGAGATGAATTATGAGTAGGAGCAATCAACTTTTCTTCTACATTTCCTGGAATGTAGATTTGTAACTCTGTTAAATCTGATCAAATATTATCAAGAAAAGAGAAACAAATTGTTATAATTATTTCAACTATTCACAAACCATAAGTATCAAATACTTAAATAGGCAACATAATAAAAAAACACACACATATATGTTTTTAAATATATTAAAATTACTGATAAATATATTACAAAAGGTAAGTAAAATAAATATATTAGATAGCTCTATCTAGGCTTAAATTTTAGTTTCAATTTTCGGACTTCTGTATATTTGCAGATTGGTTCAAACATTTGTGTGCATACAGTAGAATGTTTTTAAAGGTTCAATTCTTTCAAGTTATTGCCTTCTTCACATTAACAAATTTCAGTTTATCAGATTAATAAAATTCCTAAATAAGTCAATTATTATTTTGTTCAACTTAAAAATAAAAGATTTAAGTTTTCATTTTTAAAAAAAAAAAAAATCAAAGCCATTCTTTAAATATTACAGTTTTTGATTTTACCAACTCATTTTATATTAAATTATCATAAATTTCAAAAGAAATCATTTATGATCATAAAAAATAATATTTTGCAAATACTGAAATGTGTTCTAAATTTATATTGTTTTCACCCCTTTCTTAATTTATATTTTATAAATAAATAATAATTTTTATACTTTAGATATTACATTATTTTTTATTATTATAACAAATTAAACATGTGAACGTTTTTAAAACAAACGTATATTCCTTTCTTTCGCCGAAACAAGCAATTAAATAGCTGTTTTCTGAATGATCTTCGGTGACATTTTTATTTGGTAACGGATAAAACACACACATCCATATATATATTACTTAGTTATTTTATTAACTCTTTTTTTTTTTTTATTTTATTACCTGATTTTACAGAATTTTATATGGAAATGAAATTTAGTAATTAACTATACCCATATGCGATGGAGAATGGCTGTACCATCACACATACACACACTATATATATACCCGTTTTCCAACCAATAATTCCATGGATAAATGAAGAAAATATTAAGCATTGTTAAAAAAATGTATATGTATATAAATTAATAATTGCAAAAGAAAGCAACTATTAAAATAAAATATATAATTTGGTTTTTGTTTTAAGGTTTAATTTTTTGTTGCTATTGATGTTTTATTTCATTTTGAGCTGTCAATTCCGCTAAATAATAATAATATCTGAGAATAAAAAAAATATTTTGCATTTTATATTATCATTATCATTTTCAATCACTGCAGAATGAAAGACTCTCCAAATTTAATCCAATTTCTTTGATATATTTATATATTATATTATTAAAACAGAGTCTTAACATTTATGTGAAGTTATTGATAATCTTTACGATTTTTATAGATATCACTAGATTTAGAATCAAATAGATTGGCTAGATTCTAACAAATAGCTGTTGACTAATTGAGTTATTGGTAGCATTTACATTTAACCTTACTTTGCGGTCATAAAGTTTAGTTCACTGAAACTTTTATGTATTTAAGAAACCATTTTAAAAAATAAAAATAAAGAAAATGTTTTTTTCTTATCCTAATATATAAAAATGACCTTTCTTTATTTAAATTCATCTGGATATAGTAATAAATAGTGTATCTGCCTGTAATACTCGTATCTGAAGGTTCAAATCCAAAATAGGGAAGTTTGGAAGCACTTTTTTTAAATTCCAAGCAGGTTTTAATTTTTTTTTGCCGAATAGTTGATACTATTCAATCTAATTGGTCATTCGAATGTTGTTTAAAAAACTGATACCTAGTTATTTTTACAGAGGTTACAGAGGGAGGGAGCATAAATTATAACTATCTCTATTTTTTTTAAATAACTGTTCTTTGTTATTTTTCTGTAAAAAAAAAAAAAAAAAAATTGCCAGAGTAAAACATAAGATTAAAATAATATTTTAATTACCATTAGATAAAAATTATTTATAACAAATAAAAATATATAGATATCTATTAAATACTGCCTAACAGTATACTAGCAATTGTAAATAAAATAGAAATTCATATAATACTATAATACTAGCCAAAACAACAAAATTTTACTAAAATTCTTCCACAACCATAGTTTATTTGTTAATAGATGAAACCATGTTTGTAAACGAATTTGAATAAAATTTTGTTGTTTTGGATAGTATTATAGTGTTATATGAATTTCTATTTTATACATATCTATTATATTACAAATCAGAGAATGATAGTAGTTATCCCTAGCTTCAATAGCAGCATAGTAAAATACTAATTATATTTTACTATTATAAATCTCATTAGTGAAAACAATCAAACTCAAAAAGTTGATAGATTTGTTCGAGGCTTAGCCAAGCTCTCACCAGATTATTTATAAAATTTAATTTTTCTAAGCTCCAATCTTTATATATATATATATATATATAAAGAATGACTGCTAAAAAATAACATTTTAATTTGTAAAATAAAAATGCTAGATTCTTTTTGTGTATTTTTAGCAGTCAGAAAATAGTGAATGAAAATGCCAATATTACAATAGGCAGTTGGCCTGTCACAATAAAAAAAATGCTATATTTGATAATTTCTAATATGAATATATATATAATAGTGATATCCATATATGACTCAAAATTTTTTAACACTACATACATGTTGCCAAAACTAATATGCACAGCTTTAAGGATTTGAAAAATAAAAGATTACACACTTGAAGAATTATCCCTTTTTTTTGTCTTAAACAGTACATTGTTTAACTTATCAATTACCAAAATATGAACATTTTTTAAAGTGAATATCTTGTATAGGGAGAGGTCTTTAACAAATTTTTATTAGAAATGTCAAATAAATTAAAAATTATTTCAGAAAGAAATTACTTTCATGGCTTTTGAAATCTATACCTGGCAAGTAAGCTATTTCCTCACCTTTTTTTAAAATGTAAATACTGTTTATAACATATAATAATAAAAAAGTCTTCATATGAGTATATATATATATTCATGTCGATATGTGTAGGAATGCATTTACAGATGCGCACATACTAATATAAATTTAGAATAACATAAATAAAAATGCTAAACGAAACGTTAATAGTAATTTTTAATGCACCACAAGTCAAAGCAAGGGGTTCATTCTTTTATTTCAACATGAAGTTAATTATTTATTCTCTTACTCTTTTTTCAAATCATATATAATCAATAGAAAAAAAATTCTTTACATCAATAGTTTCTTTAGAGAGTTTCGGATTGCCTCAATGGACTTTCTGATGCAACTGGCATTTCCCATTTTAGAAGATATATAGAAATGCAATAATCACATGATCACAAAATTTAATCAATCAAGAAGCACTCAGGAAATTTGATAACATAGTGACTTTTCTCATACATCCACAGACACACACACACATATATATTATTTTAAAAAAGATTTATTCTTCTAGATTACTAGTTCCCAACCTATGTGTATGCTTACCACCAGGGAAACAAATGATATTTAACAAACATGTGAAAAAAAAAAAATTGAACAATGATGGGAAAAGACTTAAAGGACAACTAATTAATGTAATATCTTTTTTTCACATAATAGGTTATGTATTTACTTGAAATTTTTGTATCTTGATTTATGTAAATAAATATGCATTATCTGTTCATCTTAATAAACCACTGTGTTTTATTCTAATTATTGGGTTATTTAGTTTACAGTTACAAATGTGAATTTGAAATAGCAAAAATAATATTAATTACAAACATTATTGTAAATAAGAAAGGAACAATTTATAAAAATGGACAGACAAATAGTAAAACAACATCAAAGAAAAAATAAAAAGCATATATAATATGTCCCAATGAAAAGAAAATTAGTTATCTCTTCAAGATATTTGCAGTATTACTTCTGAATCAATGCATGTATTGCACAGTGATTTTAATCAACTAATGTATTTGGATTTTCTCTAAACTATCTAAAGTACCATCTCTAAATCAATGCATAAGTTATATAGTGATACTCACCACAAATTTTTTAAGCAATTAGCATGTCTGAATCATGGATTATGACATGAAATGTGTCAGTGTATTTCATACTGTAACCCATTGAAAAACAATGTCCTAACATTAAATTTTTAAAATTAGACAAAGCTACTATTGAAACATTTGTAATAATTCATACTGTGCCCAGAAGTGAAAATTATGAAGTGCAAAAATATTTTCAAGTGTTTGCAAGTTTTTGTGGTGATAGAGAAAGCATAGAAGATGGATCCACAAAAGTATAAAACACATCATTGCCTTAAATGTCATAACTTATCTAGAAATGCTATCATGTTTTCTGAAAGACCTAACCAAAAAATAATCTGTAGCATGATTTTTCAGGATGCTTACAATATAAGCCCTATCCCAAATATAAGCCCTAGTTAAGATCATCAGCAAAATTGATGACTTTTGTTTGCCTATTGAAACACACAATGGACATATTGAATTACAAAGTAATGAATATATAAATAAACAATATTATTAACATTAATGCTATAAATAAATGGTAATATAAATTATATGTTGTTGTTTTTGGTATTTTCCCATCGGCCATTTTTGTCAAACAATTCTACTTTTATAGACAAACAATTTATCTACCACAGTCAATATATCAGACAATTTATAATTTCATTTATATATTTTTAGGTACTTATTTATATTTAATACATAGATTGATAATGTATGTTTTAGTTTTAGAGTTTCATCATGGTAGCTTTTAAATATTAAAGATAAAAGAAAAATTAATTATGACTTCTTAAACATCTTTCCCTCTTAAAAGATCATTAAAATAACAGAAATAATTTTAATAATTGAAGTTTAGCTTAAATTAAATTATCAATCTTTCGCCTAAAGAAATGTTTTTTTTTTTTTAAAAAAAAAATACCCAAGTTGGGATATTAGGAGTAATTTGGAAAGTGTTTACAATGTGTATATTTGACAATGGATGTATGTACTTAATGTGAAATGTAAATACAGAAACATTTTCTGAATTTTTGTGCTTGCATTTTTTGCTTTTGTGTGGAGAAACCATTTTTAATTGTAATCATTTTTCTTACCACTCCTGTCTCACAAGTTTTCAATTAACACTTGATTTAATGGTAAATTCAAATGGAATAATATTTTGATTTCCAGAAGAGTGCAAATTAAAAGAGCTGTTCTGGTGGATATAAGAAAAGAATTGTGAGGGGTTACTGGAGTAAGAATCTTATAGCTTTCTTTAGAGAAGAAGTATTTGAGTAAATGTACATTTTTGTACTTGTCAAAGTATATTTTCGTACATGAAAAAAATAAAGACATTTGTCAAGCATTGGTGGCTTAGTGGTTAGCATAGCTGCCTTCCAAACAGCTGGCCTGGGTTTACTTCCTGGTCAACACATTTGACATGAAAAAGAAAATAAAGACATCCCATAAAAATATGCCCTATAGTGTATTTTGGAGCAAAAATCAATATAAGACCCTGTCTTATTTTTGGGTAAACATGGCAATAACAAAAAAAAATGTCATTAATAGCTAAACTATGTCTTTAAACAACATGGGTATTGATTCAGAGATGAGCTATAGGCCAGCTTGGAGAAAAACACCTTTTCATTGAGATATATTTTTCATATGCAAGTGAAGAATGTCATGGGATATATCTGGACTAGTATTCTAATAAATATTTTTCAAAACTGTAAAAAATGTAAAGATAGAAGTAGATTTAATTATCAATTAATTGCATGTGATGTTAAATGTATTGTTTTAAAATTACTACACTTCACTATATTCGGTTTGTTCTTTAAAGAAATTGTAACAATATATATATATATATTCCTCATTCTTATAATACATAAACTGCATTACTGTCATTAATTAATTCTTGCAATTTTCCCTATAGTTTTCAATCATTCCAATAGGATTTTATTGACACCTCATTCCTATCCACTCAATATTCATTTCGGTTATGACATCCATATTTTATTTCCACCACACTCACATTTTTTTCTATTAATGAAGATATAAGTTTGTTACTTCTGTCAGATAATAAGTTTTCAAATTTTTTACATATTTATCATCTTTATTAACCTAAGTGAAATGAAACAATAATATGTACAAATCAATAACAATGGGGAAACATCTTGCGTTGTTAGCCGGGAGGTATCGCAGCCACTATGCATGCAAGTAGTTGGTTGCAGATGGTTGTGGGTTTGCGTCCCGGCCGATGCTATGACACATGGAAAAAAAAACACAAATAAAATATATATGTATATCCAAACATTCTATTTTTTCTGCTCTTCTATCATTCAGATTTAATTGTATCAAGCTAAAGCCTCACATGCAGTCTTAAAAGGGACAAAGTGGCATAAAATGTACTGTCAGGGGTTATCTTCCTGTCTCTTGCTTTGATTCTAATTACAGAATGTATTAGGATGCCTCCTAGGGTTATTATTATACATAAAAATGCACCTAATAGACCACCATGCATATAGAATGAAAGTGCATGCTCGAATATTTGCATAAATGCCTAAAGTGAAGATAATAAAGAAAGATTTTACATTAATATTGGATCTATTGAAAAAGCCATGGCAGATCTTATATGATTAAAACATGGACATTAAAAAAAAGTGAACCTGTATTGTATCTACATTTTTATGATATGGATTACATTGATCATCTACATTCACACATTGCCTTTTATGTCTGCAGAAATGCAATGTAAGCAGGGACTCAAGGTTTACTTTTATAAGAAAATCATAGTATTTTAGCTGTAGCATCCAAAATTTAAATTTCCAAATTAAAGGCTTGTTATTAAGGTTGAGGATAGCTGAATTTACCAGATACTCAGAAGGAATATGCAGGATTTAGTAAACTCTTTCAATATTTAAATTTAATTACAGATGAGTAAAACAAAAATTAGGAATGGATGTGATTGTCAATATAAGATGCTTCCAGTATCCATTGACTGGAGAGTGTTTAACTGTTGGTGTAATTTTCATTGTTAATTTCAGTTGCAGAAATATATGAGTATGAGGATGTTAGGTTATGTGCCTTTTGCACTATAAATATATTGATATTGTGTAAACCCAAACCATTCATTGCTAGTAAGCATCTCAATGAAATGTTTACTATTTGTCTACCCTAGATAAGCTTTCTACATTGGGAATATATGTAAGTTGTGAAAGCTTTAATAAATATTGTAATAGGTAAATAATATGTAATTCTAGTTATAATCAACATATTAATCAGTGATGATTTTGAATAGAGAGGTAAGTATGACTTTATTTTTTCTAATTTTATTTTTAAGTTTGGTTTGTATAGCATTACACATTTTTAAATTACTTAAATAAAATGGAAAATCAAGAAATGGACTAGGTTTTCCTTTAAAGTGCATGATTAGTGCATGATTAAAGTTTTTCATTTATAAAGTGAGCATGCAATGATTTGTACATATTGAAATCTAACCTATTCTCTTTGCTATATTCATTTAATATTTTATTAGTTTAGGAAATTGTTTTTGAGAAGCCAGAAACACTGTGACATCATCTATGTATGTAATGCATGAGATATTTTTATTAAACCAGATACATATATCCCAGATAATTCTTGCTTAATATTTTTAACCAGGGATTAATATATATGTGCAAATAGCAGTATGCCTAATGGTAATCCTTGAGGAATTGCTCTATGAAAGTTAATGGTTGAGAAGATTTTCCATTTAATGTGACATAGATCTGCCTATTTAATATAGTAAATTCATATGTAAATAAATCAGTGCTTTATGTATGCCTGAAATCATAAAAAAAGCAGACCTAATATGCAGATGAACTATAGGAGGACAATATATCTATTATTCCTTACAAAATTTATGACAGCCTTGAACAAAAAGGGTGCCTGTCCTGTAAAATACTCTTTTATAGAAAATTGAGCTTTTTCTAATTTGGATAGGAGATCTTTTTAATATTGATTGTAATTTTTTTACTGTGAGAGTATTCATCAATATACGATGCATATATTGCTTCTTGTTTCTTAATAAAAGGTGTTAATAATATAGGATATAGATCATTTATTTGATAGATACCTTTGGATAAATAGTTTGCTGCATCAGTTAAGTATTGCTGACTTAGTTCGTTAAATACAAACCTAGGATATCCATAAATTTCAGGGTGTTTTGAGTCTGATGTTATAGCCAGTTTTTAAAGGACTTCATTTGGTTTGAACTCAATTTCTTTTTTTCATTCTCCAAGGAATTGTATCTCAGGATTGAACCTGCAGCAACTTGGGAACTTATTTTAGAAGTGTTTGTATAGTGGAACTAACATATTATTTTCTGGCAGTACTGTTCTGTTAATTTTTATTGTCATGGGCACTCTAATTACTTGTAATTGGCCTAATATTCACCTTATATAATTTATTGACCATGTATGTGGCTTTCCAAGGTATATCTTACTTTTTTTAACGGATAAATATTCCTTCAGTGTGATACATGTAGCCTTATATGTTTCTCTCAGTGCTCTCAGATATTACTGTTCTACTTCAGAATTTCTCATATTTATAATCCACTTATGGGGGTGGAGGTCATCAGCCAAGGAAAACAATCTTGTTAAAGGAGGTTTATTATGTGCAACATGGTATATTATATATGAGATAACATTTACAAATGCTAACCAGACTTGTACAGGATCTAATTTGTTTCTAATTTTGTATAAAGCTAAACATATCTCAGAATATAATAATTCAGTAGTGCAGCTAAAGAAGAGTACTCTCATTGTCTTCTTTGTGTGAATCATAGCCTTATGTCATATATCCAATATTTAATATAACAATGGACACTAGATGATCCAAGACAGCCAGGTTTTTAATTTAATACTACTATTATAATGTAGCATTGGAGAATAAAAACTAGGTCTATTAGAGACCTATGCCTATCATTATTGAATGATATTAAATTGTTTGGTAAATAGCCCTCTCCACTCTAATAACGAAAACTCAGTCTACGCGGCCATTTATTTACAAATCTGGCATATTATATGTTGAAATCCCCCAATAGCTGAACAGAATATGGAATGGCTGCAAGAATTGTATTAATTTTTAATATTAATCTGTGAATAATAACAGGATCTAGAGGAATGTATACAAAAATTATATTTAAGATGATTGTATTAAGATAAAATGCAATTATCATCATATGAGGGTGTGTGCAATTAATGATTATGTAGAGGATGTTTTTTGAAAAAATAGAGAAACCTTTATTAATAAAATTGGCGCTGGATCAATCTGAGAACTACTATATATTTCTGTTTCTAATAGGCCTAGTATGTGAGGTTGAACTAAATCACACCATTTAGACAGTTGCAATAATTTTTCTATTGAATTAAGCGCCCTAATATTAAAAGCTCCATATTTATTTTTATTATCGATTTTAATATTTGAAATACTATCAACATTCACTTTCACTATTAACAGTCATTATGATAAACACTGTTTATTAAGCAAACACACACTATTAACTAGAGCATAAAATTATATAGGCAAATATTATTTAATAATATAAATTTGTATTATTTTTTTGTAAGTCATGGTCTTGTTTTGTTATTGGAAGCTCCCCTAAAAGCCTAGTCGTGACCTCATTTGAAACATTACAATGACCTGATACACCTACCTCATCTAAAATGTTTTCTTCTGATGATAAAAATTCAAGTTTATCTTTTATGTTTTGAAAAATTATTTTTACTTTTTTATTTTTTTCTATTGAAAGTCTTGCTTCATCTTCTTCATTCACGAAATAATCAGGATTTTTTTTTGTTCATGTATCTTTTTGTGAGAACAACATGGCATATGTTTATTCCTTAACATGCTATTTCTCTGAGGTGGTATTGAATAACTTGAACCTTGAGTAGTATCCATTATGAATCCCATTGTTTTGTTAATTGGTATAGACAAGAAGATTATGATATCATTCAACATTTTGTCATCAACACTTTCAGAAATCTGTATTGGCTCATAATTATTTTCTATTTCATCCAGGTTTAACATAAGCAAACAAATGTCTGCATTAGTTAGATCAAAACATACTTCATTTTTACTTTGGGAATTCAACACATCCTTGTTCTTTCATACTTGACTAATTGATTTAGGGCACTGATGCTTTGAAATAGCTATTATACTGCATTGTGGAAACTTAGGGCATTTGTTAATGATGTATCGGCATGGCTTATAATGGAAATATTGAGTTTAGGCTTCGAATCAATGTAAGTAACATTGCCTCCTGATCAGAATTTTTACAATGGTAATGGTTTTGGATTTATATTTTTAATTTAATTTTAAATTCAAAGCTATTCCATAAATCGGTACAGGGGTATCTTTTAAAAACAGTAGTTGAAAAAACATTACAGTTAATCTCTAAAAACCATTAATGCTATAATTAAAGTAAGTGGATTTAACTAGACCTGAAATAACATTCCCCCTTTCTTGATCAATCTTTACTAATGCAAATCTACCTAAAGTTTGTATTTATACATTAAATCTATTTTTTGCTCATCATTAAAAAATTATAATATGACATATCTTGGGTTTGGATGATCTGCAATTCTGCAAATAGAATCCCACATGTTATGCTTCTGTATTTCACTGTATAATAGATCTCTCAGAAATGCAAACAATGAGAAATTTTAGTCTGTTATTGCTAGAACAGTAGATCAATCCAAATAAAATCTCTTGAAAGAATGAAATAGCTGATTTGGTATTGTCGCATTAAATTTAGCTTGTACATAAGTTTGGCTCCATTCCGCTCATACTTCTTGCAGTGTAAATGTTACTTTCATTTGACTCCAATATTGAAATAGCTAACTTTAAAACATCATCAGTGTAAAATAGAATTGAATTTAAAAAATACTATTATTAATATTGTTATTGTTATGTTTCAAAAAGAAACTTTATTTCAGACTAAATGTTACATCAACATCATTATTATTGTTGTTAGTAGTAATAGTATTTAATTCTAGCAAACTTGTAATATTCATATTGTTATTGTTATGTTTCAAAAAGAAACTTTATTTCAGACTAAATGTTACATCAACATCATTGTTATTGTTGTTGTTAGTAGTAATATTATTTAATTGTAACAAACTTGTAATATTCAAGTTAAGCTGAAAAGGTAAATTAGACTATTAGAAAGTCTTAAATGCACTGAGCCAGCTTTAGACCCATCATGCACAATTAGAATTATGTCTTTATATTAGCATGGTTTAATATGTAACTTAGTCATGGTATGTAAATGAAGGGATTAGATGTTCCATTTTTTCAATAGTGGAACACAGGAGTTTTTTTATTAATGGAATGTGAAGCCTGAGTCTCTTTATATTTTTTGGACACATTGTTCAACATTGGAGGGTGAAAAAGGGTGAACAATAATAATATCATGATTGAAAAAGATTGATTTGTGTTCACAATTTTGTTTAGTTTTATTGTACAATTCTCAACAATCTGTTGGTGTGACATTCATTGTAAAACAATAAAACAACAAGATGGGACATGGCATGAAATTTTATGTACAACTTGAGGAGTGTCTTCATTATCTTGTCTTTTGCATTGTTTAATATGTTGTTAAGTGAGGGGCAGGGGTGATTCTGAAGCTAACCCTGGATGTATCCACACAAATATTTTGGAAGGTATTTTGCAATCCGAGGGACATAAGTCAAGCTTATCCGTGCTTTGACCATACTATTATTGTTTGTATGTTTATATTAATGTAAAATTTCCCAACTGTTTTTATATGTTATAGTTACTTCTGAGATTTGTTAAATCCTTGATGCAAGACTTGATGTTGTTCTTTCTGCCAGCCTCATACTTATAGATTTTTGTTTCCATGTAAGACACTTTTTAATGTCTGTCTGTGTTGGAATGAGACTTTAGACCTGAGATAAATGGTACCTCTTAAATATTTATCCATAAAATTTATCCCTGATTTTTTTATCATCATTTTCAATGGTCAATTCCTGAGGTGATGATTTATCAAGTTCTAAACATATATTGTTAATTTGATCCTCAGAAGGATTAATCATTAGGTGATCTATCTATGTATTTCATATGGATGTTGTTTGCTGCTGGGAACAAATATTTTGGTATTATATTGTTTTTAAATTTTGAGAGCATGATGCTGCAAACAATTCCATTTAGTTGTTGCCCGATGGACTATCTACTTCTTATCTTGTAGAATTTCCAATTAGCTATTGCTATAATTTCATTATTAATCCATTTTAGAACTTTGATTATGAACTCTTTTTTATATTGATCACAGTTACTTTGCTGCAAAATGTCTTGAATAATGCTCATAAAGAGGTCTCAAGGCACTGAATCATATAGTTCTTTTATGGCTAATGATGCTATCTTGTAGTCTTTTATTAATTTTATTTTTTTTAATTCTCTCCACACACTTGAAAGATAATTTAATAATGTAGCTGCCAAATTCATTATCTTCCATCAACCAGTCACTATTTTATTTGCAGCTTTGCAGAAATAAGCCCCACTGAAATCTATCATCAATCTGAGCAGCTGACCTTCTTTATGCAACTTGATATTAATGAACATACATGAAAGGAATATGGTCGAGGGATACATTTCTAGATCCTCTGCTAATACCTATGCTTTGTTACATTATTTCAGAATTGTAGATACAAATTTCTCTATTAAACTATTTTGTATTGTATATGTCTATACTTTTAAATTGGAACATAACTATTTGGGAGTTAATTTTATGAGCATAGTCATCAAAATTCAATAAGACCAACTTATTGTCTTTATCTTCTTTGACACAGGTGATATTACTGTTTTCAAAAAATTTGCTTTATTTTATTTATTTTACAAATCCAATCACTATTTACTTTATCTGTGTTATATGCATGAAGCAATTTAGACATTTTTAATTTATTTTTTTTGATGCTGAATTTTCAAATTTTGTTTCAATATCAGTGATGATTTTCATAATTGGCCACTTCCAATTTCACCAATAAATCTCAAAACAAGTTTTAATACATTGTTGACTGGCTCCAGAAGCATAATTGCTGTAAAATTTCACCCAATTATCTGCCATATTGTCCACCAAAATGATGTCTTGTTCATAGTAAGAAAATTTGGTTTATTATTGTATTTAACCTTTAGTTTTAACATGATAATTCTGCAATTGTTCTCATTCTCACTCGGGGTTTTATTATTTCTCTCCATACATCTTTGTCAGCATTTTTCTCATTTCAGATTTCTACTGAATCCTTGAATAATACTGCATAATAACACTTTAAATTTTTAAACTATTTTATCCCAATTATATATACTATTTTATCCCAATTATATATATATATCCAAATGTTGCAACAATTTGAGAACACCTTATGATTTCAGGAACATAATTCTTTCTTGTTTAACTGTAACTGACTTATTTATCTTCAATTTCATCTTGTTTAATAAATGTGTATCCATAATTATGTAATTCTCAATAATATATACCATTTCCATAGAATTATGTAATTCTAACAAATTTGTAATGTTCAAGTTAATCTGGAAAGGCAAATTGAACTATAAGAAAATATTAAATGCATTGAGCTAGCTTTCAGCAGATTGCTGTTAGCAATACACAGTTAGAAATATTCTTTTATATTAGCATTGTCCAATATTAAATTAAGAATGATATGTAAATGAAGTGATTTGATGTTCTATTCTTTTGATAATGGGACACACAAATCTTTTTTGTTAATGTAATGTGGAAACCCTTGCAATAGACCAAGATTTATATTTTCTTTTCATATCATCCCTCTTGGCACATATTCTTCTAACATTGGAGGGTGAAAAGTTGTGACTTATAGTAAGCTCATGATCAAAAAATATTGACCTGAATTCACAATTTTGTTTAGCTTTATTGCATAATAAGGGTGCTGGGAAACTCATGTCAATCTGTTGGTTAAAGATTCACTGTAATACACAGAACAACAGGATGGGACATGTCATGAAATTTTATATATGACTTGACAACAATGTTCAGCAGATATCCTGTTTTCTGCATTGTTTAATAGGTTAGTAAGTGAGAGAAGTGATCTGAAGCTAACTGTATGTGTTTGCACAAATATATTGAAAGGTTTTTACAATCTGAGGGGCAACAGGCAGGCTTATCCACACTATGGTCATGTTATTGTTGATTGCAACTTTGTTTATATTTGCATAAATTTTTCTGTTTTTAAAAGTTTGTCATAGTCACATCCAAGATTTCTTAAATCCTTGACATAAGATTTGATGTTGTTCTATTATTTTCATACTTGCATAGATTTTTGTTTCTATATACAAAACCTTTAATGTTTGCAAGTTTGTGTTCAAATGGGATTTTAAACTTGAGATGAATGGCATCTCTTATTTGGCTCAGTTTTACATTTATTTTAAAGTCCAACTCACTTTTGATTTTTTGGATTCATCCCATATTTTTTATCTTCATTTCCAATAATCCATTCTAGAGGTAATGCTCTGTCAAGAATTCTCTGAAGCACTTATGAATATGTCATCTATGTATCTCATGTTTGTGCCCAATATTTTGGATTGATTTTTTCTAATTTTGAGAACATAATGCTGCAAACAATTCCACTTAGTGATAATCCCATAGGCCATCCATTCACTATCTTGTAAAATTTCCATTAATTATTTCAATCATCATCATCATTATTATTATTATTGTTGTTATTATTATTATTATTATTATTACTATTGTTGTTGTTGTTGTTGTTGTTGTTATTATTATTATTATTATTATTATTATTATTATTATTATTATTATTATTATTATTATTATTATTATTATTATGTTTCAAAGGTACTTTATTAAGACTGAACTATTTTATATGACTGCTTTTGGCACATATGCTTACATAATTGATTATTCTATTTATATTGGGTTACATTTCTGAATGGCTCAAAAGCAATGACTTAAATAGAAAAAAATGAATTGACATGATTCCATTTATTTGAACGATAGTGTAAATGAAGAAATTTAAATACAATCTGTATACAATTTTTTTAAGTCAGTGTTGAAGCTTTATGTGTATACCTACAAAGATTTTAAGTTTTTACATATATCCCCAATGGAAATATTATATTTCTATCAATGTTCAGTTTTTGTTAACATTGCAGTTCAAATATTCAGCATAAATGTTTTTTTTATCTTTAGTTTGACTAGTGTAGTTAGGAGAATTAGCCCTGGCTTGTTGTTATGAGTAGTTGAATTTGTTGGATCAGTGGGTTAGGATGCTTAGGTTGTATATTCAATTGACATTCAGTAACAAGTGATATATAGTCAATATCAATGATTTTTAATTTTTTGAGAAGGTGATTTTTTTCAAGACATCCAGGTTTTCTGTTGATTTCATTAGGTGAGGAGAGAGAGGTATAAAAGGAAAGCAAAAAGCCATTGTTTTCGTTATTTGCACTGAGATTTTGTTTTTTGTATGTTGGTCTTCCTCCATTTTTATTTCTGGAAATATTTCAGGGAGAGATTGCATGATGATGTCAGAGCTTGGTATTATAAATAAATTAGATGTGTCAGACTGATTAGAGTCTAAGGGTGAAGCTGAGTATGTATTTGAAAAGGGAATGATCTGAAATTTTTGGTTATATATGAAGGTAAGATCCATTAGTATGTATTCTGGATGTAGGGGTGGATGTAGGATGGTTGGAGGATCAGACTATCCATTGCTGTTGGGGTTGATCAAGGACTCATGAGATATTCTTGAGAATATGTTGGGAATTGGCTGGTGACGAAGTTGTGGCCAATGCATTGGAGCACTGGAAGGCAGAGTGGAACTATACTATTAATACACAGATATATAGATGCAATGTTGCTTTCTAGTGGAGTATTATTGTAAGAATTGTATTTGGGTTGATATTTGAGTGCAACTACATTTTGAATTAATAGCTATACAGGATATTGATATAGGTGTGTCTTTGAGGATAATTGATTAGAACAGGGGTGGGAAATTTTTTTGGCTCAGGGGTCACTTTGTGGAAGCAGAAGTTAGCAGAGGGCCACACTTTTTAAAATGATTGCATTCATTAGTCAACTTTACATTTTAGAAAAGGTATAAATTGTACCATAAAAATCAATAAATATAAATTAAATAAAATAGTGGCAGTTTTACTCAATTTATTTATTGTGCTAATTTCATATCATCTATAGCTGCATGCACATTTAATTTTAGAATCAGTTTAATGAGATAAATGTATCCTATCACACTTTTCTACATTTTTTTAAAATCAGGAGTGAGATTGCTTGTTGAGATTCTCATCACAGCCTGCAACTTAATGTTTGTCAAAGAGCATCTATATTTATTATTGTTGATCTTCAAGCAAGAAAAACTTTGCTCACAAATATATACAGACCCAAATATAGAAAACCTTCTCCCAGAAAATTTCTTCATACATGGAAATTTTTCAGCAGATAAAGATTTATAAAAGTCAACTAATGTCACAGCATTAAACATTTATTTCACAGTGTGATCTGACTGCATGTCAATAAGTTCAAGCTGCAGCTCTTCAAGTGCCACGTCAATATCAGCAGTGATGGGATAAGAGAAAATTGAATTTAGGCTCAATTTTCTTAAAGTTCTGAAATCTTGTGACCTCATCCTCCAAACTCTGCAAATGATCTCTAATCTTAGCAGAAACATTTTCAGGAACATTCTGTTTTCCTAATAAAGGGAAATGACAAAAATTGCCTTCACCTGCTTGCCTTGCAAATAGATGTAGTTTTGCTTTCAATGATCTTACATCCTTCTGCATTTCATGTGCAAATATCCATTTTTTCTGCAATGTCACATTCAGTTCATTCAATTTCATAAACACATCACCTGAAAACATCATCTCATATCTTAACTCCTCACATCCTATTTTTGTAATGAAATCAAGAGATATCTCCTGCATGTCCATAAATAAGAGGATTTCATTCTGCAATTTCCAGACTCCTTTTATCACATTGCTCAGGATCAACCCCCTCACACTATACGGTAAGTTATATCTTCATGTTCTGCCTCCACATCCTCAAAAAAAGATTTGAACTATTGATGGTGGAGTGCCCTTGCTCTGATTGTGTTTTTCACACTAACAATGGGATCTATTACATTCTTTAAGTCCAGTGAAGCTTTACAAAGACTCTCCTGATACAAAATGCAATGAAAAGACAATATAACATTCTTTGTATCTTGTGTGTGTAACTTGTTTTTAAAAGCTTAACCATACCTTTTTCTACTGAAATCTCTGACCCCATCTGTTGTAATGTTTGCCATTTTGTTCCAGGACAAGCCACTTTTCTCCACATAGTTCACAGCACCCTCAAGCAATTCCTGAATCTTTCATTGATTCTAGGCCAAGTAATTCCTCTATGATGATGAAATTTTTATTCATTCCATGGATAAAGATGAGTAATTATGCAGTGTCTTCATTATCTGTGCTCTCTTCCTGTGCCAAAGAAAACCAAACAAAGTCTTTGCTTGCAGTATTCAGCTGCTCTCTGAGTTCATCACTAATTGAGTCAATACACCATACTATAGTCATTCTTGACAATGAAATGCTTTCAAATATGCTTCTCACATCAGGACACAATACACTTTCACACTACAATGCACTGCTTAATAAATGTTCCATCTGAAAAAGGCTTGTTGCATTTAGCAAGGTTGTAGGCTACCATGAAACTAGCTTCTGTGGTGCTTTTTGATGTGTTGATTGCTTTGTAAATAATGTTTGTTGCTTCTTCAGCTTTTTCACACACTCTGCAACTTTTATTTTGCATTCTTCCTTGGAAAGTTTGCAGCTAAAAGGCTTGTTGCATTTAGCAAGGTTGTAGGCTACCATGAAACTTGCTTCTGTGGTGCTTTTTGAAGTGTTGATTGTTTGTAAATAATGTTTGTTGCTTCTTCAGCTTTTTCACACACTCTGCAGCTTTTATTTTGCATTCTTTCTTGGAAAGTTTGCAGCTAAAGTTGCCATGTTTTGTTTCATGGTGTCATTTCAGATTGTACTCCTTAAATATGGCTATCATTTCATGACACAATAAACACACTGCTTTATTCCCTGTATTACCAAAGAAATATTTGTTTGTTCATTCTTCAATAAACACACAACATTCATCATCAATTTAATGTTTTTTCAGAGGGCTCATGGTTTCACTAAAGTTGAAAATTTACATATTTACTGTTGCAAAGACAAAATTGAAATTAACCAGATCAACTGGAAAAACCATGCACATAGTGTCTAGACTGTGCAAGCATATTGACCTGGCCATCCTAGTGTAAAACATGAGGTGAATCTTTGGTTGCCCATGGGAAGAAAAATTTTGGTTCAAGTCAGATTTTTCTGGCTGTCTTGGTGGACCACAAAAACTCTTACGAGGCCACTGTAGATCACAGACCACTATTTTCCCATCCCTGTATTAGAAGGTAGTGACTTTCTTAAAAGGCTGCAACAATCACTGGAAACTTTCTGGGTGTGATTGTGAATATTTGGATCAACTGATATTAGTGCATAATTATCAAGTATTTTAATCTTGATCCTTTGAGTGACTTGATAAAACTCGAGAAATTTGGGTGATCATCAATATGACTGATCGTATCCTGCAGCTTCTGAACTGTGATACTATCATAGACAAGTTTCCAGGTAAATTTGTAAAGGGATAGATTGGAATTAGTGATAGCTAACCCTAGTTACCAAGTGGCAAAATCTTTTAAATATAGTGAACCTCCTGGGATAGATCCATTAAAAATATTCATTGTAATTAGCATCTCTAATGCCTGGAACATAGAGAACAGCTTGGGCCTCATGGACAATGAGGTCCCATTATTTGATAGTTCACTAGATGTAATTTTCTGGAAATGCAGCATTAGCTTTGAAGGGATTGGAGTAATGTCATTTTTGCTGTTAGAGGTTTGTAACTTGTTGCCACTGACATTTTCATAGGTTGGTTTTGTATTTAACCTTTGAATTGAGGAGCTGTTGATTAAAGGGAATTGAATATTATTATTTTTGTTGTAAAATTTAAAACTTGCCTTGCATAATGGTACTAAAGCTCATTTATCAGTGCTTATGCTCTGAAAATAGATTCAGAAAATTCAAACAAGTAAAGTTTTTACAGAAATACTGTTAAAACATTGTTTTTTCCCCTTGGTGACTTTAATGTATGGGTCAGTACAAAATAATAGTGTTAGGATTGTAAATTCAAATGGTTTGTTATTAGTGAATTTATGCATCACACAGGAACTGATTATCACAATTTGATTAGACAGAAAAACTGCTACAAAGAAATATATATGCATTCATGCTCAAAAGAATGTCATCCATTAGACTATATTATTGTTAAGAGACAGAATACAAGAGTTCACATTACATAATCAATCAAAAGCTCCATATTTTTGCACTAAAATTAAAATGATAACTGCATTAAAAAATTGATATTCCAATCACATTTACAAGAAATTGATGTTTGGTCTTTAGATTAATCTATGACTAAATTTCAACTGCTATTAAACACTGAAATTGCTCATTTGGATATTCAAAACAGTCTTATTACTGAATCTTGGAATTCTTTTAAGAAGTGTGTTGTGGATACAAGTACATCTGTCCTTGAATTCATTAAAAGAAGAATCATGACTGCTTATCTGACAATGATCATATATATTATTAGTGATTTAATTAAAAACAGAACAGGTGAAATTCACTATTTGGCAAGATAATAGATTAAATGTGGAACTTCAAATAAAGATCTGATGGCAGATATTCAATGAGTAACAAGAAGGCTTAAAAGCAATTGGTGGATTAAACTGCAAAAAAGCTATAACTATTCACTGACCATTGTCATTTTATAGATTTTTTTATGCATTAAACATATGAAACTAAGAAATGGTATCACAATCCTAATAAATCCAGCAATGACCCCCTTAAATGATGATGATATTTAGATTAGGTGGAAAGAGTATTTTGATCATCTTTTGAATAATAATACAAAATTGATAAGATGACTTTTAGTCATGTATCCATTTTATTTATCTATTTAGATTTGGAAAAGGTTATTTACTTTAGTAAAGTCAAAACAACTCTTTGTAATATTAAAAATGGAAAAGTTGCAGGTACTGATGAAATACCTGGAGAAAATTTAAAATATGTTAAATGTTAGCTTTAAAAATATTAGAATTTATAGGAATATTTGAACCTATGAACCGTCCAATTTTAAGAATGCTTAAATTGTTCCAATTTTTAAAAACAAAGAGAATAGACAACATTCTGATAATTATCATGGAATAATATTATTATCCACTACAGCAAAATTACCTTCAAAACTTCTGTTGTATAGCTTACTTCCAGTTACAGAAGGGTGGATACCAGGGACTAACATGATTTCAAGGAATCAAGAAGCACTATAGATATGATTTTTGATACCAAGCAAAAGCAATAAAAGTATCAGGAACAAAGAAAGATTTACATCTTGCTTTTATCAATTTGACCATGATATTTGATTGAATTAATAGGACATGTCTATGACAATGTTTAAAATTAGTTGGTTGCCACCAAAATTTATTTGTATTATGCAGCTTCTACATGATAGAATGAGAGGACTTATTATTACTGCAGGTGGTAAATCTGAGATGTTTGAAATAACAATGGATGTTAAACAAAGTTGTGTACTTTTTCTAACCTTATTTTCAATTTTTTTCAATTTTTATGACAATATTTTTTGGAATTGTTTATAGATGAATTAATCAGGCAGGGATCAAGATATAAGTCTGAGATGGTATTTTTAAATTAAATTGATTAAAAACAAGAGCTTCCATCTTCTTGGATTCTGTATTTATAATATACTAATAATTATGCTATTTTTTTTTCAGTTCAAAAGATGATTTACAGGATGTTTTTAAAGTTTTAAATGCAACTTATAAGGATCTCAATTTCTTAATTAATACTCAAAAAAAACTTAAGTACATTATTAGTTAAGAAATTCTTACCAACTTGCAACTTAGATGATTATTAACTTAAGACTTTAAACCAGTTTAAATATTTTGATAGTTATATAAGTAGAAATGTGAATTTAGATGCTGAGATCCAACACAGACTCCAATGTGCCTATGTTGTTTTTAAAAAGTTAAAAAATAGAAATATTTCATCATAAGGAAATAACTACTTGCAAATAAGTCAGCTATGTATAAAAATGTTATTTACCTGTACAGATGTAAAAGTTGGACACATTATCAGTATAATATAAAAGCAATAGAAAAGTTTCACTTAAGGATACTCCATAAAATTGTAAAACTGCAATGGCAAGATTGTAAAATCAATCAATATGTTATTCAGTTTGCAAAGTATGATATCATTAAGTCAACTATTGTAAATTCACACCTTCATTTTATTTGGCATGTAAAATGAATGAACAATGGAAGATTTCATATAAGGTTGTTTTATGGTAAACTTGAATATGTTTCATATGAGAGGTAGACGATGTCTATAAGGATTTTGGAGAACTATAATTTGACGTAATGCTGAAGTACCTTAGAAAAAAATTTTGCCAAGGAAGCTAGTGAACAAAAAATTGAATCAAAATGTTTTGTATACAGGGATATTTGTGGTTCACAGATTGGTGTGTATAATTACTGTTTTGTTTTTTTAAAAAAATATTAACAAAGTTTACATAGTTTCATGATGCTGTTTCATACATGGTAAACTGCATAGCTGATTGCAAAAGTTCATATGATCAGCTGCTTGGTAGATCAATTCTGGACCAAGTCTCTTTGTATAACCATTCTGGTGCAAGCAGCTGGTCCCTGGCACATGCTGATAGTCATTTTATAGTACTTTTTCCCACTCTCTCTATCCCTCCCTTCCTTTTTCTTTTGAAGCTGGAATGGTCATACTCATTTTTAAGTGGCTGTTTATTTATATTGTTGATACTACTACCACTCCTACTACTACTACTCCTACTACTACTACTACTACTACCACTACTGCTGCTGCTACTACTCCTACTCCTACTACTCCTACTACTACTACTCCTGCTATACCTCCTACTCCTGCTACTACTCCTGCTACTCCTTCTGCTACTGCTACTGTGACTGCTGCTAACTACTAACTACTACTACTACTACTACTACTACTACTAACTACTACTACTAACTACTACTACTAACTACTACTACTACTACCACTATCTCCACCACAACCACCTGGTGTCCATTGATTATTAAGCTTATTGAAGATCACTCAGAGTAAAGTGAACTGTTCTTGAGAAAATATGACAGAAGATATAATACATTAGAGAGATATAGATAGAAAATACTATTGCAATATACCAAACCAATATACTAAAGGACCAGCATTTCATACAGGTACACATATTTGTGATTCAAAAATGTATTTCATATTTATTGAAAAATATGAGTGTAACTTTATTGTTCATTTTCCTGACATTGTTTTCTTTCTTCTAAAGTTTGAATAATCCATACTTATTTATGAATGGCTGTAAATAATAGCACTGATATAATTTTTTTAAAGAAAGTCATAAGTTATACATCTGAAGGATGTAAAAGGCTTTAATATTCTATGATATAGAGCTCTAAGTTTAAGTTGATAGAATAAATTATGTTAAAAAAGTGGCAAATAATTGCAATTTAACTACTGAAGATCAACACCAGTTAAATAATTAATTGTGATGTCTTATCATCTAATAACTCCAGACTGTCTTTAGGAAGAGAGCTTAACTTTATTAACAAACACTATATACAAATTATTAATAATAAATATTTAACAAAGAGAAAGGTACAACTTAATAAAATCATCAATTATGAGTAAATTTCTCCAAGAACTCATAATTAACAAAATGACCAACTTTATAGCTTTGTTTTATATTTTGATATTTAGAAATACAGTAATGCATTTATCAAAGTAGTATGTAAAAATAAATACTAAAGATATATAAAATAATGATTAGTTTTCCATGCATTAATTAAAATTAAATATATATATATATTTGTAACGATAAAAACTATAAATAATAACATATAGCTACTAGACAAGAACTTTATAATATGAGCAGTTAATGAATCTGCTTGTCATGACCACAATCTGGAGTTAAAATCTAAGACCAGTTCCAAAAAGATAGCCACCTAATTAATAGGCAGTAAATAAGTATCTAGTTTTATTTTTTAGAGGACAAATTAACAGTAAAAAAAAAAAACTACTAAAACTTTCATCAAATGAAAAGCATTTGATTTATGTATTCACTTTTGTTATTATTCTTAAGTCAAAATGAAGGGAGTCATAAAAACTATTAGAATCAATATAAATTGTAAAAACTCCTTCTATTTGGTAAAATGAAATGCAAATTAATCCCCCTAATTAAACTATAATAAATAAATGCTTGCACTCAGACATATACTTCTCATATAAAATAAGATCTCTGTAATAATTACTATTCAAGATATTGTGTTATATTATCAAATATGCTGTGACAATAACATATTCTAAATATTAATTTATTTAATTCCAAATCGCATCCAACCAACCATGTAATTTTTTTCATTGCTGAATTCTCAATATTAGTAAACCATGTCTCTTTTATCTACTACTTTCTATGCTCTTGTTTGTTGCAAACTACTCTGATAATTTTTGAATCAAAAGTCATGTCTTTATATGTTTTCATGTTGTAGAAATATGGATAGCATTATAAAATCATTTTAGCTTTGTTATTTAGACACACATGCTGTTTTTCTCTCATATTAATGTTCATCCTTGATTCTACAGAATAAACATATGGACATTTTAGATCTTGTCATTTAATCATGTGGTCAATGGTTTAGAATCAATTATAACTTTACCATTATTAATTAGTGGATTTTAAATGACAATCAAGGTATATATATAGAGAGGCAATCAAAGTTTCTTTCTTAATGTTTTCATTATTCCTCAAGTATGATTTAAAATATTACTGTAATCTTTTAACTAATAAAGGTTACTTTTGAAACTAAGTAGTAGAATTTAAATAAATTCAAGGCTGATAAAAAAGTTAATATTAAGAGATTTAGGATGGACAAAAAAATAATAATGAAAATATGTACCCCCCCCTACAAATCCTTATGTAGCTGTTATATATATATATATCTTTGATAACAACAAAAATAGAAAAAAAAACAATAAAGTTAGTTTTAACTTTAAATTATTTAATTAAAATGATAAATATGAGCTTAAAGAATTCATACAAATTATGCAGTGATTAATTATCAAGATTTAGACTGTTCATATGACTATCACACAGAATCAAGAAGTAATATTAATAATGTGTTTTCCTGAAAGTTTGTGATGATGGTGTTTTAGTTATATGTTGGATAATTTCTATCATCTAATATGAGTATTGAATGTCTTTAGAAAAATTTAACTTTATTTAAATATTCCAAATACATTCAACTCTTAGTATTAACACACAGGTAGTTAATGCACAACGTTTCAAGAGATATTATTCTCCCCTCTTTTTGAGGGTATTTCTGGCTTGATTAGTGACAGTACTAGCATAGGAATCGAACCTGGATCCTTACTAATACTCTAACCAACTGAACTATCCTGCTAGAGGCAACAGTCAATAGAAATTTCTTATACTTATCTATGAGGGTCCTCCTGATTTAATATTAATAATATTCTTTAATGTTAGCTATGCTTTTAAAGCATGAAAAAATCTGCAGTCATGGTTTTGAATCAAAAAATATCAGGCTATTTTGAAGTGAACAAAAAGATAGAAAATTGAAAATAAAAGAGGCATGGTCTATTAATAGTTCAGATTCAGTTGATGATCAGAGTCTAATATTGTTTGGAGGATACATACATAAATTAAAATGTAGAATTTGTTATTTCCTACAACATATTTAAATGTGTAACATTTGCCTTTTGAATCCGAAAATGCATTTAAGATTTTATATAATAAATATTATTGGAGTTTTTGTTCTTTATGAGAAGCATTAGTATAAATGCAAAAAGTTATTTTGTATTGTAAAACCATGGATTTGAAACTAATACACCCAGAATAAATTAGGTTATGATGGTGACAAGCATTGGAATCTATAATAGATGATAATCAGGTATTATCGCTGGCTGTAGTACCATGTTGCCTAAATATCGCAAGCTATCTTCAGGCAGACAATCCAACATTCATATATACATAGTAAGATTACTAAGAGAACAACTAAATAATAAAATAAACGAAAAATAGAGTAGGAACAAAAAATAAAAAAAATTGACTTCTTCATAACACAAATTAAATATTTGCTCCAAAAATAGTGATTTATTACGTATTAAATATTTTTATTATAGTCGTTTAAAACTTAATAATTTATCACACATTCCACCTGAAATGTCAAATTTTTAAATTTTTTTTGATTTTTTTTTTTAAACGGCTATATATAAAATAAGTAATTAGGAGAAAAATAATAATAAACATATATTGATAAAACTGTTACAAATTTTCAATCTGGTTCCAATTTTGTTTTTACTTTTTTTTAAAAAAGATGTTTAATCAAAAACGTCAGTCTAAACTAGACAAAATGTTTGACACATAAATTAAGTATAGTCTAAGAACTGTTAGACAATGAAAAAATAAAATTGATTTAAATGATTAATGACTGGTTGATTACCATAAACTTAATTGAATTATAACTTATTAAAAAAATAAAAATGTTATATATATATAATCCCAAAAGATCCACATCATAATGAGGGATATTTAAAAATAAAAAAAAACCTGCTTTTTGAAGGGAAGTAACACAATTATTTGGATATCCTTAGGCTGGTACAGTGACCATGTTGTCAATAAAATCTTGAAAATAGATTAAAGTTAGGCAAAAAATATAAAAATACAGAACATCTTGAAAATAGATTAAAGTTAGGCAAAAAATATAAAAATACAGAACGAAAAAGCAGATGTAAATAAAATATCTATAATTGTTTCCATAGTGCAAGATGGATATATGAAGAAATTTCCTATTTTATTACTTCGAAAGATAAATACAGAAATAATGTAAATTAAAGAATTTATAAAGTGATAAAAAGCCTAATCCTAAAAAAGATACCACTATAGTTAAATCATACAACCTGACATTCCTTGGATGAAAGATAACAACATTATGAACCTAGCACAATTTAACTTTTTATTACAAACTTCCCATTTATAAAATATCTATGAATAATGAAAGTTAAACTAACAATAAATAATAACTTCTAATTTTAATATATGCAATACGGAGTATATACTAATAAGACGTATTTTATATTTATTATCAATATTTTTGAAATGTGAATTTTTTCCCTACAGTACAGGCTTTTTCATACCTGCACTTCTATATGTAATATATGAGGGTTTAAACTCAGACTTTCACATGACCCTCAACCATCCATGCTATCTCATACTGCTGATACCCTTGATCACACACATGCCAAAAAGATAAATAATCACCAATATACGTATTTGTGCTAAGCTGACTCTCGTTAGTTGGTCCAGATTATCATCTCCACACATATATACCATCAAAGCTCAGTTTATATTAAGATAGCCAATCTTCATACTTTAATGAGCAGGCTTCAAACTATTCCACTCCACAACTTTTCAGCAGTCCATTTCATTGAAAATCATACGCACAGCAATCAAAACAAATATGTAATTTAAAACATTCAATAAAATGATCAAGTGGTTTATGGTATTAAATCATGTAGGGCATTTAATAAATTCAAAGCTAGTTTGAAATAAGACTATTTAAGCATATTCTAGCAGTTCATTATAAAAATAAATATTAGATGTTGCATATAATAAAAAATAAACATGTACTGATAAAACATTTATTTCCATCTTGTTTTATTAGCAGTAAATATTAAATAATAATGGACTGTGACTAATAATTTTATTATTAAATATTTTTAGATAAGTACAATAGCATACAGGATAAAATAAAGTAAATATATATTGATTATGTATGTGTGTATATATTTATTTAAAATAAGGGACATCATAATGAAAGACTAACTCTTTTCTCTTGTTCTTTATTTTTAATAATATTAAAGAAGATATAACAACTACATTTCATTTATTTTAAAGATTAATTATATTGAATCGTTTTAACTTTAAACTGTAGGATTCCAGAAGTCTGCATTAACATTTTCAAGTAAAATCAACAACTTTGTTATAAATTATGAAGCTTTTGGGATGTTAAATTACTGCAATTGCTTTGGATTTTCTTCACTATTTTGTGGTTAGATTATTTGACTAGAGAAATTTTAAAGTATGTTTTATTGTTTTATTTTCTAAAGAAAATTGTAATTTTCAATAAATTGTTTACATATTAAGACTTATTTATGCAACATATTTGTAAAATAATTATTTTAAATCAAAATATATATGATAACAATTATACTTTATTTGAAAATATTTGTTTTTAAGAAAAATTGTAAAATCATAGTTATGATAAAATGAAAGATGTTTTTACTGGCTAACAAAAACCAACATATTTGAATTGAAAAAATATTATTTAATGTTTTTTTCCTTCTATAATTAAAGAGAGATAAATTCACAATATTATCATGTAATATGCTTATTTTTTGAAGTAAAAAGAACAAATATTTTACTACTATTTTAATATAAATATCTGCAATTATTTGAAGTTGATAAATATAATTTTCTAAATATATCAGCTATTTTATATTACTTTCATCTGAGAAATGTCAGTGATTTATTTTGAAGTTGTTAAATAGCATTCCATGAGTCAATTTATTCATTTTCCACTAATAGTTGACTGTAATGAATAAGATGTCTTGAAATAATAATTAATAAATTAATTAATGGCAGTTTCTGATTTGTTTGCTATGGTTTCTTTTTCCTAGAATGATGAGAAAAAGTCATTTTTCCCAGAAAAAGGCAAAATATCTAAACTGGGTTAGCCTACTTCACCATAATGAAGAGAAACAAAATGGCTATTTTAAAATGTTAACCTGCTTAGGTCCTGAATACAATAAATTTTGTAGAGACTGTCTGATTTTTCTAAAATTCAGCTTTTATATTGTTTTGACTAGCTGACATCTGGATTCAATATCCCATTATGCATTGGATTTCTTAAATTTTCTGGGAAAATTTTGCAGGGGTTGTCAAGATTATTTAATATGCAGATGATAATTGCTATGATTTAAAAATCATCATGGTAAAACTTTATGAACACTATTCAAAAATGAAAAGAAAGAAAATAATTTCAAACTTTTTCAATTACTTTGTTTTACCTCTGGCTTTTAAAATAATATTACAAACATTTATTTAAAATAAATGAATTATAAAACCAAAAAGCTATTTATTTCAATTAATTCTAAATTGAGATTTTATTAAATAATGTTATTTAATAAATATTCTCCCAAACCAAATCAATTCAAACAAATTTTACTAAATCTAATTTTAAACATGTTAACTTCCATATATAACACAAAATTTAAAATGTAAGAACTGTTTGTTCTATTCCTCAAGTTAAAGTGTAATTTTAAATATAATTACTTTCATTTAAAATAGAAACTATTCTATATTTCTATATTAAATTATTTGTTTTATGTATGTGACCTCTTCTGTTTGTTTATACAATTGGATGGTTTTATTCCTTAATAAGAATAATGATAAAATATAAGCATACATAATTTTATATAAGCATTGATCAGAAGTCATTTTTAAGTACTTTTAAAATTAAATTTTCTTTTAAGAATTAGTATGAGAGATTTTTTTTAATTTGATCATAATCAATGATAATGATAAACAAATTTGCTTAACTATAAAAAATAAAGCCAAAATTTTTAGTTTTTAATTTTTAATAGCCAATTTTCTGTAAGGTTACAATATATAAATATAATAGTACAAGTATCTAGTGGTCATTCATTACTGCAAGCTAACAATAAAAGTTTTGTAAAAGTAAAAAAAAATATTCCTAACATTTAGTACAATCAAAGACGAGAATGTGTTTTATTGATAATAAAGATGTAAAACGTCTCTTCTATAGAATATTAACAAAATGTTACATGTTTCCGATTACCAGTATTATACCTGAATATAACTTACATTGGCACCTAGGATTTCTAGATTTTTTTAAAAAAAATATATTAAAAATGAGTAAAAAAGTGAAAAATAGTTAATGTATATTTTTGCACAAAAATTAGAAAAAAGAAATTCTGTCAAATAATATTAAATGGTTCAATTGCTTTTATTAGTAAGTGTTGGGAGAATATTTTAATGTTTCAGATTTTGCTCTGTGCATATAAAACAAAGGTTTCTGTCTTCTTCTTTCTATTAATTTCACAATATCTCTATATAAAAATGTTTATTCTTAAATGGAAAATGATATATATTATTAAAAGCAAGCAATACCACTTTCAACATAATACTATTTGGAGTCATATTAATAAATAAATAGATAAAGTTTCAAAAATATTATGGTCTTCTTTCTGTAAATGCATATATACAAATAAATAGGACTATCATTTCTGCTGTGAAGATTTAGCAGAAATAAATCATATTCTACTTATATATATATATAGTGCAAGAAGCTATACTGGGATATGCGCTGTATTTTTCCAATGCAATAATTAATTATTATTTCAATATGGGTGTATATATATATATTAATAATCTCTTCAAATACTATATATATATAAACTCTAGAACAAACAATATAATATTAAAAATGCCAAAATATAATGATAAATAATAACTATAGCCAGCTTATGACTTGATAGCCACTCTAATAGCCTTTTAAATTAAAATTTAAAAATTAAAATAAAAATCAAATAATTAACTAGCAATACTAACATAGTATTATAAGGGTATAAATTATAAGCATATTAAAAATGAACTTTATTTCTACTTCTTTAATCTTATAAATAGATTGCAAATCAAACAATATAACAATTATCATCATTGTCAACCACAGCAGGATGAAGGTCTCTTTAAGTTCAATCAATCTTTTCCAATATATAGCCCCTCTTTTCCACATCACACCTGCAGACTTTCTTATTTCATTCATCCATCTCATGTATAATCTCTTTCTGGGTCATTTACAATCTCTTGGTATCCAGTTTAAGATTTTAATTGTCCATCTATTACCATATTTACCATCAATATGTCCAGCCCATCTCCAGTCTTTTAATTCTTTCAATGATGTCAGTATATCTGCTTGTTCTCTAATCCATGTATTGTGTTTTCGATCTCTTCTTGTTACTCCTAATAGGTATCTCTCTATACTTCTTTGAGTGGTGTAAAGTCTCTCTATTGCTCTTCTATTAAATGTTCAAGTGTCAATCCATAAGTGAGAAGTGGTAAAACACATTTATTAAAAACCTTCCTTTTCAAACACATAGGCATATTTTCTTTTAATACTAAGTTATTTCTACCAAAAGCACTCCAACCAAATTTAATTCCATAATTAATTTCATCGATTATGTTTCCATCTGTAGAATAAGCTGACCAAAGTATTTATAGTTGTTAACTTCTTCTAACTCATCACAATTAATCTTTATTTTCTTTTTTTGAGAAATTCCATTGAACATTACTTTAGTCTTTTGCAACATTTCCTTGAACTCAGAAACATTATTTGCAAAAACAACTACATCATCTGAAAAATCTAAATGACTTAAATAATCTCCATTTACTTTAACTCCTTTAGTTTCCTATTTTAATCCACAAAATACTTATTGCAGCACTGCCGTAAAAAGTTTTGGAGATATGGAGTCACCCTATCTTACACCATTTTCAATGTTAACCTTCCTAGTAACATTATGTAATCTAATTGTTGTTGTTGCATTTTTATAAATATTCTTCAGAATATGACAATATCCTGGGTCTACATCTTGATGATCCAATGCTTTAATTAACTGAAAAATTCTTATAGAATCAAATGCTTTTTTTATAATCTACAAATACAAAGCTATAATCTACAAATCCAAAGCATAATGGCAACTCATATTCATTGTTTTTTTTTATAATTTCTCTCAATATTTGTATATGATTTACTGTACTAAAACCAATTTTAAATCTAGCTTGTTTTTTTTTTTTTGGTTGTTTGAAATACAAAGTTCTCTACAGATGAGTTGTAATTATCTTGGTAAAATTTTTTGTATAAAACTGATAATGGACTGATAGGTCTGTAATTTCTAATATATTTTTATCACCTTTTTAACATATTAATATCACATTTTTTCAATCATCTGGTACATCTTAATCATTTAGACATTTGGTATATAACTTTGTCAATTTTTTTCTATTTCTTCACCTTCTTATTTAACATATGGATTATAATTCCATCATTATCTGGAGCTTTTCCCTTCTTCACAAATTTAATTGCATATCTCACTTCTTCATTTAAAATCCTGTGCAATTCAGAAGATATAATAGATGTCAGAGGTACTTGTTCTTTATTACTATATAATTCTTGATAGAACTCTTCTACCTATTTCATGATGTCCTCTTTCTTTTTAGTAATAATTCCAGTTTTTTTTTCTTATTGCAGATATAAGTTGCCTACCAACACCAAAAGGTTGTTTCACACAACTTTTCTTGTTAGTTCACAATTATAGTTTCTTATATCACCATCAACTTTTTTCCATACCATTTTACAAAATTTGAGATATTCAATTCTTCTTAATGCATCATTTTATATATATATTCATATTCCTTCTTTTCTTCATAAATTCTCCAGTCTCAGTAGAAATTTTATTGGTCAATTGCTGCTTTTTTTTACTAGCTGTCTTTGTTGCAATTTTTAAAAGTGTCAGTTATTTTCCTATTAATTTCATTTAAATCTGAATCATGTTCAAAATCTACTAATTCTTGAAAACGATTTTCAAGTTCTAATTTAAATTAATTGAATGTTTTTGAAGCTTAGGAATATCAACTGTAATATTGTTTTTCTTAATAATTTTTGTCTCTCTACTTTTGCAATAACACTTATTTTACATCGTACTAATTGATGATCACTTTCTGTGTTGAATTTATTAAGGACATTATAATCTTGAAAAATGTATTTTCTGTTAATCAAAACATAATATAGTTCTGCTACACCTTCATTTGGATGCTTCTATGTTCATATCTTTTTAACATTTTTCTCAAAAAAGAATAATTAATACAATGTTTTTCTTTTACTGCAAACTTCACAAGTCCATGTCCTCTCTCATTTCTATTACCATAACCAAATTTACCTACAGAACTTCCATTTTTTCATTTGTTTGCCAATTTAGACTAGCATTAATTTCTCCCATAACAATTTTAAAATGTTGTTTAGTCTGCTCAAAAATTTTTTGTACATCCATATAAAAAATCTTCTCTTACTTTATCTCTATAAGAACTTGTTGGGCCATAAACCTGAATTATCTGCATTGGGTATTTATTAAGAAGAATAACTAATCTTTCTGTCTGATACATCATCCATCTCCACAATGTTGTTCTTCTATTTTGTATTTATAATGAATTCTATTCCATTTGTATTTCCAGTATTAATGCCTTTGTAGTAGAGTGCATGTCCATTTTTTAAATCAATTGTCTCTTCACCTTTTCTTCTAACAGTACAAAATCCAATAATCTATTATTTAATATGAGAGAGTTCTTCTTCCAATTCTTGCATTCTTCCTTCATTTGAAAATGACTTGCAGTTGTAAGTATCTAAATAAAAGATCATCAAATATCAGCCTGAGTCCACAATCAGGGGATTCTTAGAACCCTCCACCTTTGGCCACCAACTACTGCCTTGGCTAATGACATTACATTCTCTTGGGAATGAGGCCTATGATTTATTTTTGTCTGTCATGATTGTATATATCTATTAGAAAAAAAATTTTCATTCACATACACATTCATTCTGCCTTATTAGGCAACTCAGAAGAAGGAACATTGAGTTTCTTAATCTTAAACTCAAAGGTAAAAAGCCAATAAACTTGCCACACTGAATGATGTATGTTGGCTAGCAGTTCATCTATGTTTATATACTATATGAATAATTACATACTAATAACAGTTGCATTGATAAAAATGTATTAAGTGGACAATAGGGATTTTCCCTGCTCTGTTTCTTTTTAAGGCCTCCAAGAAGAATCAAAGAATTTCCTTTCAGTTAACAGCAAACTCGTTTTAACAGCAGTACAACAATATAATATAACAATAGAACTCTGTATTTAAATAAGCATACAATGTTACAATGACAATCTTATGTAAGTTTCTAATTAAAGGTAACATTAATTCTTAGCACATTTATCTCTCAATTTGTTCTATAAAACACATAATGAAGTTATACTGTCCGTTTCATTTTGTTTACATCACTGTTCTAGATTAATGTTACTTTGCAATAGTTGCTCATTCAGTCTGGTTTTTACCCAATTAACAATTAATTTTTAATGATCATAAATACATATTTTAACTTTTGCTTTTTTTTGTTAGACTGGTGAATAACTTCTAAATTCATTCATTTCTAGCAACAATATAATGAAAACTTTTCATATTATGTAGGTCAAAACAAAAAGTACATTTTAATTTAATTTGAAAATTTATTTTTTTCATTTATTTCCATTTATTTCAATGAAGTCCTTAATAAATTAAATGTATCAAAATTGTTTTAAAAATTAAAAAAAACCCATGATAAGACAAAGAAAAATTGCCACTAATTGAAGGTTCATTTATAAGTTGTTGTTTTCTTTTAATGTACTAATATTGTATTTTCACTCCTTTTAAAATTATGTGGACTTTAAATACATCTAAAAAGATTTTAAATAGTCATTATTATAAAAATTAATTTTATTTTGTTCTAAATTATATTCATACTGAAAACCACCCATGTGGAAAATCAATTCTAACAGGTTAAACCTTCACAAAGTTATGTTTAATCTTCTATAAGCAAGTTACTATCCTTATAAATCTCATCATTTACATATATAATCAATATAACTAATACATGATGTTAAACTGGCATTTATTATAAATGCATATCATGGCAACTTATGTTAACAATTTACCAGCAATATTTGTTAGTGTTATCAAGACAATAGTAAAACCAGAGAGGAAAATGGACTCACTTTCCTTCTACCTATCTAAGTTCATAATAAATAGGCAGCAAATTACATACTATGACAAAACAGTTAGTGTTTAAATAAACTGAAAACGTTACAATGGCAAATTTGTTTAAGTTTCTAATTTCCATTTATAAGGTAACATTAATCTCTAATGCTTTTAACAACTTTATAAACCTCCATTAAATTACACATAATAAATATAAATAATGTAAGATATTGCCTTTAACAACCTTATAAACCTCCATTAAATTACACATAATAAATATAAACAATGTAAGATATTAAACTGGCTTCTGAAAGAAATTAAGTAAGAATGCTTTCAAGTTTGTTAATGTAATATTCATAAGTTATTTAAAAGTTTGCACTTATTTTAATAGGTCTGTATTTTGATATATTGATAAAATTACATAGGTAAAAGGAAAGTGTGTCCATTTTCCCCATCTATTTGGAATTTAGACTATAATAGTACATAAAATCACCGGTTAGTTTTTCTGTATATTGTAATATTTGTATATAATAAAAGCCAGTTTAACATTATATACATATGAAATATTGTGCAGGTCGAAAGCAACTTCCCATGGCCTGGGGGGGGGTGGTGAGGGAGGGAGAGGGGGGGGGGGGGGGGGGGGGGGGGGGGGGGGGGGGGGGGGAGGAGGGGGGGAGAAAGGGAAGGGGGAGGGGGGGGGGAAAAGGGGGGGGGGGGGGGGAAAGGGGGGGAGGGGGAAGGGGGAAAAAAAAACTCAAATTAGACAATACTAGAACTTTATACATGAATCATGATCTAATGATAGTGGAAATAACCATTGCAAATTATACCTTAATGTTAATGTATATATATCTCAATAAAGGTGCCACCATAGCTTCATCTCTGGTAAACAGAATTAACTCCATTGTAGCTTCACCAGTGTCACCAATTATCTTATTCAGAGATTTTAACATGGTTTATAGCAAATTCAGTTTCAAATATCTGCATCTCATTAATCATGTGCTATTGAGTAGAGAGGGCTGTATCCCCAGGAATGTGTACTCATTCTACACCATCATAGATTTATTATTCTATAGTTCTGAATTACACCAATGTCTTACATGACACATTTCAAATAGTGCCATTTACTGATCACCTTGCCATGTTGATATCTTTAAATTTAAACCAAGTGCTGCTGACAACTCTGCATGAATCGAAGACCATCAGGATGCTAAACAATGCCAACACCCCTGAGTGGATTTTCTCAGAGGCATACATACTGTTCCATAAGGTGTGGCTTCTGATGTTACCACTACTCCAGGCCTGGAACCATCATTGGCATTCTAAGTGGACTAATTAACACCTTGTACCTCCCACACCAAAGGTCTGATCAGGCTACTCAGGGAGTTTGATACATTGGGCAGAGAGTCACAAAACTCTCAACAATGGGATTGAGTTTTGGGGAGATTTTAAGCCTCAAAAGCCAATACAGAAAAAAACAGAGGGTGCTAAGCCAATACATCACCATCAGGAGAACCAAGATACACCTATCTGCACAGAACAATTGGACACAAAGTTATCTATGATGGGTGATTGGTGCCAAGAAAATACCT
The DNA here is from genome assembly GCA_028023455.1 of Epiperipatus broadwayi. Taxonomy (NCBI): domain Eukaryota; kingdom Metazoa; phylum Onychophora; class Udeonychophora; order Euonychophora; family Peripatidae; genus Epiperipatus; species Epiperipatus broadwayi. The sequence goes on along the minus strand of JAQFVV010012398.1, from coordinate 15,931,686 downwards.
ACGCCTTCCATGGTCATGATAGGTACCACAATTTCATAGGAGATGCAATGTTAAGTAAAATTCACAGTCATTTCAAGGCTAAGTTGCACAGTCAGCCTTATAGTATTGGAGATATCTGGTGGAGGAAGGAGATGAGTGATCATGGTATCATGCTAGATCATATCGCTCAGCAGCTGCTGGTATATCCTGAAAACACCCATCAGGTCTACATGGGATATTGAGGTTTGTCCTATCCACCTGTGTAGGTTCACAGTGCCCATGATACTAGGAGTGATCAAGGTGTTGGCAGGGGAATTCCAGCCCATCTCTGACCTTTACCCAATTGCTCTGGTACCATTCCTAAAAAAAACCAAATTCTTCTGGTCTTACAAACTTGCACTCAATATCAATGATGCCTCTCCTGATCTGGTACCATTCCTAAAAAAAAAAACAAATCCTTCTGGTCCTACAAACTTGTGCCCAATATCAATGATGCCTCTCCTTATAAAAATGGTAGAATCAATAATTAAAGATAGGATACTGCAGCAGCTGCTAATAAAGATCTCTAGGTACCAATTAGGGCCACTCTACAAAGGATACAGTCAAGAAGTTCATGATACTGAAAGAATACATCAGGTAGAAGAAATCCCAACCCATTGTTGTTCAGTTGGATTTTGCGATGGCTTTTGACTCTGTGGTGCCTGGCCAGCTATTTACTGTGCACATGCACTATGGTGTCCCCTTGACTGCCTACGTTCTTCTCAATAGAAAAAATCATGTAACTGGATGGCTCTTTTGCCACAGGGTTTCAGCCACACATATCCATACCCCAGGGGTCACTGCTCAGTACCCTGTGTTTCATCATATACATTGATTCCCTCTTAAAGGATATAGAGGACAAGTTTCCTGGCATATAAGTTCCAGCACATGGTGGTGGTGATACATCATATCTTATATGTAGATGAAGTTTCCATCATCCTTCCATCTGCAAAGTTCCTTCCCCAGCTTTACCAACTCCTAGATGAATATGCTGCCAAGTATCCACATGAAAGTTAATCCTATAAAAAGTGCAGTATGGCAGACCAACAAAGAAAAGAACCTAACATCCAAGTTTGCTGGGATGCCCCAAAATCTACTAGGTTTCCTGGTGGTGCTGTCAAAATCTGCAATGCGGTGGCAGATACAAAATATGATCATAGAAAAGACAAAAAATTTATTAGCAGCTTCTCCTTGATCTCTCTGTCACTCATAGGCAAAGTTACACTGCTCAATATGTTGGTCTTCCCAAGCTTGCATACTACCTTCCAATCACCAAACCAACCAAGACTTTTCAGAACACCATTAATGCAGCATGTACCCAGCTGCTATGGAAAAAAAACACCAAACAAAATAGTCTGCATTAGTCTTCGGATAATGCAGAAACCTAAGAATTTGAATGGTCTTGGGTTGCACATAGTCCAGGTATTATACATGCAAAGAGTGATAGCGTACTGAAGGTATCAAAAGAGACAAACCTTTAACTTAAAATTGCTGGTACAGTAAAACCTACTAACACACCACCACCTATAAAAAGCAAATGGATAGTGGAAATGGAGGTCTACATGACAGGGCTCATACCGAAATCAGGTCAGCTATTTAGCAACAAAAAAACCTATTGGGACATGTTTAAGTACATGTAACCCAGCCAGAAAAAAACAGGAAGACTAGACATATCCATAAGGTCACTGCTTAAGAAAGCTAGATCTTAGTCCTATCATTATTTCATTATAAAATACCAAATCAATGCACTTCCCACAAGGCAATTTATGGTGCACTGCAGAGAGTTCAAAACATTGCTTTAACATGTGCCCTCTGTGGTGAAGATGAAGAGACAATGGACCACACATTCTTTCACTGCAAGAAATGTGTAGATCTTGAAATAAAACTGTGTTCTAGTGTCCAGTCAGAATGTAGTTCTATTCTGAATATATGTAAAGCAATGAGTGGCACTTCCACCACAATCCGGATGGCCATCATAATACTATTCTCAAAATGGCTCACAAGGTGTCACCTTGTATTCCAATCTAACATAAAAAGTCCAGGGGAGGTGTTCAAGGAACTCATGTCTAAATTAAGAACTAGAGATCACCTAATGGCCCTGGCTAAACTGTTCTCTGATACCTGGGAGCAGATGGCTTTGGACCAGATACCAAATATTACTACTAAAATTCTGTCCAAACTATAGATGGATGGTAAAGCTATATTGTGCTGTAGTAAGTAGGATAACTGTGAATGGTGGCCAAAATCCACCAGTGAGGTTGACAAAGTTGTGGGGATTAATGGTTCCCTAAATTTACAGATTCGTGTATGCAAGGGATGACAACATCCCTACACTGCAAAGAGTGATGTGATCCATCTGACAAACCTTGGTTTTAATCATCTAATAGCCAGAGTGCCATAAGTAAAGCAGTTTAGCCACACGATAATTGATGATTGGGGATCCCATGGAATCTAGTTAACTGTACAGGGATAGACTGGTACCGACAAAAGCACAGGACTGAATATGACCAGGTCCCTTGTGTGGGCAAGATACCTATGAATCCTTAATTTCAAGTAATTTATATACCATAATTCAAGTAGTTTTCAAAATACATTTATTTCTTAATAAAAAAAAACCATGGTTGGGGAAAAATTAGCAAAATTTTGTTTGTTTGGTTTGTACTGTAATGTTATATGAATTTCTATTTTATAATTTTATGTTATAATTGACTATTTAGTAGTATACATTCAGAACAGGTCATATTCTCTTGTTTAATGAGATTTATTTAAACTTCTTTGTATCAATATTTTCAGTCTCTGTGTGATTAAGTTGCAATCTTTAGGGTCTATATAAATATATTGGACCATAATTAAAGGTGGGATTTCCATTTTTATTGTTAAAAGTAGGTTGCCTTGACAATCAATAGTTAATTGTTGTTGATATGAAAGTTGTCTTTGTTGACTGATTTTGATGATTATATATATTAAGTCTAATATTCTCATGGATAAATTAAATTCATAGTATTATTTCTAGGAACTTCCATATAATAAAAATATAATAGTTAAATAGCTGATATTTCAGTACAATAACAAGCACTTTTCTCAGAGCTTCTTCTTTCCCAAATCATAAGAATGTGTATGGTGAGATTTTTTTTCTTGTTCTTAAGTTTTAAAAAGTATTTTATCCTTCAATGGCTTTTCCCAAATATTGTTAATTTTCTTTAATTCACACTTTCTATAGTTTCCCTTAGTAGTCTCTGATTATATTGTTTAATTTTTGCCATAATGTGTTTTATTAAAATAGTTAATTAATTTAATATGTGAATAAATGGCTGGTGAATTAGAGTTTTCTCTAACTTCCAAAATGTGTTCATCCTTCCTTATATTTATTTTATGATTGGTCTGTCCATTTATGAGCATAAATGAAAAATGTTAAAGAAAATTAACAATTTGGAAAAAAGCTATTGTAGGATAAAATATTTTTTTTAAAACTTGTTAACCAATAGAATTTAAGAACGAGGAAAAAATAACACATCTCACCAAACCCATTCTTATAATTTAAGAAAGAAGAAGCTCTGAGGAAAGTACTTGTTATTATACTGAAACATCAGCTATTATTTTTTTATTACATGAAAACTCCTGGAAATAATACTGTAAATTTATATATATAAGTATTGTAATGGTTATTGCAATCACCTAGGTGCAAGGAAGCTAAGGATTTTCCTATTAGAGAAAAATGATCTATAACCAAATTAATTAGATATCTGATTATTGAGTGATTAATAAAATTTAACTATTCTCACTTAAATTATAAACAAAATCAAAAACTATATCCTTTGTTATTAATTGTTTATCATATCTGATAGATTCCTTACTACATCACTAGAATAAAAAAATATTGGAAACATTTGCATTTCCCATGAACTGTTTAAAATGTGTTTTAAATTACTGCACATATTTACCCAAAAATAAAAATATACATATTAAATGAGATTTATTTTTTTTTGTTTTTCTTATTTCAAAATAAATTCAGGAACCTTATATTTTAAGTTTTTATTTACTCATTAAAATAAAGGATAATGATGTTGTTTTTGTTTTACTATGCTCTGCATGCTCTGATGCAATAGTAGAGTGTCAGAATCTGGAGTTTAAGGTCTTGAAATCAATTTCAGTTATGGCACTACCAGAGCTTAAACTTTTTAAAACTCCCGAAGAATAATGCCATTTGATGATGATGGTGATGATTATTATTATTATTATTATTATTATTATTATTATTATTATTATTATTATTATTATTATTATTATTTTCAATACAAAAAAAGAAAACATTTCTATATAAATAAAGCTTGACATACTAAAACAGGCTTGCTTTTAAAACAATAGAAAGTGAAAAGATGTGATCTATCAGAATTTAGCTATATTTAAAATATAAAAGATAAAACAACCCTGGAATAATTTATTTCAAGGGATTAAACAAAAGTATTTTCAGAATCCATTTATTGAGAAATTTTGATGACAATAATCACTAAACTATTATTAAAAACAAGCAAAACTCTCAATATGTATTGGCACTCAGTGCAAGACAGAGTATCAGTGGATGCCAGAAGGTTTGTTCATAAAATCTTCCATCTAGTGCCTACTCATCCAATATCCCCAGACTAGTTTCTGGCTCATAACCTTCATCAGTGAGGAGCCTTGGAGCTGAGAGCACTGCACCTAGATCTTAAGATCTAATGCAACCCTACAGAAGTGTAACAATTTTCCAATAAAATGATGAAATTTGTGAACATTTTATATGTATCATAATATAAATAAAATGTCATTTTTTGTTCTTATATGTAAATCATTGTATTCACACTGATCTGATAAATACACATTAAAATAGGACCTTTACTCTTCAGATAATAATAGCTAGATATTTATTTGCTGATTAATAATTATGTAGCTAATTAGCAATGTGTTAGTAAATAAAAGTCTTGAGCTTACTTTTATGCCATAAAAAATTTCCAATGCTCTCATGGCTCAGATTTAGACTCACAGCAAATTACTATCTCAGAAAGGCTTTACTAAATCTGATAGACATAATCAAACCCTTTCCTGTAGGTAAGTCATATGTATGAACACTAATTCAATGAAATACATAATCAGCTTTGATTGACACTTTCTTAATGCAGTTTATTCTAACATCTTATATTCAGAACTATTCAGGAACTTTAATAAGTTCTGAAGTTTGTAGCTACTCTTACAATGAGAGAATGGCATTAAATAAAAATAGAAATGATTGCATGGTGCTATTGTAAAAATCACTGCATTGCCATGTACTGGGAATTGATACTAGAATATGTTTGTTAAATTGTTATTAATTAATGTTGCTTAGAGATTATTTATTTGGGTTAGCCAAATAGGTATTAATATACTAATTATGAAATAAAAATATGCCCAGCTTGCTTTAGTGCAATGGTGGAATAACAAATTCTGAAGCACAATATCACAGTATTATATTTCCAGTTTAATAACTTCCAGTGCTCAAACTGTCTAAGAACTCTTGAGCAATAAACTATTTGATTATTTAGCATTTCCTCTTTGTTTGGAAGGGTGTGAGAATCGTTTACTTTATTTTAAAGTGAAAATATTTCACTATATTATTATTTCGACATCTAAAATCACAATTTTTAATTTTTTTTTCTTATATAAAAAAAATGTGTAATTTAAAAACCCATTAAAAAATGTCATATAGAAGCATTGATCTTACATATAAAGTTTTGTTTTATGATAAAAGCTTTTCTTAAAAAATATATACATATATCCCTTTATTTTTTGGCAAAAAAAAATATTTTTTTTGCAAATATTTATATTCTACTTTTACTTGAATATCAATATTTACATATACGCAAATAAATTTTCATTTTCTTTTTTTTTTTTTTGGTTTTTATGAGTGCGACTTTTATCTCAATTTCATCATATCACAACCATCTACCTGTGCAAAAACTCAGTCTTTCTTCTCTCACTACGCTTACATTTTATAAACAACCTTCATTCATTAAGTAAAACAGAGATGCCATACGACTAAATCTTCTTCCCCATGATGGCAGCTTTCCATTACAACACTATTTTTGTTTGCAGATATGTATATAAATATTTGAAAACCAGGCATTCTTCACAAACCTGGGAGTTTAATTGTAATTATAGAGGATTTGAACTCAGATTTTCAAGCACCCTTCAACTATCCACACTATCTCATACAACTGATACATGACCACATACATGTAGAAAGGATTAATAATAACCAATATATGTATTTCATGCTAAACCAGCACTCATCAGTTGGTCCAGACTATCATCTCTCTCACACACACCAACATACATATATATATATAATCAATGCTCAGTTTATATTAAGATAGCAAATCTTCATACTTTAATGGACAGGATTCAGTCCACTGCAACCTCCAACTTTTCAGACATCCATATCATTGAAAATCTGATGAAAACTCAAATCCTATGTTGATGCTAATATTATATATATATATATGTGAGAGATGATAGTCTGGACCAACTGATGATGAAAACTCAAATCCCATGTTGATGCTAATATTATATATATATATGAGAGATGATAGTCTGGACCAACTGATGAGTGCTGGTTTAGCATGAAATACGTATATTGGTGATTATTAAACTTTTCTACATGTGTGTGGTCATGTATCAGTTGTATGAAATAGTGTGGATAGTTGAAGGATGCTTGAAAATCTGAGTTCAAATCCTCTATACTTAGATATGTATATAAGTAATGTGTATGAGATTGGTCTGATACCATTAGAAGGTAAGAAAGTAAAAAAAAAAACGGCTAGACTTTAGGAAAGGATGTGACGTATTAGTACTTGAAATATCAGATTGAAAATTAGTTTAGTTACTTTAGTTTCCACGTGTGTCACTCTATCACTATATTTAATTGCAGATTGTAGTAAGATCAACTATGTATCATATGTATACTTGAGTAAACTGACATCTGCTAACATCTTATGATGTATGAAATATTTCTCTTAATGCAAAAAAAAATGTAATTGATAAAAATTAAATGAAAATTATTTCCTCATTAATCGACTAAAATTATTACTAATATTTATAACCAAAATTAATCATATTTATTATTTCCCCATTCTCTATTTATTTATTTTTTATCTCACTGTCATTAAAATTAGCACAAGACTTGTTTGTCATGAACATCTCCCGCTATTAGTCATCTCTCTGCACTACCTATGACAATGGAATTGATGTTTGTGCAACCACATTTTCATCCTTTAATTACAAGCTCATCAATTCTGGTTCCAATCTTTTCTTTTTTTGTTTTCAAACTTATCATTCTTTGTCTTTCTCTCGGTCTGCTTTTTTTTCTCTCTTCTATAGTTAGAATTACCATATTCGTTTATGAATGACAACTAACGACGATGATTTTTTATCCCCGCAGGGAAAGGGATGCAATAATTATTTAATATATATATATATATTAAAAAATAAAATAAAATTAATAAAAAGTTTATGCGAAAACTGTATTAAAAAAAAAATATCTAAATTCTTAATATATATTATAGCTATTTTGTTTGTTTTTTAAACGCATCTAACTCCTTTAAAAAAATTTCAATATTAGTTTAAAAAAACTTCAACACTGATTCTAATTGACAGACATAGATATATTGTAGTATAATGTATATACCTACTGTACCCATTATTTAGGGTTCAAATAGAAACTTTCTGAAACTTGAAAAAAAATCAATGTAGGTAGATTATAGTAAATCTTACTAGCTGTTAGTAAGAAGTATCAAAACATACATAGCTAAAAAATAAAATTGTAAAATCCTTAAATCCTCACCACCCGATAGTTGACTTGCTTGTTAAGCAGTGCCCCTCTACCCCTTCTACCATTCATCTTTGGGATAATTGGAGAGACTATTAATTTGAAAAGAAACTTTTACTTGACCTATTTATTATATAGGGTATATGAGCACAGACTTTCACATGACCCACCACTCACACTCACCACTCGATCTCATAACACTGATACACTTGAACGCATATATGTATATTTCATGTTAAACCAACAATCATCAGTTGGTTCAGATTATCATATCTCCACATATACGCAATAAGTGCTCAGATATATATTAAGATAGTCAATCTTCATACTTTAATGGACAGGCTTCAATCCACTCCACACTCCAACTCTTCAACCATCCATCCAATTGAAAATCTGATGATGGAACATTCAAAGGCAACCCTGAGGCTGAGATTCTCATCAAATCCATGTTAACCTAAAGTCAATCTGACTCCTCATGTACAGGACATAATCCATTTAATACATATACAAGGGATGGGCAGACATCTCTACCATGTAATAATTGAAATACAGGCTTATTATATACCTATATCAATATATGTAATATATAGGGTATAGAGCACAGACTTTCACATGACCCACCATTCACCACACTATACATAACACTGATCACTTGAACATATATATATGTCAAAAAGATAAATAATCACCAATATACATATTTCATGCTAATCCAGCAATCATCAGTTGGTCCAGATTATCATATCTATACATATATGCAATAAATGCTCAGATATATATTAAGATAGCCAATCTTCATACTTTAATGGACAGGCTTCAATCCACTCCACACTCCAACTCTTCAACCATCCATCCAATTGAAAATCTGATGATGGAACATGAGGTTCAGATTCTCATCACATCCATGTTCACCTAAAGTCAATCTGCCTCCTCATGTACAGGACATAATCCATTTAATACATATATAAGGGATGAGTAGACATCTCTACTATATAATAATTGAAATACATGCTTATTATATGTCTGTATCAATATATGTAATATATATGGTATATGAGCACAGACTTTCACACGACCCACCACTCACCACTCCATCTCATAACACTGATACATTTGAACACTTATAAATGTCAAAATGATAAATAATCATCAGTATATGTATTTAATGCTAAAACAGCAATCATCAGTTGGTCCAGATTATCATCTCTATACATATATGCACTTGATAATCTGGACCAACTGATGACTGTTGGTTTAGTATGAAATACATACATTGGTGATTATTTATCTTTTCGACATATATATGTGTTCAAGTGTATCAGTGTTATGAGATAGAGTAGAGAGTGGTGGGTCATGTGAAAATCTGTGCTCATAACTCTATATATTATATATATTGATACAGGTATATAATAAGCCTGTATTTTAATTTTTACATATTTACGTATCTGATGAATACATATATGTATGTCACAGATCTGTAATTCACCAGAAGAGTGAAAATATTTATGAAAATACACCGCATGTTCGGAAATTAAATCTTTTTGAATATTAGCTCACCTAAAATAAGAATGCATGCATAATGGTATAAACTTGTATGGGCTTCGGAGGTGGTGAATGATTGTCATATGGTGAAGTCGAGAAGGGAAAGACACTGATAAAACAAAATTGGAATATATATATATATGTTTTTGTAAATCTATGTTATATATATATTACTTAATTTTCATCAGTAAATATATTGCTAACAAATATGCACGTTTGTGTTCAAATTACGTACATGCACTCATATAAAAGACAGTGCATTACTAAAATTTAGATTATAAGAATATTCCTATGAAGATTTATATTTACATAAAAGCACGCTTTTATATGCACACACACACATATATAAGAAGAAACATACATAGGAATGGGTGGATTTACAGCTACTAGTTAATTTAATAATTGCAGAGGTAGGCATCGTCAGAATTTATTTTATTTTCCATTTAAGGTAAACAAACGGAATGACATAACACAAAATCTATTTTTAAATACCACATTATTTATGACAGTTCCAACCACAAAAATGGATTCAAATAATAACCTATTATCTGTCTACTTTGGAACATTTTCATTTATGCTGTTTGATAATATCTCGTCATTTTTTCTTTTCTTCTTGCAACAATCTCATTACCTAAAGTGAAACTTGAAAGCAGCGGCCATCTGCTGGTTTCCTAGCAATATCTCCGGCTCAGCAAGACCAATCATAACTACTGGATAAAACGATTACTGTGTATATTCCTAACCCATCAGCACAGCCCGTCTTATTTATCCCCCCTCACTCTTTTAATTTAGCCCCCTGGTCTGAAGAAAACATCAATAAGCTTTTAATAAAGAATCTAGGCACATGTTTTTAAAAGTTATTAAGAGAACTGGCCTCTTCAAAGAAGCTCAACTGGGACTAAATAGTGTCAAAACTATGATTTTTTTTTTTTTTTGCCTTATAAAATGAAATCAGCTTATTTTGCAATAAAATTTTCAAAATGATTTTTTTAAAAAAAATTCTATTCATGAATCAAAACTCACTTAAAAATAGCAAAAAAAAAAAAAGAGAGAGAGAGAGAGATTTAACGGAATAGAGAGGGCAGGTAATCATTTTATGGAATAAGCTAGTAAAATCAATGCAACTTTGAATTACAACTTGATAAATTCTTATTTAAAATAAGTATGATTATTTACGTAAGGGTATGGCGTATGTGTGTCTAAATATATAATAAGTTACGTATAATGAGACTGTATTTAATTAAAAAAGATTTTAAAGAGAAAAAATAATTTGATTGTGGGTTGTTTTTTTTTTACATTTGCTTTTATTTGCAAATATGTTAGGATTTTACGCATTTTAAGATGTTGAATTCATTTTCGTTTTATATTCACTTTCTCGCACACATTTATATATAAATATATAATACATATTTTTAGCATTTATAGTACAAAGAAGACTGATATATTATTAGTTTAGGAAACCTTTAAAACAGTATTTGCCAAAAAAAAAAAACTAAGTAAAGTAATTTAACAAGAAAACACATTCTTCAATAATTGTACATATACACTATAAACAAAAAAAATCAGCCAAAATAATTTTTCAAAATAGAAATTTTAAATAGAATTTTCATTAAGACAGAAGGGAAAATCATTTCACTATTAAAATAAAGATTAATAATGGGTCACTGGAAGTAAAAGAATAAATAGTATATATTATAACTCAAAAATGAAGTTAACTTTATAAAATTTAATAAAACAATACTAATTGACATTCTGGGTGTTTCAAATAAAGTTCTCTTGCGTAAAATGAAACTTCTTTTCATTGAAGCAAGACATGTTGATTTTGTATTTAAACTAAATTTAAATGCGCTCCCAACAAGTTATTTTTTAGTGACCAGCAGAGGCTTCATTAGGATTTCGTCTCAGTGTCAGTTGTGTAGATTATATGATGAGACAATACTCCATATTTTCTATATTTGTCCTGCTCTTAAGTCGATTAGGGACTTTATTGTTGCGAATATCTCTCTGGATCTTAGGGATGCTCTTTCTGTTTCTAATACTCTTAAGAAGGGATCGTTTGCAGCAATAAGATTAGCTATCTTTATAACATTTTCATTATGGTTGACGCGTTGCAGGCTCATCTTTGGTCATTCTCAGGACTCGGCTCTAAGTGTCTTTATTTTAGCTTCTTGATCAAGTCAAGCAGCGAGACTCTCTGCTTTCACCTGTGAGTCTACTTTTTTCTTTATACTTACGCAAGCTTTTAAAATACTAGCAAAAATGCTTCTCATACAATAATGTTTTTTAACGCAAGCTCTAGTAATCAATAGATCCTAGATTGTTGTACATCATCCTATCCAATGATTTCCCACAAGATATCCCCAGACTAATTTTTAGCTTATGACTTTCATCACCGAGGGGCCTTGGATTTAAGTGTAATGCACCTGAATCTTTGGAACTAATGCACAACCCCCACATCCAAAGCATCTCACTGATGAAAATCATATGTTAGAAATTAATCTTGGAATATTGGATTAAAAACACTGAATAGATATTATGATGCAAATCTTCTCGCATCTATTGATTATGAGAGCTTGCATTTGGTGGCACTATTGTGTAAGGAAAAAATTGCTACTGTTTTAAAAACCAAATATCACAAACCAGACCACATAATTAATCTCTTGCTCTATTTTTCAAACCTTCACAGACAATTTCCCTTCTTAAGATCATCAATAAGCTTTCTGTTCTCATTTTTTTACTCATATCCTCTACAATCCATTTCACCATATTTTCTATAATTTATTTATGTCAATTTACGTTTCCAATCAAAATTTTCCTCTTAGTTTCTCAATAACTATTATTTAACCACTTCTATATTTTAAATCTTTCCTATATAATATATCATTTTAATTCTTCTCCAATACTAAGAAGCCTGTTTTATAAATAAATAGATAATATTTCAAAACTTACATGATTTATTTTGAAATTCAGCATTATAATAATCAGGATTAGCATAAAAATTTCATTTAATTAATAAAGTTGATTTTCATATTACACAGCAGAAAATTGATCTAAGTAATCTTTAGTGCTTAAGTCTGTTACTGACATTTCTTTAAATTGCACAATGCCTCCATGTTGGTAGCTAACAATTTTTTAATACATTTGTAGATATTTAATTTTGTTAGTATAAAATAATTAAGACCTCAGACCAGGTATTGTATAATCATAAGGAAGATTTAATTTAAAATCAATGTGTCCATAGATATAATAGACATTTTGTAGTTTTATTGGTGTTCTTGTCTTCATAAATCACATTTAAAAATTATATCATGCAATGTCTAAATTTTATTTATCCTGAAAAATAATAATCAACATGTGTAGCTTACCCTTGTACAAAATTATCACTCACATACCACCTGTTAACTTTCATATCTTTGTGATAAAGTTCATTGTTAATTGCATATTCATAATATAAGAAAATACAACTACAAATCTGAAAAAAAAACAAGATTATTCCATGGGCCATCTCTAATTCATTTTCTAAAAGCTATTATTCTAAATTGAAACACATTATGATTCATAAAGTTTAAATTATCACTTACAACACTTCATAGTTTAGAATAGTGCCAGTGTGTCAGACTCAAGAACTTAATGTTTTTAGATTAAAGCTCAACCTGCCAATTTTAACACATTAACTTCATGTGATATTCTTTACTAATATGCATAGATCTCTTATAAACAATATTACTGACATTTATAAAAACTTATTCAGTTATCCACAATTCAAAAAAATATTCAATAAAAAAATATTAGAAATAATTTTTTTTTTTTTTTACTTTGCTCTGCAATTTCTGGTGCTGCATATCATAATACATTGTAAAAAAAATAGAAACAGTACATTTACTTCCCCCACCCCCATTATAAACCTGTCTTTTAAAATCAATAAAATTCCACTGAAAATGTAATTTTATAGTATATAAATTTATTTTATTAATACCACTATGATTTATTCTTCAAAGTTGAAGTGATTGTTTTTAAAATTTTCTTCTTGAATCCAACTTTAAAGAGCCATAGAATAATACTCAAAGTCTGTTAATGTAATTAATATCTTTGATGTTATTTCACCATCAGCTAAACAAATGCATAAATTATAATACAAAGCATTTTGATTCAGTGTCTCACTCAATACTTTATCACTTTAACTTATAAATTATTTTAGATTTAGTATCTGTTATGGTTATATAGCATTTAAATTAGGATAGTGTTATATAATTCCTTGTGCAAATAAAGATGTATCAGTAAAGCATTGTTAGCCACGAGGTCAGTGCAGCCGCTTTGCAAGCAAGCAATTGGTTGCAGACAGTTGTTGTGGGTTCACTTCCTGGCCAATGCTATGACATATATAAAAAAAAAGGTGTATTGGTAATATCATTATGTATTTATAAATTTTCTGATGTTTACCTTCTCTGGAATCTGAGAAAGGCAAAATTATTTGTTGATATGTAAATAATGATATAGTTTTTCATGTAAATTTTGCAAATGCATAATGATTTGTTAGGAGAAAATAATAGTTTCGATTTCATTCTGCTTATAAAGAAAGAATTAGAGAATAAAAAAAGTCTCACTATTATCATTGAAAAAATTAACAGACTAAAATGAAGGTGAGTTAATCATGTTTGTAAAAAAGATAGCGATAGATAAACAACCAGAATCTTAAACTGGATGCCAAGTATTAAAAAAGTTGGGAGAAATCTACATGTGATGTGAATGAATAAGAAAGTTTGATGGAGTGATGTGGAGAAAAGAAACAATAAATCAAATAAAATGAATTCAATTTGCAGACCTTCAGCCTGTAGTGAATCAATAATGCTTGATAATAATGATAGTAATGCAATATATACAAAGTATTGCAATTTTTATGTTTAAAGTATATTTTACAATTAACATTTTCTTTATCTATTTTTATTAAAAGATATATATAATCTTATAATTGAATATTTATAAATACAGTAATTAGATATATGTAATGTATAACTTTAAAAATTTTATTCACTTAGGAGGGGGGAGTTAGCCTTTCAAAGTGTTAGTTGACAAAGACTATGAGGATAATCGAAAGTGCTCCTAAGTGGATAAAATTTTTAAAATTATACTTTACATATATCTAATTGATGTATTTATGAATATTCAATTATAAGATTACATATAATGATTTGAAGAAATAGAGGCCTCGAATTATAATATTATTGCATATATATATATATATAAAATAAAATCAAGTCATATATCACATGACTTATATAGTTTGCATTTACAAATATGTAAAATAAAGAGCATGCTAATAGCTCTAAACAAGCTTAACTTTTTTTATGATAAATGCTACAAGATAACACATTCAAAATTGTTATCTAGGATTGTCCCCATCCCCAGATTGATTTTGAGATATGGCTCTCTTCAGTGAGGAGCTAAGACTACTGATTTAAAATACCAACTCAAACTATTAGAACACTTTATTTTATATATAGCAGATACATGCTTTGTTAAAATAATCCAATAAAAAATAAATAAAATGTGAATAAAGATCAGCAGTAATTATTTGTAGATGTAAATATGTTTTATAATTTTATTAAAAAATATTATAATGATTTTAGTCAACAAAGAATTGATTTTATGGCTGTTCAAAGGTAACATAAGAATATAAATTTATACCATGGTGCAAACATGTCTGAATACATTACTAGGATACATTGCAGAACATTCTAATGAACATTTTTTCTAAAATACATTGTAAATATTTCATAATATCAATGCTAATTTATTTATCAGACAAAGGAATATCAGTTTATCTGCCCTTTGGTTTGTTATATTCTAAATGAATACAGCATTGACATCCAAAAAAAGCTGAAACTTCAAATTAGTGGTCATCTTTGCTTTTAGATGTAATACTAATAATTTTAACATGCAAATATTTTTTACAGCTGATCAAATAAAACATTAGGAATATAAATAACTTTCATGTAACAAACAAGTTCCAAATACATTACTATATTGCATTACAGCAGATTCTAACAAATCTTTTTTTTTTTCTAAAATAAGCTGTAAATATCTTGTAATGTATAAGATATTCAGATAAGTTAATCTTGAGAAATAGATTTATATATCTAATATTGCATTTGATCATTTTAAAATCATTTACATATTAATTGAAATCATTAGCATTACATCTAAATTCAATATTTAAAATAGTAATCTGACTTTCACACTCAAATTGAGGTGGCCTTCAATAACATTTTAAAAAATCATTTTTAAAACTGATGATAAACTCATTATGTAATATACTTTAAAAATATTGTTACACATAAAAAAAATTATTGTAAAGTAAAGTTTTTAAAAAATATGAATTATCAATAATAATGAAAAACTGACATTTGAACTATATATACATATTCGCAGATTGTACTACAGTTTGCTAAAAAGACTTCCCCCTTAGTCTTGTAATTAAATTATAAAAATGTATGTTACTATGTTGTAAAAATGTTTATGGTTGAATTTTTTTTTTTTTTATTTCCAGGAGAATTTGAAAAAGACTTACTTGATATATCCCACATTTAATGGTAAAATATTTGTCTATTTTTTTTAATCAGTATAATAACCAAATATTTTTGAGAGATTTTATAAGCTAATAATTATTGCACTAGATAATTTGATGTTAGTAGATGTTATTTAACATAATCACATACACGATTATATCAACAAAGCTGAGATACCAAAATAAATTATGTTAAAAAATTAACAAGAAATGACAAACTGATAATAAATAAATACCAATATTTGATCATAATATTCTATGTAAGTTACCCCATTTTGCCATCATCCAAAGAATTTAACATGTTTACACAATAATTAAACATTCTTATTTAAAAGATGAATATAAAATATATATTTAAATAAAGATGTATAGTAATTGTATTAACACATTAAATTCTTTGGATTGTGGCAAATTAGGTTAACTTCTATAGAAGATTATGATCAAGTATAATGACTTATTTATTATCTATTGGTCATTTATTTTACAAAATGTTTGTAGTGCATTCATTGCCACTTGTTATTGTTTTTTGTGTTTGTTTTTTTTTAAAAAAGTTTAGATATAATTGTTGGAAAAAATCATTTAAACATCTAGAAATAACAATTGATACAACATCTACAATTTATTTAAATGTTAACATGTAAATATTTAATTCTTTGCATAATTATCCTGTCAGATAGTTGGTGACCTTGAAATTTGTAATATGAGTTCTAATGGGTGGAATCCATTTTGAACTATTAGTGGTAGGAATTTTAATTGAAATTTATTATTTCAAATACTACAATATCTAGATGTCAGACACTACTAGACAAAAGAAAACCAAAACAAAATAATCAACTAAAAAATGAAGTCTTGCATTTGATTCTCACTTTCATTTATAAGTTGTTGTTATTCATTTTGCAAAATCAATAGTTTATTTTTTAGAGTAATTTATATTCACACACACCTTCACAAAAAAATTGAAAAGTGAAAAAAAAAAAATTAAATTTTATTCATTACAAAAACATAACCAAGAAAAGGTCAGAATGATTTTATGCATTGTTTAAAGATTAATTTTCAGAATATTTACATTCTGCTACAAATATAATTGTGGCATATCTTTTTCTACCTCCATGAATCTGGGCTGAGTAAAAGTTGAATTTTTTTTCAGTTGACAAACAGGAATTTCAATTTATCATTTAGATAGATATCCCATAGCTGACCAAAATAACCATAACAAAAATGTTTAGTAAAAGTGTTGGTCAAATAAGTATCAGCATGCTGACTATAAATAAAAAAATATGCTACAATGATGTTGTTTTCACTATTAATACAAGAAATATTGCACTTCTATTGGCAGTGAATTCATCATTATTTTTTTATAAATTTATGCAAAATATTATTTATAATCAAATTACAATTACATAATAATCAGACTATGGAGGAGTCTTAACATGATCAATTTATTTAAAATTGAAAGTATATTTTAACTATTATATAAATGCTGATTTCTGAAATATAAACAGTAAAACACAAGAGTTTAATACAAACCATTAGTTTCAAATAAACTTTGATTATTTATAAAAATTGTTTAAAATAAAACCAATTTTAAATATTTAGCTATGGAAAAGCATTGAATAAAATATAATATTTATGATGTTAGTCTAACCTCAATATAAAATTAAAGTTTTAGTATTATGATAGTATTAAATTAATATTAAAGTTTTACTTTAGTATATATTCTATTTTATTAAAGAAAAAATAACTATATCACTTAACTGAGCAAAATAAAAAATATGATTATCACTCCCTCAATAAATGTAATATTTAAATATTACTTAAAATCCATTTAATTTGACAGTTTTATTATTATTATAATAATAATAATAACAATAACAATAATAATAATAATAATAATAATAATAATAATAATAATAATAATAATAATAATAATAATAATAATAATAATAATAATAATAATAATAATAATAATAATAATAATAATAATAATAATAATAATAATTCAATACATTTATTTCATCCATTCATTTTAAAATTAAACTATTCACAGAAACTAGTTTAATATAATATACAGTATAGATGTATTAAAATTGAAGTTTTAGTAATATGACAGGATTAAATTAGCATTAAAGTTAATATTTTTTCTATTCTATTTTTAATAATATTTAAAAAGGTCTTGACAAGTGATACAATATATATTCTTAGATAATTTTCCAGCTAGAGAATTAAATAATTTATTTAATTTTTGTAGAGTGAAGTAAATATAAAGTTGGGGAGGCAATTTGTTATTGCAAGAAAGTTTTATTTCCAGAAGTTTAGTTTTGTTATGGTAATTTTAAATAGACAAAGAGGTTTTAATTCCTTTAGTGTGGACTTTTTTCTTTTTAAAAAAGTATTTTCCCCGATATATATATATCCAAAAGAGTATTCTGCATATGTGTATTTGTAAATAAATAAAAATATTTTATTAAATTTATATAAATAACTTTAATGAATAATTTACTTAGACAATTGATTGTAAGTAATACTTATAATAAGCTTTAAATGTACATAAGTGAAGTTAATAAAAAAATTCCACAAATAATGTTTAGCTTAGTACTTTTGGAGTATGTTTACTCCATATTCATAGCCATTATTATGTGTTAAATATAATGAATACAAATTTATGCAAATCACTATCTTGTTCATTTTTTAGATATTGTAAGGCAGGAATCCCTTTGATTGATGGCATTTCACAATATCTAAAAAATGGACAGAATAAAGAGTTGCATACATTTAAACATACTCCAAAATCGGTAAGCTAAATGTTATTTGTGAAATTTTTTATTAACTTCACCTATATACATTTAAAACATATTATAAGTATAAATAGCTTTAGAAATAATATTTTAAAAAATCTTAAAAACAATAAAGATTTTAAAATGTTATAGACAAAAAAATGATGAATATTATTACAAGTTTACATTAAAAAATTATATCTGAATGTAAAAGATTTAATTATAATGGCATATTTGGTATCTCAAATTACATATAAATCAGTTTAAATTTAAACATTCATATTATTTATAAATTAAAAAAAAAGTTTTTCAGCTTCTTTTACTCATTAGATCTAACAATGATGTTTATTGAAGGTACTATTTTACCACATATATTGATCTTTAGAATTGTGCATATACAGTTTTTCTTTAAATATAAGAGATTCTATATATTGATCAACATTATAATTAAAATATAATGATTTTTATGTGAGTAAATTAGCAAGATTCAATAATCATAAACAAATATAAATATTTCATAGAATGAGATTAGAAATCCATTGGGAAAGCAGTAAGGGAAATAATGAAATTCAAATGATTAATAATCATCCCACTTTTTTTACTTTTCCAAAAAAAAAAAAAATTCAAAAATGTCTAAAATATTTTTTTAAAAAACCAAAAGTTTATAAGTATTTCAAATAAAAAAATATTCTATGATAAGTATTTATTTGCTTCCAAAGAAAATATTAATTTATTTAGGCTTTACATAATAAATAGACAAGCAATACTTTTAACTTATAATGACATATTCATAGCACTTAAACTCAGCAGCTGACTATTATTGAGAAAAATAATGACTTTCCTGGACAAAATGATACATATGTTTTTTTTGTTTATTGCATAGGTGTTATTAGCAATAAACCATGCCTCTTCGAATTTTCATTTCTAAACATTGTGTTCTGTGCACATTACATTAATATTATGTGAATCAAAGTTATGGCCAGATTCTATTTTATGCTCAAGGATCACTGACTTTACCCTAGGATCTTTCTTTGTGTAGTTGTAAATATATTTATGCTGCACACATCTATGGTGTTATTAGCATATGATTCACTATAATATACTGCTTTACAAGCAGGCTCATTTGTTTAGGAGTTTACTTAAGTTAGGAGGTATTCAAAAGCTGATGTTAAATGTGTCAGAATATATATTATGCAAAATACAATAATCTAGGCATGAAAGGAAGATTTATTTACTTCTATGTAATATTAGAATCTGTAGGGTGGGTATTTATTCTGGAATTAAAAAATGTAAGTATTCTTAATAGTCTGTTATAGTTATAGCATGCATTGACAAAGTATTTAATATAATTTTCAATATTGGTTTTTTGATCTACTTCAAACTTGCACAATTTTTGATATCTATAAAGAAAGCATTTAAAACCTGCCAATTTGTGTGATATGGGAGTACATGATTGGGGATATATTGCTCTACTGATATTGAAAGGTTTGATAATAATTCTGTAGTTTATATTATATCTTTGTTTATAAAGGTCCAAAAATTTTATGCCCTTATGTTCATCTTCTTGCTTTATCATCCATATCAAGGATGAACACTGAGTTAGTTCATTCCATATCTTATTGATGTTTTCTTCCAAGACATAAATCAGCACATAATCTACATAACACATATGAAATAAGTTAGATGCTGTGGAAATATATTTTGGGAATAATTGTTCATATTTGGTCAAAGTGATATACATATTATCCCACTTATGGGTAACCCCATAGACTAGTCATGCTCCATCCTATAAAATGTCATTGCATAAGCTGGTGATATCACTATCAATTCACTTTAGAGTATCTATAATAAACTCAATTTTATTCAAATTGAAGTAATTATTCCTAAATATATTTCCACAATGTCTAACTCATTTTATATGTGCTACATAGATGATGTGCTTGAATTGTGCATTAAAAGAAAATATCAATAAGATACATAATAAACTAACTCATTGTTCATCCTAGATATGGATTATAGAGTAAGAAAATGAATGTGAGATCATAAAAGTTTTGGACTTTTATCTACAAAGATACAACAATTAGATAAGTACAGAATGATTATCAAACCTTTTAACATATGTGGAGCAATACATCCCCAATCACACACACCCATCTCACACAGGTTGGCAAGTTTTAAATGTTTTCTTTACAGAAATCAATAATTATTAAAGTTTGCAGAGGATCAAAAAACCAATACTGAAAATTATATTAAAGACTTAAGTCAACATATGCTCAAACTATAAGTCTATTAAGAACACTTAAAAGTTTTTATTCCATAATAAATACACACCCTCCAGATAGTAATAATATACACAAGTTGATAAATCTTCCCTTTTTGTCTGGATTATCATGTTGTTTACATATGTTCTGATACATTTAATATCAGCTTTCAAATATCCCCTAATTTAAATAAGCTTCTAAACAATAGTGAAGATATGTTGCCCCTAGACCAGGCCCTCTAGATCATTTATGAAAGTAATTACAATGAGTCCCCTTGTAAAATAGTCTATTATGTTGAATCATATGCTAATAAGTACCCTTAGATTGGTTCAGCATAAATATATTTATGACCATTTAAAGAAAGATCCTAGTGTGAAATCGGTGTTTCTTGAGCATGAAATAAAATCTGGCTCTAACTTCAATCCACATACTATTAATGTAGTGTGTGCAGAATGCAATGATTAGAAAAAAATTTCAAAGAGGGATGGTTTATTACTAATAATACCTATGCAATAAGTAAAAAAGATCTTGGGTCTCACTTTGTCCAGAAAGCAAAATATGTAAATCAAAAAATTTACATATTAACGATCTTTTAATAAATCATTATTTTCTCACAATTATAGTGTCAGCCACTGAGTTTAAGCACTATGAATATGATCTTCTAGATTGAAAACATTGCACAACTATTTATTATTTAAAGTCTAAATCAATTATTTTTTCTCATAAAATTATATAGCAAAAAAGAAAAAAAAAATTGTTATAGAATAAAAATTTCTCATAAAAATTACTTATTTTTATTAACTATATAAATAATAAATCATTATTATTAATTACTTTTTTAAACAATATTTTCATTTAAAATATTACAAAATTAATTGTAATGTCAATTAAAAAAAATAATACTCCTTTTTTTTTTCCAGAAAAAAAAAACTTTTTTAATTATTATAAATATATTAATGCTAAATATTATTACTGTTAGTACAGATCACATATTCCTAATTTTTTGTACCCTAGAGTCATCCACCATTATCAATCCACTGCAAGATGAAGGTCTCTCCAAGTTCAATCCATCTCTGATCTTTAGCTTCTCTTCTCCACATCACCTCTGCACACTTTCTTATTTCATCCATCCATCTCACATGTGGTCTCTTTCTGGGTCTTTTACAATCTCTTGGAATCCAGTTTAATATTTCAATTGTCCATTTATTATCATCTCTTCTTGCAATATATCCAGCCCAACTCCATTTCAGACTTAATTTTTTCAATGGGGGCAGTAACACCTGTTTGTTCTCTTACTCATATATTCCATTTTCGATCTCTTCTTGTTACTCCTAACATGCATCTCTCCATACTTCTTTCAGTGGTCTGAAGTCTCTGTATTGTTCTTCCATTAAGTGCACCCTAGAGTACATTCTAAAATACTGATAAAGCAGTGGGCACAATTTTTTTTTTGAAAGCAAATTTATAGTATTTATATAGAACATTGTTAAGAAATATACAATCGAGAGGAAGTAAAAAAATTTTGTTTTTATTTTTTCATAATATTGATAGTTTCTAAGTTAATATAAGCAATGATTATATTTTAGAAAAGTCTTCAGGCGCAACTGAAAACAAAATTTAAAATTGTATCAAAATTTTTGGTTATGTTTTTTTTATTTTTTATTCCAAACTAAGACATTTTTTTGGATTTAATAATGGCCAATTTTTCGCAGTATAAATTTAAGCAAAATAATTGCTGAATTTTAAGGTGTATCTTTTTTTTGCATAGGTACTATTAAAATGAAATTTAAAAAAATTATGTTTTCAAAAAAATACTTTTGATTGTCTAAATTATAAATGTATTAGAAAATATGTTATAATAATGAGAAGGTAGGCACTAAGGTGGGGTTTGAGCTTTCCATCCTCAGATTTTCAATGAAATGGATGGCTGAAAAGTTGTGGGACAGAGTGGTTTGAAACCTGTCTATTAACGTATGAAGATTGGCTATTTTAATATAAGCTGAGCTTTGATTGTATATATGTGTGGAGATGATAATCTGGACCAATTGACCAGTGCCAGTTTAGCACGAAATACTTATATTGGTGATTGTTAATCTTTTTGACATGTGTGTGATCAAGTGTATCAGTGGTATGATAGCATGGATGGTTGAGGGTCATGTGAAAGTCTGAATTCAAACCTCTATATATTACATATATAAGTGCAGGTATGAAAAATCATGTACTGTAAAAAAAATTCATATTTCAAAATAATGATAATAATAAAAAATAAAAAAATAATAATAATACTCTCAACTTTAATTGCCAGTGTGATCTTTGGCATTGCATTTTATTGGGCAGGACTTTATAATTAGGACAGTATGATGACATTTCCTGATCATAAACAATCATCAAGATACTCATCAGTGAATCAAGATCTGTATTTTGATTTTATAATACTCATGATTGTAAACAATGATTCACACAAATATGTGGAACTATAAAATGATTTTGTCTTATACACTGCTCTTTTTAAGAATGGAATTTTTCTGTCAACTAGATTTCTGAAATTCTCATTTGATATGTAGGATTTTATCACACTAACATTATGAAGATCAAACATTTCTAATTCCAGGTCTTCTGTTCTTACCTGAATGACTTCTTCAATGTGTTCTGCTATTTCTGTTATATTTATTTGACAAAAAGAAAAGAAATAATAAGAAAGTTAACCATTTGTTCAATGACAGAAAACTGCTGAAATCTCTTCTCAAATTGTTCCTGAAACCCTTGAAGATGTTTAGCAAAGGATCACAAACTAAATTCCTTGACAGTTATCATTTTCTTCACATTTGGAAAATGCATGGGAGATTTCATCTGTAAATGTGATGTCCTCAAACCCAGTTTGCTTTAAATGAATTGACAGACCCTATCATTTTGCTACATATTTATATATTTCCCTGAAGCTCTGGATTTCAGGATTTTTTTGTCCATTATGTTGATGAGAAAGCAGAAATCAACCAGACAACAAAAGACTATTACTTCATTGAATTTTTCATTTTTTGTATCAAACATTTTTCCATTTCAACCATCAAACTTGCAAATCTTGTAAAACCTTTGCCTTTATTGAGCCAACAAACTTCAGTATGCAGGATGAGATCAATTCCTTATATTCATCATCTGCTCATAGGAATTGAAAAGTTGGTGTTTTAAAGTAGCTGCTAGAATAGAGTTGATTATATTGTAACTACTTTCAAAACATGTACAAAAGGCAATATTCTACCACCCAAAGCTTTTTTTTTATGGATAGTACAGTGTTAGAACATAAAAGTTTGAAAATGATTCAGAAACATTCTACCATAGAAAGCTTCTTAATCTTGAAAAAAAATATAAATCCAATGATATTACAAACCTTTGTTGGTGGGCCATCAGTGGTTATAGCAGCCAGCTTGTATAAAGATATATCCACCAATTTGGCATCTGTTGTGAGGGTATAAAAATAACCTGACCAATTGTTCATCTTTTCATTGGGAATATTTTCAGTAGATCTTCATTCATAGTGAAATTACTAAATACCATTGTCACCATAATTACTAAATGTGTTGTATCTGATACGTCTGTTGACTCATCAAATTGTACTGAGAAGCACTCACATATTACCTAGTCACTCTTAATCTAAGTTTGAATGTCTATTAAAATTGCAATGTATTTTTCTTGTAACAGCATTATTTGACAGCTATAAGTATTGTATTGCTAATATAATCTCATGTTTTTTTAGAAAATCACTCAAATAAACAATCAGTGTCAAATAGAAGTAACAACCCACTGATTCTGAAATTAACTTTTTTTCTTTGCTAGTATGTGAGAAATATTCTAAGAAGCAATGGTAGAAAGTTTATATTTTTTCACTTGCTTAGTGAATACCGACTGTTGGGCCAAGATGTTGGACTTTTAACTGAGTTATTTTTTTTCTTTATTACTTCAGATTTCAGAGGATAATGCATATCAAATGTGGCATGAACTATTTGGAAGTGATGTTCAACATTGTGCTTTTTTTTTGGTACTACAATGTTATTACTACACAATAAGTAAGCATATTTATCTTTAAAATTAACAAAACAATATGATTTGTCCCAGTCAGTGTAAAATAATAGATTTCTTACTATTTACTCAATCCACTTGGTTTATGTTAAAAATAAAAATAAATATATAGTTAAATATATATAAAAAAGTCTATTTTACATAATACAAAATTAGTGAGCATGCAATTGTAAATATGGTGTAAAGTAATCTTACGCATAAATATTGAGAATAAAGTAAAAGCAAATATTACAACAATTCACACAGAGTGTGTAATTGTGTAGTTGACACAACTCATAACTGTGGCACAAACTCATGTTATCCAGAAATGATGCTGAATCTGTTGCATGTGTTATAGTTGATTTTATTTTTCATATTACATTACTAATTACCAACTGTTTATTTGTAATACATTACTGTTAGCTTTAAAAACATTACACAAGCTTTAATGATATCAGTAATGCCCTCCTTTTTTCATTATTTGCATTGTTGTTTGACTTCTTGGTTTCTGGTGACTGGTTTAAATGAAATTTAAGTAAAATCTTTTCTGTAGTTGGAAAATATTAGCAGACACACATAAATCAGTCTTCAGATGCATTTATGCTCATAGAAACAGAGTTAGAAATTTTCTGCTAAAGATGATAATTACTAATATATAAAACAAATGATCAAAACAAATAAACTTACCAAAACAGATAACTAAAATATAATACTAAGTTTAATCAAGGAAATCAGAAATGATGCAAGACTAAAGACAAACATTCAAGTTCCACACATTATTAACTATAAAAGTGTTAGTTATATGTTGAAGATAATTCCAGATATTTTTATCTTATTCTGCACTTTGCAGGAGAAATGAGCTGAAGCTGTAAGATGTGCCTGTTGTGAAACTGAGATGACTGAAAACTTCAATGAAGTAACATTTGGATTGCATTCTCACTTTCTTGATAAACTTGGTTCTTACTTTATTTACTGACATGGAAATATATGTGTATGAGCATTATTTTAATATTTATTTATACATCATCATCATCATTATTATTGAGTATTATCAATGCACTGCAGAATGAAAATTTCTCCAAATTTGATCCAGCTTCTCTGATCTCTAGTCTCTCTTCTCCACATCACCCCTACACCCTGTCTTATTTCATGCATGCATCTCTTTCTGGGTCTTTTACAATCTTTTGGAATCCAGTTTAAGATTACCATTGTCCATTTCTTATCATTTCTTCTAGCAATACATTCAGCCCAACTCCACTTCAATCTTTTAATATATGCACAACATTTCAAGAGGTATTATTCTCCCCTCTTCTTCTGGTATTGCTGGCCTGACCAGTAACAGTTTTAGCATGGAAATTGAACCTGGACCCTTAGATTCTTGAGTTTAAATTTTAAGATAACACTCTAACCAACTGAGCCATCCTATACTTATCTATGAGGTTCCTCCTGATTTCTCTACTTTTTCTTCTTAAGAGCAAAGTTGATTAGTGGTTTTCATACATTATATATGTGCACACTAAATTGACTTATGGGATTGTTTGTCATTGTCATGTGAGCAACTACTTTAAATTTTCTTTTTTGAATCTTTTCTTCTCTATTCAATACAATTGTGTTTTCCCAATTGAACATATATTCATTGGTACATACATGGTCTGTTACCTTAGACACATCTGTTTTCTCTCTTCTAATTATCAGTTTGTGTTCTTGCAAGTGCTTTTCAATAGAACAACTGGTCTCACCCATATATGTTCTTCCACATACCAGGTTCAATTCTCATGCTAGTACTGTCACTGGTCAGTCCAGCAACCCCTGAAGAAGAAGAGAGAATAATACCTCTTGAAACATTACACATATACTAACCTGTTTGATGTGCTATTACTAACAGTTGGATGTATTTGGATTATTTAAATAAAATTAAATTTTTCTAAAGACATTCATAACTCATATTAGATTATGAAAATAGTCCAAATAATAAATACAATTACTTTAGTCTTTGTTAACATTTGCCTTTACTTCAACTTTCTTACTTTCATCTGATATCTCTTGCAACATTTCCTGAAAATATGAAGCATTATTTGCAAAAACAATTACATCATCTACAAAATCTAAATTATTTAAATGATCTCTATTTTTCTTTTATTTCTTTAGATTCACATTTTAACCCAAAAAATATTTTTTGCAGCACTGTTGTAAGAAGTTTTAGAATTATGGAGTCATCCTGCCTTACACTCTTTTCACTATTAATTTTCCTAGTATCATTATGCAATCTAATTTGCTGCTGTTGCATTTTTATAAATATTCTTCAAAATATGACAATATTCTGGGTCTATAACTTTATGATCCAATGCTTTAATCACTGAAGAAATGCTTATAGAATCAAATGCCTTTTCATAATATATAAATCCAAAGCATAATGTCAACTCATATTCATTGTCCTTTCTATAACTTTTCTCAATACTTGAATAGGAACCATTATACTAAAATCACTTTTAAATCCAGCTTGTTCTTTTGGTTAGTTGAAATTTAAAGTTCTCCAAGGACGAGTGGTAAATTATCTTGGTAAAATTTTTATCTAAAACCAATAAAAGACTGATAGGTCTGTAATTTCTAATATTTTCTTTATCATCTTTTTTAAATATTAATACTGCATTCTTCCAATTATCTGATACATCTTTATCATTTAGACATTTGGTATATAACTTTGACAAAAATTGTTCTATTTCTTCGCCTGCTTCTTCTTTAAGATATCGGGTTATAATTTCATCATTACCCGGTGCTTTTCTGATCATAAATTTAATTGCATACTGGTAATTCAGAAGATATAATAGTTGTAGAAGGTAGTTGTTCTTTATTATTATATAATTTTTGATAGATCTCATATATATGTGTATATACATAATTGTGCACTCACGTGTAGTCCTAAGTAAATGCATGTATGTGAAAGTACGTTATGCGTGCGTCTTCATATAATGATTTCATACTTTTAAAACTTTTTAAAAAAAAAAATCGTATGGTTCATTGTTCGGAAATTTACAAAAAGTTCGAACAAAGGAAATAATCGAGATGGACCGCGATCCATAGAAATTGATCTCCAAAATGTACGACCCTTTCACTGCATCAAATCACGCAGATTTTTTTTAAAACTAAAAAGTGGAAATACAGAGCTGCATTTTTAATTATAATTGTCTAGCAATAGATTTTTGTACATCAGTATTTTAA
Organism: Epiperipatus broadwayi; assembly: GCA_028023455.1. NCBI lineage: Eukaryota > Metazoa > Onychophora > Udeonychophora > Euonychophora > Peripatidae > Epiperipatus > Epiperipatus broadwayi. The sequence continues at coordinate 15,903,417 of JAQFVV010012398.1, read as the reverse complement.
ACAATAAACTCATTCTCTTCCTCTGGTATTGTTTGCAGGTTTTATACTGCTACAAATCAAATTCTCAAGTTTATAAATCTTTCTTTTTTTTTTTAAGATTTTAATTAAAAGATACCTCAGCTTCACAATAAAACGAAACTCGAAAAGACAACTCATCTTCTCTCCACAAATTGCTACAAAAAATATCAGCAGTTTAGACTTTAAGAATAAAAAAAACTCTTTTTTTTTTTTTTTCAGAGTACTTTTCAATCAATTAGCTGGTTATTTAAAAGAATGACAGTTTAATGACTCAGTAGCATAAAACAACAGTTTATCACTACAAGTTGTGACGACAATGGGAAAAATGCTTAAGAAAATTGTTAACAGCTTCCTCAATCAGTAAGACGATTCGAGCTCACACAAGAGATAACAATTACATTCAATGTTATTAGCTCGCATTTATCTTGACCAATAATCAAGAAGTTAAAAAAAAAATAATAATAATAAAAAATAGAAATAATCTAAATCGAGACCCCAAAGACTATTTGATTTTCAATGAGCCCTTTAAAATCAATTGCTAAAAAGAAAAGAAAGGGGAGAAAAAACGGTTAACAATAATAAAATGCTTTAAACAAGTCTGTTATGACAGAAAAAAATATTGCAAACATTCTCAGTTGCACATACTAATGCTGGAATAATATGCCTATTAAAAGACAATCAAGAAAACATACACGGTATCTAAAATAAAAAGAACGTATTTATTCAAATCGGCTAAAAAAAAGAAAATTCAACTAAATAATATATAAGAAAATAATAATTATTTACTTATTCATTTAGTTACTAGTCTAAATTGTGTGAATTATTAATAGACGACTAGAATAAAACAATGCAAATTACGTCAGGCATTAAAGCATTAAAACAACTCTATTTTATAAATAAAAATTACTAAAAAAAATCTATAAATGTTTGTAAAAGCTCTTAATTAACTTTTAATTTTATCCAATTTAATTATTGTTACTAATTTTTATAACATGATTAAACAAATCCACCTCTTTTCATTACTGTTACAATTCTTATTTTATTTAAATATTAGTATATTGTCTATACTGAATTTAATGAAATTAGAACGGATTTGAACTCAGATTTAAGCTCACTACAACTATCCACTCCCTCTTATACAACCGATACACATAACTACATATATGTGAAAAAGATAAATGATATCTAATAACATCATTTCGTGCTGAACCAGGGACTCATCAGTTGATCCAGATGATCATCTTCCACATATATATATATACAATCAGTGTCAGTTTATATTAAAATAATAAATATTAAAACTTTAATGAACAGGCTTAAAACTTTTGCACTCTCCAATATTTCAACCATCCATATCATTGAAAATCTGATGTTGCAACACTCAAAGACATTGGTGATTTCAACATTATTGTCATACCCATGTTGATTTTAAGTCACTCTGACCACTTCTGCTGTATAAGACCTGAATATGTCCATTTACATATATAGAGGAGGAATGGGCAGAAGACAGGCTAAATGTGAAATATTTAAATACAAGTATATTGTTTATACTGAACTTAATGTAATTAGAAGGGAATTAAACTCAGATTTTCAAGCTCCTTACTCCATCTTATACAACCAATACACATGACTACATACATGTGAAAAAGATAAATAATGTCCAATATATGTATTTTGTGCTGAATCAGCACTCATCAGATGGTCCAGATCATCATCTCCCCCCCCCACACATATATGTATAATCAGTGTTCAGTTTATATTAAGATAGCAATGTTAATATAAACTGAGCATTTATTATATTGTAATGCTCACGTTGGATTTAGGTCTTTATTTTACACACTATAAAGTACAAGTTAATCAAACTATAAAAAAAATATTTATATTTCCTGATTAACTGACCTTATTGTTTTTATTACAATTTTCATTGCTGGAAGAATCAGCTTCATATTTATTTAAAAGGGTGTCGGGGTCATAAACCCACTGATATTCATCACATTGCTTTGGACTAAATAACAAAATGTAATTTTTATATGATTTCACTTTCTTTTTCTTTTTTTTCTCAAAGTAACCTTTATTAATAAAAGACTACAAAAATTTTGGGTACAATTACCCATTGAGGATTACACAGTGATTCAATGTAACAAGGTAAAATGTACATATGTTCAAAAATAATTACATCCATAAAAATTGCTGTAATGTGATTATTGTGTATCTGTATGTGAATCCACATGGCCCAACCATCGAGAAGTAAACCATCACCCAATGGTCTCACCCCTGGGGCCCTGAAGCGAAGACTCAAATGCTTCAGCTGAATGGGTGGAATCCAGCTTTGTGCCAACCACCACAACAGGCAGCGAGGTCCAAGGCCCAGGTTCACCAAGCAATAGACTCTCGAACCACAGCTGAGCCATGTCAAAACAATTCTGAATACCTCTGCCTCCCAATTAGCAGTCCAAAAGAGCAGGGACCACAATCAGTCTACCTGCCCCAAATTGGAAAGCCAACTTGGGTAAAAACTAAGAAATAATAAGTAAAGAACCAGAATGACACTGCCCAAAACCAGCCTATCAGTGGACACAGCAGCTAACCAGAGCAGGAATAGCACCAACTTTAACCGTGTAGCCCCCCAGCAGGTGTTCTGGGCAGTGGAAAAATTGTAACAGCCCACACCATAAACCAGATACCTAATGCCTACAACCAGCCACCCTTGAGGAAAAGGGGAAAGTGCAGACCCATGCCCACAAAACAGAACATCCATGTTACAAAAAAAATGGTGGTGGCTCAAAATAGACCAACCGCTTTACAAATGTACTAAATTTAAAGCTAACAAATGAAACTTAATGATAGTGAGTGCAAATCAGCACTGACCTATCAAATAATCCATTAAGGGGTGCAGTAGCCCTTTGTGGTGAAGTCCATGTGAAGATAGTGATTTTTCACCCTCCCGGCAGGTTTTCCCGAGCTAGACAATGATCGTCGACCATCCCCTCAAATGAACCAAGCCCCTTATGACCACTATCATCACACTTGAGGAAAAGGAGTGCAATCACACCCACCAATACAACATTTAATTCATGTAGTCTTGAAATCAAGCCAGGTTTACATGCACACCATGGGAATAAATAATATGTCCATATCATCTTGCACACTGAGGTCAATGGAGCTGAACATCCTCCCTTGATCATCATCAGACTCCTGTGTCTGCAAATGTTCATGGCAGCTGCTAAACCCACCAACCAAAGTCCTTCAGGGTTCACAATGATTTTTCTTTGTTGATACTAGTTGGATTCTGCTTTTTTTGGTTGAATTTTAGGTTTTGGTTAGTAATGAATGATACAAGTATAATCTGAAAGTTTGTTGTTAAACTTTGGAAAATTCTCAATAATTATTGCTTAAAAAGTATGATTAATTTGTAGCTTCAAAGTTTCTGTTTAGGTCTAAAACATCATTTGTATTCATTTTTGTCTTTAGATCATTATTTTTTAGCTCAGGAATCACTTCATTGTAGTTCTGTGTTGATTTGAAAAATTTTTATTTATTGATTTTTTTAGGGGGGGGGGGGCAATCCACCGGAAAGGGAGTGATAACTTCTGTCCTGATCATCGGAGAAATTTGATTTTTGAGCAGGGAGATAGCTTAGGTTATTTTCTATAATGTTCACTTCCAAAATTGAGATCGAATTAATAATTGAAACTTGTTTAACACTGCTAAATTCTGATGCAAAGATACAATTCTTAAAACCATCATTGCTAACATATTATATTCGTGTTTTCTATGAGATTTGATGTGCAAATGAATTTCCTGTTTATTCTATTAATAAAATTAGGATTTCTAGTGTCTATTCTTTTTAGAAATATTTGGTTTCATTTAAAATTATTTTTAAAAGGTTTATAATATTTTAATGATTCCAAGAATTATTTAAGCTAGCTTTTGTCTCTTTCTAATGGCATCCATTTGCATAAAACGAAACGATGGATACTTTCAATTATAATTGAATGAAAACTGATTCAAAATTTCTTCTAAAGATGAAAAAACAATAAAACAGACATTCACTTACATTTTGGTAACTTTTTTGTTTATGAATCCAACAATGGACTATGACTTTGGTGAATAGGACAGGGAGCCTGAAACAGTGAAAACTGGAATCCCAGGCTCCCTCTAGTGGACTTATGATTTCACTTTCTTGTCATGTAATATATAAAAATTTTCTCCAGCATTCATAGATTAAAATAAACATGTTGGCATAAGTAATTATACATTAAAATAATCTTTTGTAATAGTAAAATTTAATGAACTAAAATTAATAACATAAATGAAAAGTTGATATTAAAGAGAAATATTTTATTGTAATGAATTAAAATATTTAAACACTAAATTATTAATAAAGCTGGAAAAAAACATACACATACTTATCCAGATAATAATATTAAATAATTAAACAGTTAATATTTCACTTCTTTTAAGTTACTTCTAGAAGGCCATAAATGAAAGCTCCTTGAATAATAAATCAGTGACTATATTGGTATTCGAAGTTCATAGGTAATGTTTATAGCTAAATTTAATTTGAAATAATTTAGGGTATGAATAATCTTAACAGTAAGTTTTGCGAATTTATGTATATTGTAATATACATGTATTTCCTGGGTCAAAGAGCTCATGCCATCGATTTTGATCACAGTTGACATCTTTTATGTTCCTAGTCCATCCTAAGAGTCCACCTTGTATGATGAATTAGTTCAGCAGATGAGTAGTCTATCCTGGATAGAGACAATTTCTCTATCCAGCAAAATCATCAAAAAGAATCTGAAAACAAGACCCTGCTTGAAAGTATTTTCTTTTTTTTTATACTCTCAACCAGTTTCAGATTTCTGCACATACGTCCTTATCTTTTTTTTTTATCAAAATACAAGTTGATAATTTTATATATTTATTTTGTATTTCTAGTTACAAAGTTCTTTTTTATATACATTATTTCCACCATTTTTAATTAGGGCAATGTCTTTCTTTTATTGATCTGGATAAACACTCTCTTTCCAATTTTAACTGTAATTAAATTAAATAGATAATATCAACACAAAATAACTTTCATTATACATATCAAAAAATAAATTATACTAACTAAAAAAAACTAAATTGCATTCATTGATGATTTTTACATTTCCCTTTTTTTCTTTTTTAGCTTTTTAAGTATTACCAAATGACACACACTTGTACCATTTATATGTAAATAGTACAATACTGCTAGGAAAGGGAACAATAATAAAATGGGTTTGACCTTATTTTAATCTCAATGAATGTTAACTTTGTAATTCTGTTGTGCTTTTCTTTTTTGGCTGGCTATTCCTGTACATCCCAGCTGGAAAGACAATGGGCAAATTATCATTGTTTTGTTATCACAATGGCAGTTAGATGTCTCCATTTAGGAATATATGCTGAACTAAGTCTTCATGCAGGGGTAGGAGTTAGAACATTTGTGGACACTTTCCATCATGAAGAGATCACTCCAAAATGCCTTTGAGCCAAGTCTTAGGATAGACCAGGAACATAAAAGATGTTGACAGTGATTAAAATCAAAGGTCACAAGCTCTTCAATCCAAGAAATACATATATTCTACAATCTACATAAATTTGCTGAACTTACCCTAAATTATGTCAAAGTAAATGTTTACAAACTAAATGCAAGTATAAACTTTAATTAGAATCTTCAAATACTGATAGAGGCATTCACTATTTTATTATTCAAAGAACTTGTGTTTACTTAAAGAAGAGAATGGAAACATGGACTATTTGAATTATTTGTTGTACATTATTATCTGGATTGGAAACTGTATATTCTGTCCAATTTATTAATAATTTATCATTTAAATATTTTAATTTGCATTAATAAAATGTTTATCTTTAATATTAACTTTTCATTGTATGTTCTTAATTTTAGTAATTAGCATTTATTATGTATAAATTACCTTTGTTAACATGCTTGCTTAATAGTTAAACCCAGGGAAACTTCTTAAAAAAATATTAAATTTAGTTATTTACTGTGAATATGTTAGCGAGTCTACAGACGCTGACATTCTCATAAATAAATTAAAACTAACTCCATCAGCAATTGAAGCTGCAAGATATTATTAGGTCATTTATTCAGGAAATATAGCTATTGTCTTGAGATATATAAACTCATATATAAATAAAAGATTCTTCTGTTTCATAGTTTAATTAACTTGCACTTTTTAGTGTGTAAAATAAGGCCTAAACCCACTGTAAACAACATATTATAAATATGTGAGAGATGATGATCTGGATCCAATGATGAGTGTTGGTTCAGCACAAAATACATATATTGGAAATCATTTATCTTTTTCACATGTATGTGGTCATGTGTATCAGGTGTATAAGATGGATAGTTATAGAGAGTTTGAAAGACTGAGTTCAAATCCCTTCTAATTCTTATTTTATTAAACCTCATCAATCTGACAGTTCTGGTTGATCAAACAGTGCAAACAAACATTATATCCCCTAATATATTTACTCATTTTATATCCTATTACACACACACACATATATATATATATATATCCTTTTATTTCAATAAAACTCAACAAAAGAGGTGTTATAAGTTAATTGACAAAATTTGTTTTACCTCAAAAGGATTGTCAATTAGTAATAAGATAAAGTTATCTTTGTCTACATGGATATAATCTCTTACTTTCCATTCTTTGTCAAACTAAAAACCTATGGAAAAAAATATAATTAAAAATATACCAAATAATATAAATACATTAAATATACTACACATAAATATATATGTACAATTCCTATACAGTATATACACAGGAACCACATTCAACATATAATCAAAATTTATATTGTACCAGTCAGATTTGTATGTTCATCTAACAAGATCTAGAATCTGAGCAAAAGTACCCTGAATCCTCTCATGCCCAAGATGCACAGGCCAGGAGCAATCATGAATTCTGCCCTGTTTGCCCTTCTCTAAAACTATAACATTATAAATAACATTTCTGATGATAATAGATACATTTATTCATTCCAGTCCCAGAGACACCGTGAAGAAACATGAGATCTACAGGGAAGTTATTAAAACAAAGCCCATCAAACCCTAATTTAGAAAGAGCCCCTAAGGATAACAATATTTAACAATGATATAAATGAAGTGCAAACAGTTAGCATGATAAGTAATACATAAATTATAACATTGCATCCATCCATGATGAGCAAGAATGAAGCAACCCCAAAGCAAATATTATTAAACAGTACTCAGTTATGAATTCTAAAACAGTCGAAACTATAATCAATAATTAAAGTTTTTTTGCTGAAAAGTGAAACATGTAAAATTTTTTGAAATTCAATATTAATTCTTAATAATACTATTACTAAACTAACGAATCAGTGAGATTCAGTAAATGAAATATGAATGCATAAGTAACTATATACATATACCAATTTAATGAGCATAAATAATGTTTATTAACTTAGAATAGTATTAATTAACATAGCACAGATTCCATGCAATTGGTAATTCATATATTGATAAATGATATTGTTTATAACACGTTATAAATATGGTTACACTGGCATGAGAATATGCAAGCGATAATTTACATCGATAGGAGATAGTGTGTAGCATACATTATGGAGATGCAGCTTAATATGATAATGGAAATCACAAATTACTTTTAATAGATTAATGACGTTAACACTATGAAAGACCAGACAGAAATGATGACTATTAATTTATAGGTACAAGGAATGTACTAAGATAACCTTTGAATGAGGCTTACAATAATAATACAGTAATTATGTATCTTGACAGATATTATGAAATTTATATAACTAACAAATATGCATTATATTCATCTGACATAAATCATCACTTATTTGTATATTTGAGGTAAGAGTTTGATCTAATAACTCTGTTGCCTATGAGTGCATTTAAGCCTGTCTAAACTGGAAGGCAGATAGCTTAAATAAGCTTCACTAAGAAATTCATAAAATATACTAATAATAATAGTATAGTTTACAAAAATCACTGTGTATGACTTATGGATATAACAGGGGGCATATAAATAATAGTAAGAAGTTGTGGTGTTGACTGCAATGATAGCATTAAAAAGGATTTTGGTCTGCTTTTGGACCAAGAGGCTTCATTTATTTATAAGTACAAGTGTTCATCTGCAATTATGACAGAGTGATATTTAGAGAATGATTGGTAAGGATGCCATGGTCCAGGTTTTCCAATGTTATCCCATGCAGAACCTCAACAATGTAATGTCCTGAGGTTGGTGCTTTCCAACTCCCATTATGGGACAAGTTATATGAAGAATAAATCTGAGACCTCGGGAGAATAATTATGACAAGCAGAATATGAGATTTATAATATTATCATGAGTAAGCAATGTGAAAGAAGATTCAAGTCCTTAATGATATTGATATCTTAATTAAAACTCAAATAAATTAATGATATCATGCGTAACACCATGATGAAATATTAATCCATTCTTAAAGGTATGCATAAGACCTTGACTAATTAGAAGGTCAGAACAAAAGGGTGGAAAGTATTATTTTCTCCATTTAACAAACCCAAATATGCTCAAATGACAAATATATTATAAAACAAGTTATAGTGCTCGATGACATGATAAGCAAATGATTAACTATCACATATAAAATATGATAATCAAATTTTACTTTAAAGAACATAAAATATATTTAAATCAATAGAATTAAGCAAAATAAGAAAATTTTCATGATAGTATCTCATAATATGTCGGCTTGGTAATCCACCATTACACACATAATATACAATAATATTCAATGGAGCGAACCTTCAATTAGTAAAAAAACTTACATTTAAGCATCCTATAATATTGGGATGGTGGATAAAATGATATAGGTTCACTAGATTGAGTCATATAATACATATAATATGGTTCATTATTTTAAACAAATTTTGATATCTACAATAAATATTCTTGGAAACAAATTTCATGTGAAAGGGAAAATGGTGTATTTATTTTAATAATTTTTACATTTGTTTCTTTAAATTAATATTATTTAGCTTTGTCTTTGTTCACCGATTACTCTATTAGTTTTAGATTATTGTCAATATTCATCTGCCAAACTCATAATTGGTATTTGAATATGACCTGAATAAATCTCAAAATTTTTGTCATAAACAGAATTTATATTTTTCTTTCAAGTAGATGGTTAATTGCCAATGTAGATAGCCATTTTTAATAATCTGAAAATAGGTATTTAAAAAATGAAGGTCTCAAATTAATATGGTTTGTCAGCATCTCGTTATAAAAAAATAAGTGTAATATAATACAGAATTTGCTAGTTATCTAAAATTTATATATTTTCTAACAACTCATTATCAATTTTGTATATACTTTTATTTTTGCAATGTTATATTAAATCTCTAAAAAGTTAACTTCGTTGTTCTTTTCATAATTATTTTCTATAAAATTTTCTAACAGTTAACTTATCTAATCATTTTCTTCAGAACTGTGAAATACAATTGTATTATGTTATTTTTTTATTCAGATAAACATACAATCAATTTATTTTAATATTTTTTAAATATACATTTACACACATACATTTTCTAATTATTTATATAAAAGTTTATTTTCAACAGATATGTGTATTTTTATAAATGCCATTTTTTAATCTGTTTAACTTAATAGATTTACATATATATACATCACACATAGTTGTATTAAAATGATTGAGTGATTTATTTCACTGTCAGTTGTGTGGTCTTCTCACTTGATAGATAAATGATTACAGGAGTTGGGATGATGCTAATAAATATAGTATTATTATATAATATACTACTAATAAAATAGAACAAATTGTTTAAAATAAAATATTAAATGTATGTTAAAATAAATTATTAATTGTGATATTAAATAGTGTAGAAGTTGTAATCGTTGTTTAAACAATAATTAAATTTAGATGAAACTGATAAAGTATATTAAAACTTTCTCTTATCAAAGAATGAATTACTAAACAATTCAATGAAAAATTTGATTTAAAAAAATGATTAAGCCTGATTAGGTAAGAGATTGGAAAACAATAAAAAAATTTCAGGCAATTAAAGTGTTTTGAAAAGCAAGAACAAGATAAAATGTTGGAAAACTGGACGAGAGTGCTCAAATACAGAAAAAAGTGAAACTTATATATGGTCAATTTTTCTTATAGCAGTCAAGCTTGATTCTGGGTATCACTTTATTCAAGAAATATTGGACTTTTATTATACTGAGTGAGTAAAAGAAAAAAAACTGCCAGCTGCTAATCTATTCTGAAAACCTAGAATCTGACATCATGCCACTTAAAAATGAATTGATAATTCTTGCCATCTTGAAGAAATCAAACTACAGCTATGAAACTTGTGCTTGGTAAGTTTATGTTTTTAAAAAAACTGGGCTTTATCCTAACATATTTTAAGTTTAATTGTAATATATTTATTTGTAACAAACTTTATAATGTATTTTGTTAAAAAACTGTTTAAACTTTATCCTAACTATTTTAACTTTATTTAAATATATTAATTTGAACAAACTTTATGAAGCAAATCTTTTGTTTAAAAAATGGATTTATGGTTAAGCTTTCACAAATATTTTTGCTATTTGTTAAAATCAAAATTCATTTTCTTTAATAGAGATAGATGTTAACTAAAATTTTCTTTTGTAAAAAAAATAAATTTTTTCCTCTGTTTTAGAAATTATCAGTTTAAAAAAAGCGATGTAAAAAGTACCAGTGTTAAGTAATGAGAGTAAATAATTAGTAGTAAGTTAATGTTTTAATTGTATCAATCAGGTTCATTTGTTCATAGTTAGTCCTAGCCCTTCTGATAGTTGAAGATTAGATTGGGTATAGGTTGAGATTATATTATACCTGCAGTTGTTGGTTCATATGGAAGGTGTCATTGAGATTTTGTTTTATAGATTTAGGAATCTGTCTCAAAATGAGCCATCTCTGTAGAGATCAGAGTTTTATTAAATTCGAATTTGGACTGGAGTGGCCATTATTTTGAGTTATCATTAAAAAAAAGTAGTCATTATAATAATCCCCTATTAAAGAAATGTGTCTATGCTAGGAAATCTTTGAGTTAAATAAATGTCATATATTTGTGAGAACAGTTGTATGCAGTATTGTATGTTGAATATATTAGAAATCAGCAATTGTCTATTCAACAAATGAACTTAATTATAACTATAATGAAGATTAATGTTTAAAATTAATCAAAGAAACCTTGGATGTTTTATAAATAATTATTGTTTTTTTCTGTGTATATGAAACTAAAACAATAATATAAGAAATTGTATAAATGATTTTATTTAAAAAAGAAACAAAGTTATATTTTGATTGACAATTACATTTTATAATTAAACCAATGTTGTTATAATATGTTAACATTCTAAGTGTAATATTGGCTATTCTTTATATTTATCCCCTGCCCATTTATCTGGAAAAACTTATTTTCTTTGTGATCTAGCTAGGTGTAAATACAAGCTGGGTGATGGTCATCATCATCTTATTAAAAAAATATTGTTTAAATATATCCGTGTGCTAATCAATCTCCTGATGTTGAAAATCAGGTGGACACATATAAAATGGAAAATGTAATAATAGACACATGTTTATCTGACAATTACAACATATTTATAATACTTTAATTATTGATCATAATATAAAAATTGTAATATAACAACAATACCTATAGATTTGCATATTAAATAAATTAAAAGTTAATATATGTACATATATTCCTGATTTGTGATGATGGTGTTTTAGTTATATTTTTATATTGTACTATTTCCATCATCTAATATGTGTATTGAATGTCTTTAGAAAAATTTAACTTTATTTAAATATTCCAAATACATTCAACTGTTAGTAGTAGCACAACAGGTTAGTATATGCATAATGTTTCAAAAAGTACTATTCTCCCCTCTTCTTCAGGTGTTGCTGACCTGAGCAGTGATAGTACTTGCATGGGATTCAAAAGTAAACCCTTAGACTCTTGAATATTGAATTTTAAGGTAACCCTCTAACCAACTGAGCCAGCCTGCCAAAGGCAACAGTCAGTAGAAATTTCATACACTTATCTCTGAGGTTCCTCCTGATTTCTCTACTTTTTTTAAGAGCAAAGTTGATTAGTGATTTCCATACATTATGTATAGTCATACTAGATTGGCTTATGAAATTTTTTGCCATTCTCATGTGAGCAAACTTCTTTAAATTTTCTTCTTTGTTACTTTTCTTCTTTATTCAATATTTTTGTATTTTCCCAATTGAACATATGTTCACTGATACATACTTGATCTGCTACCTTACACTCATCTGCTTTCTTTCTTCTAATCATCACTTTATGTTCTTGCAAGCACTTTTCAGTGGGACAGTTGGTCCCACCAATATAAGTTCTTCCACATTCACATGGTATTTCATGGATAGTTTTTTTCTTTTCAGCATTTCTAGTTTAGGCTTTGTAGATGTTAGAATTCCTCATAGTGTGGTATGGCTCTGGAAAGCTGTTCTGATGTTATACTTATTGCAGATTTTTCTTAATTTATCTGCTATTTTTAGAATGTATGGGTACATTAAAGTACCAATAATTGTCTTTTCTCTTGATGATTTGTTTTGTTGTTTATTTAATGTTTTCTTAATAGTAGCTGATAGATAACAATGGTTTCATAAGAGTTTGTTCTATATAGATCATTTCTTTTTCCAAATCACTGGTTTCTGAACAAACTTCTTTTACTCTGTTTAATAGTGATAGTATAACCCCATGTTTTGTGTTTCTGGGGTGATAGGATGTATAGGCTAGATATTTTCCTGTACATATAGGTTTTTAGTAAACTGTAGTTTTAATTTTGCTATGAATAAGTCTTGTCACAAGAACATCTAAGAATGCCAATTTTTGTTCTTGTTCTTATTCTGTTGTGAATTTAATTGAAGGGGATATATTATTGATGTGTTTCCAGAAAGTTTGTATCAGTGCTTCACCATGTGGCCATACAACAAATGTATCATCCACATAGCAAAGCCAAATTTTAGGTGGATATGGAATAGTTTTTATGGCTGTGGTTTCAAGTTCTTCCATGTGAATATTGCTAATTGGGAAGATAATGGTGAGCCCATATTCATTTCTTGATTTTTTTTAGAAGAATTCTGTGTTATATTGAAATTAGGTTGTTTTTATGCATAATGTTAGTAGTTCCATTATACTATCAATAAGAAGAGCTGTTCTGGTTTGTAAATTATCACCACCATTTAATCTTTTCCTAACAATAGATAATGCTTCTTCATATGGTACATTCATGAATAAACTTTCCACATCAAAGCTTACCTGTAAGTCAGTTCTTTCAATTTTCATGTCCTTGATTAATTCTACAAAGTGTCTAGAATCCCTGACAATGGACTGGGTCTTGTATGCCAAAGAAATTAGAACTTTGAGAAGAAATCTTTCCAAATTTTGGCAAGGTGAATCTTTAGAACAATAGATCTTAATGGAACATGATTCTTATGGATTTTAAATAGACCAAAAAGATGATGAATTTTGCTGAAATATATTATTTTACTTATTTTTTAATCAGTCAAGTATTTGAGATGTTTTCTGAGTAATGCTTGTAACTTTGTTTTCATACTCAGTCTCGGATTTTTTGCCACTTTTCTATATTGGCCTGATGTGAGGTGTTCTTGTATTTTGTTAAAATAATCAGTTGTATCCATGACAACTCTTGTATTGCCTTTGTCAGCAGAGAGAATAGTTATAGATTTATCTGCTTTGAGAGATTTAATTGCTTGCCTCTCACCATAGGATATGTTTGACTTCAATTTTTGTTGTTTGTCAAGTGTTCTTTTTATTCTCCAGCATAATTCTGCTGCTTCTAAAGGCAATTTTTGAGTCATTTCCTTGGTGGCTACCATTATATCTAATAGAGAGATATTAGATGGTATTACAGCAAAGTTTACTCCTCTTTTAAGAACATAAATTTCAGTATCTGTTAGATGTTTAGAACTGAGATTTTAAACAGATGAAGTTGTAACATTGATTGGTACATGATGATTTTTGATATGCCCATGTAGGTTAGCAAGTTTCTTCTTTTGACATTTTTTTATTCTTCCATGTAATTTAGAATATGATTTTCTTACTGCTTGAGAAACTCTCATGTACTCATCATCAGTAAGCTTATTTTTTTGAAAATATTCTACACTATTAATGGAATACATTGTTTTATACTTAGAAAACCTTTGATATCATGTGAAGCTCTGTTAAGAGAAACAATAAATGCTCAAAGGTTTTCTAAGTATCAAACAATGCATTTCATTAATAATGTAGAATGTTTTCTAAAAAATAAACTTACTGAGGATGACTACATGAGAGTTTCTCAAGCAGTAAGAAAATAATAATCCACATTACATGGAAAAATAAAAGAATGTCAAAAGAAGAATCTTGCTAACCTACAAGGGCATATCAAAAAGCATAATGTACCAAGCAATATAACAACTTCATCTGTTAAAAATCACAGGTCTAAATATCTAACAGATACTGAAATTTCTGTTCTTGAAAGAGGATTAAACTTTGCCATACCACCATCTAATATCCCTTTATTAGATATAATGGCAGCCACTGAGGAAGTGACCCAAAAATTGCCTTTAGAAGACGCAGCAGAATTATGTTAGAGAATAAAAAGAACTCTTGACAAACAATAAAAATTGAAGTCAAACATTATTAAACTGATTGAAGCAATTATCAAAGATAAAATTCAAAATCTCATTCTGCCTTTTATCTCTAGTTTTCAATTTGCAAAGAAAGGTAGTTCCTCAGCTGAGGCACTCTGCCTATTTAGGTTAATTACGGATTATACAAGAAAAAATAAAAAGTCAAAGCCAATAGTTGTCCAACTTGATATTTCAGCTGCTTTTGACTCAGTCAGAATTCCTCAACTAATACATCTTCTAAGTGGTCTGAACATTCCCACAGGTATAATGAACATCATTACTAACCTTCTATTAAACAGACATATTGCAATTTCATTAAATGGAAAAATTTCAAACTCATTCACACCTACCAAGTCGATTCCACAGGGTTCTCCTCTTAGTCCCTTACTCTTCATTCTATATATAAATCCATTCCTTAAATCTTTAGAAATGAATCTTCCTGGATTGTACATTCCTGGTATCAATAAATCCATTCAGCACATATCCTACATGGATGATGTGGCAGTATTCTTACCATCTAGAAAATTCATACCGAAACTAATTCAAATTATGGACAATTTCACCATAGAGTCAGGTCTTGCATTTAACCTTAGAAAATCTGCTGTATGGAGACTTTCATCTGGAAAATCCATTCCATCCCTTTTCACAGCTATGCCACAAAAATTTTTGTCTCTCTCATAAAGCAATGAGGAAATTAATACAAGACACTATCATGAATTCTGCAAGAAAAATAATTGATTCACTTTCAAAAGTTTATACATCATTATTTGCAAAAGCAGCCCTACTCAACATGTTACTGTTCCCCAGAATTGCTTACTACATGCCATTCATTAAATTCTCATCAAAATTTATCCAGAATATAAACTCTCTTTGCTCTAGATTAATGTGGAAGAGTAAAACTGTTGCTATTAGCTTAAAAAGAGTGCAGAGACCAACAAGACTTAATGGCTTCTCACTGCATTCACTTCATGTTCTTTGTCTACAGAAATCAAATAACCTCATTACAAGACTTAATGGGATTTTTCCTGATGACTCACCTTTTCTATCTATTCATCCTACAGATACTCCACCTCCAATTAATGATGGTTGGCTGACACAAATCTTAATTGACATTGCAAAAATTCTCACACCTTTAATCAAATAAAACCAACGAAACTTTGTTATTGGGATACCTATCTTCTTTTTTTTTCAACAATTATCCCAGATCATAACATTCTCACCTGTACAAACTTTGCCATTATAAAGAAATATAAAAGATGTAATCTAGAGCCAAAATATTTGGACTTTCTTCTAAAGCTAAATCTCAATGCCCTTCCAACAAGCCACTTTCTTGTGATGTATAGAGGTTTTTCATCTTTGGACCCGGTTTGCTCACTCTGCCATAGGGAGGATGATACCATATTTCACATTTTCAATGAATGTTTCTCTCTTTAGGGCTGTAGAATATTGATTAATAAAATTTATACACCAAAACATCCAATTATCAACACACTCATAGAAGGCTTTGCTTATGGGGATTTTGCAATTATAAGAAGTGCAACTTTCATCACTTTCTGTCTATGGTTTGTCAGATGCTTCCTAATCTTCAAGTCTGTTATACCTGATCCAACATTAATTTTTTTTCAAAAATTAAAAGATATCAAAGAAAGAGATTTGAAGTTAGCTCCTCACCTAATAGTAAATTCCACATGGAATCTTATTAATATTGGACATTAAGTAATTTAATGGTTTATAAATGTATTGCCAAATTTAATATTATTTTATAATTGTTTCTTTACTGTAAACATAGTTGAATAAACCTGTTTTTGATACTAACATATCCTATGGTGAGAAGAAAGCAATTTAATCTCTCAAAGCAGATAAATCTATAAATTATTCTCCCTGATGGCAAAGGCAATGCAATAGTTGTAATAGATACAGCTGATTATGACAGCAAAATACAAGAACTCCTAAAAAAAAAGGCCAATATAGAAAAGTGGCAAACTATCTGATACTGAGTATGAAAACAAAGTTACAACACAGAAAACATCACAGGTACTTCACTGATTCAAAAAAAGTAAAATATATTTTTTAAAAAATTCCTCATCTTTATGGTTTATATAAAATCCATAAGGATCATGTTCCATTAAGACTTATTGTTAGTCCTAGAGATACACCTTTTCAAAATTTGGAAAGATTTCTTCTCAAAGTTCTAAGTCGTTTGACATACAAGAAACATTTCTTTGTCAGGGATTCTAGACACATAAAAATTAAAAGAACTGACTTACTGGTAATCTTTGATATGAAAAGTTTATTCATGAATGTACCATGTGAAGAAGCATTGTCTATTGTAAGGAAAAGATTAAATGGTGGTAATAGTTTACAAACCATAATGGAACTATTAACATTCTGCATAAAAACAACCTACTTTCAATATAACACAAAATTCTTCCAACAAAATCAAGAAATAAAAATAGTGATCATGTGATGTTTATTGGTTTAAAATCAATGAATAGTTATGGGCTCACCATTGTCTCCCTTGATTAGCAATATTTACATCGATGAACTTGAAATCACAGCCATAAAAATTAATTCATATCCACCTAAAATTTGTCTTTGCTATGTGGATGATACATTTGTTGTATGGCCATATGATGAAGCAATACTATAAACTTTCTGAAAACACATCAACAACATATCTCCTTCAATTAAATTCACAAGAATCAGAACAAGAACAAAAATTAGCATTCTTAGATGTTCTTGTGACATGATTTCCTAATGGCAAATTCAAAACTACAGTTTACCGAAAACCTACACATACTGGAAAATACCTCACCTATACATCCAATCACCCCATAAACACAAAACATGGATTTTTACCATCACTATAAAACAGAGCAAAAGAATTTTGTTCAGAAACTAGTGATTTGGAAAAAGAAAAAATCTATACAGAACAAACTCTTATCAAAAATGGTTATCCATCAGTTGTTATTAAAAAAACATTAAATATGCAACAAAAAAAACCATTAAGATAAAATACAATAATTGGTACTGTAGTGTACCCATACATTTTAAAAATAGCAGACAAATTAAAGAAAATCTGCAATCAGTATAACAAAAGAACAGTTTTACAGAGCCATACAACACTATAAGGAATTCTAACACATACAAAGCCTAAACTTGAAATGCTGAAAAGAAAAAAAACTGTATCTATGAAATGCCATTTGAATGTAGAAGAACATATATTGGTGGGACCAATTGACCCATTGAAAAGTGCTTGCTAGAATGTAAACTGGTGATTAGAAGAGAGAAAACAGTTGTGTCTAAGGTAGCAGACCTTGTATGTATCAATGAACATAAGTTCAATTGGGAAAATACAAAAATATTGGATAAAGAAGAAAAGGTACAAGAAAATTTAAAGAAGCTGCTCACATGACAATGGCAAAAAATCCCATAAGCCAACATAGTGTGACTATACATAATATATGGAAATTATTTATCAACTTTGTTCTTAGGAAAAAGTGGAGAAATAAAGAAGAACCTCATAGATAAGTACATGAAATTTCTACTGACTGTTGCCTTTGGCAGGATGGCTCAATTGGTTAGAGTGTTACCTTAAAATTCAATAATCAAAAATCTAAGGATCCAGATTCGAATCCTATGCTATTACTGTCACTGGTTAGGCCAGCAACATCCAAAGAAGAGAGGAGAATAACACCTCTCTAAACATTGTGCGTATACTAACATGTTTGCTATGCTATTACTAACAGTTGAATATATTTGGAATATTTAAATAAAGTTAAATTTTTCTAAAGACATTCAATACACATATTAGATGATGGAAATAGTCCAATATAAAAATACAATGTATATTTATATATATATATATGTTAAAATAATAAAATATTATGCAAATAGTAGTAAACGGCTGTTTATACATTTTAAAATAAGATTATTGTATGTAACTAATAAATAAATAATATAATCCAATTGTATTTTACAATTCTGATGAAGACTGCTAGACAATTGAACTCTTAGAAAATTTAATAAAAAAAATTATGAACATGCAAAGAAGTTATTTTTTAAAAGAGATTTAACTGAATTGTATTTGTTCTTTACATGATATCTGTATTTAGATTTATTTAAAGTTTACATTTACTTCAAGAGATTTTATATAATATTAAGAATGTCAAATATCCACCTTTATCATAATTATTTTTCCTTGAAGATAAATCTTCATTCTTGTTTTAATTAACTGCTACTTATTTTTAATGCTCTGTATAATTTGTTGCAGTAGTATAATGGTAAACTCTAGACCTCATAGTCCATAGGTGACACTTCAGCCTTATTATTTCCAGCACTTGTAAGTATGGATTTTTAGGCAATAAAGCAATTTAATTATTTCATTATTATTATTATTTTAATTACATGAATAGCTAGCACAACTTACAATTTCACTAGAGATAGTGGGAGGGAAGATTTTTTTTTGCTAATCTTTAATAATTGTAATTATATACTTATTAAATACTCACTATACCATTTAAATTTATTTAAATTTTCTAATGCTTCAATTAGTATATAAGGCTTGATTAAAAGAAATTTTACTGCAACCATTATTATTCAAAAAAAAAATGTAATAACAGCAATCATATCAAACAGGCAAAATTCTCCATACAGTAGTGCCATCCTGTGCTAACCAGAGTAATCAATGGAAGCCTGGCATTCATTGATTACTCTGGTTAGTATAGGATGGCACTGTGTATGTTTAGTGGTTTAACAATCATATCAATAAAAAAATATAAATATAGTAAAATCACAATATGAAACTGTGATATCCATTATATTTTGTTCCAACTTCCCCTTATATACATTGCACGTTATGCATAACAGTTCACATTTTGTTGATAAGCTTTGATTACAATACAATATATATTATTTATAAAACTGTAAGTGTAGATAACTTTATATAATAGATGTTTTTATATGTATAATATGCATTTATATATTAAAATTATAATGTAAACAAATTTTTAAAACATGCAGTTATTAGTAATAAATTGAGGTGGTATATTAATTGTGACTGTGTTCACTTATTCACATACTTACAAAAAAACAACAACTTACAATACCATTTAAAAAAAAATAAAGTTAATAGTTAAATGTCCAAATTGATGTTCTAGGTGATAAGTTTTTCTTCAATTTTTTTTTCCTCTTTAAAATGTAATAGTAATCTCATTATATGCACATTATCCCTCTTTAGTTGTTTTGATGTTTTTAAGTCCAGATTTACTCTACAAATGTTTCTAACTTCTTAAAATCTTTTACATTACATTCTTATTACATGAAATATGTTACATCAAATTCAGAAAGGATAATAAAGCAAAAAATAAAAAGTATGAGCTTTCAAAATAAGCCAAAAAACATTATTAATAATCATAATTTTGCATGACATACCAAAATGGAAAAATAGCTGCTGTAAAATTTATTACATTTACAAATTTTAATGTTTCTCTTTTTCCTTTATGTTTTTTTTCCCAATAGTGTATAACTGAAGTAGTGTATATTGTACAGTGTAGATTTCAGCACTTGAAAGACATAGCAGGTTTGGGCACCAAAAGTGACAGAATTTCAATGCATGAATCTTTATTTCTTTAGTCATAACTTTACCATACCATGCTGGACTTTTTCTATATAATAGAATTGAACAGACAGTAGCACCACTAGTGCAAGTCAGAGTAATCAATGGATGCAAGAAGGTTTGTGCATAAAATCCCTATCTAGTGTCCACTCTTCCAATATTCCCAGACTAGTTTTCAGCTTGTAGCTTTCATCAATGAGGGCCCTTGGATCTGAGAGCACTGCACTACTGTATAGAGTTTAGTCTCTGTGTAAACAGCTTGTGTAAACATAAGGAATGGTGATCATGTGATAATAGGATTGAACTAAGATGAAAGTTGCACTGAGGTAAGATTATAATTTGACAATATATTGACACAAAGATTTTTATTGATATAAAATGTAAAATATTTTTTTTTTAATTTTTTGAATGTATGAAGGCATAAAGTCATTCATATGCAAGAAAATCAATAAATGGAAGATCATGAAAAGAATCATTAATATTATTATGGTTTTGCATGTTATCCAAGATTTTTTGCTGATTGTTTCAAAAGTGACACAGTTTATTTAGTGCAAAATTGATTGAATTCCAAAAAGAAAGATAAGTATATAATTATATAGTGATAATGTGATGAATCCAAATTATCCAAATCATTTTGAACACTTTTTAGCAAAACACCTTTTATTGTACATATTGAAATGGTATATTCCTGATTTAATATTCCTCTGAGTGCATGTATATAATGTCAACACAGTTATATATATATATGCAAATAAACAGTTGTAATATCATTGGTTTATATATATATATATTACAGCATGTATATTACTTAAAATAAGATATTTTAAATTATAATTTGTTTTATTAAAAAATTCAATTTATTAGTTTTACATTAAAAATTGCATATATCCACATATCATCATGATACATATATAGTGGAATGTTATTTAAATATCCACTAATAATTCTAAATTTAAATTAAAGTTGTAATAAACAAAACTCCCACCACGGCACACCTGTTTAATATCGCATATGAGTGAGGTTTCTAAATCTTATTTTTCATAATAACATTTTCAAAAATGTAATTTTATAAATAACAAAATTCTCTGAACTGGTACTATTGTAGAATCTCCAGGGAATTGAGATGGCTTAATCAAATTAAAAGTACTTAGTTTAAAATTTAAACAATAGTTAAATCAATTTTGCAAAATAAAAATAAGATAGTAAACAAGTGCTAATGGATTTTCCAGCTGTAAATCAAAGTTGTTGACAAAATAATATAGGATTTGAAAATCATATAAATACTCTATATTTTGACAATCTTATTTCTTACTCTGTAATTTTTAACCAGCGTTGCTACTAGTGTCCATGCCTGTTTGAACTTACAAATATCGGAGTAGGAGGCCATAGTTTGCCATTTTTTGTGCAGGAAGATGGTAATCTCAAACCCCATTCTACATGCTGCAATGGCATATAACCATCATCACTGAGATGGGAGGTTTCCAGCAACAGCCTGTTATAAAAATATATCTCAGAACATGCAACCTATCCAGAGAAGAGTGCCACTATACCTACCACCCAAAATACCTGAAGTCCAGCTGAAATAAAGATTGGTTACATTTTCCAAAAACCTTGGAGTTCTTAATCTGCAATCTTTAATATTTTAGTTAGCTAATTAATACAATGAAAGTTCACTCTTATTTCTTAAAACTTTGTTTAAAATAAAATCATTTATAAAGTTAAAATCTTGCCTTCATTTATTTCTATAAATATAATTTGTTCTCTAATTTCTAATAGCTGTAATCAGTTACTATTTATATTTCTTAATACTGCAGTTATGCCTATATTTATTGTTTTAACTATATTAACTTCATTTAATTTACATATCTTATAGTATGCCAAGTATTTTGAGCAGCAAATATTATAAATTTAGTAAACTTTAAAGGAGATAATTATCAAAATCTTAATCTTTATGGAATGCTATTTAGCATATTGAATCACTGTTTTGGAATCCTATGATGATAGATAACAACCGATCGCTACACGCTCATTGTTATGTTACTTTATAATTGCACTATATTTCATTATTGTTTGCTAGTCAGTTACTATAACTTATGACTTTTTATCTGTTAATTAGATGTGATATGCTAGCTGTGAGATGATATTAAAAGTATATTTGTTAATGTTTGTTAAAGCCCATTAAATATACTTTCTCTTCTTTAATTATCATTATATATATATATATGCAGATTCAGTATTTTAACTCGGATTAATGATTATTTTAGCCCTTTCAATTAGCATAATTATAATGCTAGTTTTAAGAACTGGATTGAGTTAGTTTAACAGATAGAATCTATTTGTTTAGGTACAATTAATTAATTATATACATATTTCTATTTACTTATGTGTTGTGAGTGTGTCTTTACTAAATACACCTGTGCATTGCATCATGCTATCTTCCAGAAGGGTTTACAGTGGCGGTTGCTCACATCCCTACAGTTCAGCTACAGATACTTTTAGAACTGGAACATGAGGGTCTAGACCATGTTTAAAACCTATCTATGTCTCTGAATTAAATATGTTCATTTATGATAGCAAACCATTCAGTCTTAGGGCACCAAGTATTCACTGCTGAAGCCTGTGAATAACTAATCACTTGCACTGTGACTCTATTGCTTAATTTTATTTAGTGCCATAATATATATATATATATGAATCTAAAAGTAGTTAACCATTCAGCATTAGGCTGAAACTCAAATCTTGGTTACCAAGCTGAATTTGCACTATCTTGAGCTTATTTGGTTGCTCATATTGTTAATATATTTATAGTCATTTTAATGTTGTATTTGGTAATCATGTCAGCTAGATTGTTAATTTGTAACATTAGCAAATCAAGCAAAGAATAGGTTCAGTATTAGAATATTATAGGCATGATATTTAAATAATCCACAAACACTCACATATATATATTTAAATGTTAAAGATGAGACTGCTGTAATAATAATCTCATCCACTATGTAATGCCTGCATGCATTAATTCCATCTAGTTAATCTACCTTAATTAAGATCATTATGTTTTTGTTGAATTATTTACTTATTTTAATAAACCTATTTAAAATATAAATCTGTTTGCTCACAATCCAAATTACCTAATAATTTTTATAAGTTAGATATGCATTATTTTAGTTAAGTCATTAGCATGTTAAGTAGTCTATTTAATCCTTAGTTAGATTGTTAATTGCGCTGAGTTTCATATTTCTCCCTGTTCAAAGCCAGCTCACTGAAGAAATTGAGATCAAGTATAACCTCAGAAATGTCATTCATAGAGTGTCAAATCAAGAAGTACTGGTAAATGAGTTGAAGTTTGGTGGGATTCGAGATCTCATTATCTCATCTTCATCAGCTTTGGTGTAGTTTGCCTAAACTCTGAATTTTGTTACGTGAATGTCCAAATCTGACCATTATAATACATATACCTATGTTTCGACTGTCCTGCAGTCTTCTTCAGAGCCAGTTTAAAGTAAACTGCAAACTGGCTCTGAAGAACACTTCCAGACAGTCAAAACATAGGTGTATGTATATATATGTACAATAAAAAAAAATTTGCGAAAAAGTGTTCAAAGTGATTTGGATAAATTAGATTTAAATAAAATATTACAGCAAAATAATGGAAAATGTGATTTTGGTAATATTTTACAATGGGATGAACTAGAATTCTTTACTGTACTATAAACCGTAATACTAATTTAGTAATAACATCTTAAATTTGTGAAATGTCAGAAAATGATTTTTAATGATTATTTAGACTTCCAATTTATCTTGTTCCAGTTCATTTTGAACTCTGCTTTTAGTTCATATTAAAATCTTTTAAAGATATTTAATTGAAGAATACATCTATCAAAACCCTCTGTCACTGAAATGTAATTACGGATATTTAATTTTTTCTTAATATTTTCTTCATATACATAATTGTAATAGTATTACCTTGAATTTAATAAATATATTGATATATATTTATCATATCAATATTAAACACAATAACAATAATGATTTTGCTTATTTACATAACATAACTATTTTTTTAAAAGTGAAAAATTATATGACATCCAAAATACTTTTTTAGATATATTTACAGCTGTATAAGCAGAAAGAGATTGTATATGAAGAATTAACATTAAAATGTTTAACAATTTTATCTAAAAGTTCATGAAAATCTAATTATATATATATATATATGTGTGTAATACATGTTTCATACATATGTTGACATATTTTATGAAGTGTATAATTATTCTTTCTGCTATGTCTTTGGTTGTTCATTCAGATCAATACATTTGCATGATGCATTAAGTTGAATGGAAACCGAAAATATCAAAGAAAGAATAATTATACACTTCCTAAAACATATCTACATACATTTTCAAAACTTAGTACATATAATTAATGAAGTTTAAAACAAAGTTATATATATATATGCAGTTTTAAACTCAATAAGATTTAATTCAAGACATGAAGTACATCTTCAGAAAATATATTTAAAGTAAGCCATAAAAATGAATGTTAAAATTCAAACATATTAAGCAAATTAAATAACTATTTAAAATATATTAATAATATGAAATATTGTAGAAGAAACTATCTTTCACACATGTTATAAAATGAACATGCATTTTTCCATCAATAAACATTTCAAAAGCATATACTCAGAGCTCATTTTTTAAAATAAACTAATACTGATGACATAGATTAATGAAAAAAAACATAACATGCATTTGCCTAATGTTATAATAGTGTGCACATATACATACATTTGAGGAATGTATTTTATCTAAATATATCAAATATTTAATAATGTTTTTAATATTCTTTAAAAAAATACAATTTTACATATATATTAAAGTGAAGATTTCATAGGATGTTAATATATATTTTATGCTTGTCATTAATCTCAATTTTATTCTGATGTTTCAGTCAGATTGTACATGTTACTCTCAAGTGGTAGATCTCCAAGTAATTGTTGCATACATGTATATATATATATATGTAATAAATCGATAATCTGCTAACATTAATCTACACATTTTTCTGGAAAATCAAGTGACAACTGCTTTTTGTTTACATAATTTCAGTTGATAATAATTACAAAGTAATTAAAAGTACTTTTCTATAAGTTGTACAAATCTGTATTACTACTATGTATTTTTTATATCATTATTATAATATAACCCTTTTATATATATACTAATATACGTTCAAAAGTGGGTTTCCATTCTGTCTTAACTTTATACAAATACTCATTTTTTATTAACAGAATGTTTTTAAAACTATTAAAAATATACTGTAAAAAAATATCAGAAATAAAAAGCACAATGATAAGTGAATAATAAATTCAATTAATTTGATGATACTAATTGATTTCTTCCCCCTCATAGTTAATTTTTTTTTTCTATGCAATAATATGTATATCAATAAGTTATCTTGCATCAATATTACATAACAGATTCAAATAAAAATAAGCTCATTCCAATTTTTACAAAATTTTATAATAATATCTACTTACTGTAAAATTATTTAAGTAAGCCTTCGTCCAAATATAATTTTTGCCCCAATATTTTTTTTAAATCCATTCATAATCTCTCCCTCTTATTTCTTTTTATTTATAAATTCTATTTATGTATTTCCAATTTTATACATTTATTCTATTTCAAATTATCCAGAATAATTTTGTCATCTTGATCACATAATCATAAATAATAGTTGCTTACATATATATTTTATAGTTACTATAAAACTTATTTCAAAAAACCAATCACATTAAGCAGTTTGGAATAAACATACTTTTTACATAATAGTTTATCTACAAATATATTAACAATAAAGAAAAAAATATAACAAGAGTATATATAAGCTGTAATTTTACATTGATTTATAGATTATATATAAAAAAAAAATTTGATTCTAACAAGAATTTCTGCAATGATTAAAGCCTTAGAAATCAAGATTTAATTCTAACTCACTATCATCTGCTTTATAATATTTATCAAAATGTGATTGGAATTACATTGCATAGCAGCACTAAGAAAATTAATGTTCAACTCTCTAAAAAAATTTATACTAGTGCTGCTATATGTATTTTGTGGTTTAAATGATTGGATTTGTGAATAAATTACTCTAGACATTCAGAAAATTTTATTAAAAAGCTAACATATAAAAGCAAAAAAATAAGAATAAAGATAAATGGCTTAAAATAATATTCAATAGATTTTCAAAAAAGAAAAGAAAATTGATAGCACCAGACAAAATTAAAGCAAAATAATAACTATAAAAATTCTTAATCATGTTATAGGTGGAAATATAATAATAAAATTAATCTTACAACTAAATAGAGATGAACACTTTTAATCAGGGCCATCATTTTTTAATATTACTGATATATTACAGTTTGAAGGGCTCTCCAAGTTTAATCCAGTTTCTTCTATCCCTAAACCCTCTTTTCCACAATATACTAACAAACTTAATCTCTACTAACAATATATCCAGCTGAGCTCTATTTCAATTTTTAATTCTTTGAGTGATGTCAGTAATACCTGCTTGTTTTCTCACCCATGTATTTTATTTTTATCTCTTCTTGTTACTACTCTAAGATACATCTCTCCATACTTTATTAAATAATCTGCAGTCTCTACATTGCTTTTCTGTTAAGTGTCCAATTCTCAGATCCATAGGTAAGAAGATAGAAAATACATTTATTAAAAACCCTCCTTTTAAACACATAGGCTTATATAAAAATGTATATATCACAGAGTATCAATATATATATATATATATATATTAAAAGCAGTCCATCAAGTTTAATTTTATAATTAATTTCATGATAGTTTTCATCTATATTAGTAATGTGATCAAAATATTTGTAGTTGTTATTTTTTTTTAATTCATGATTATAAATGTAAGGGATTTGAACATAGACTTTCAAGCAATCTTCAACTATCCATACTATCTCATACTACTGATGTGTGATCATGTGTATCAGTAGTAAGTTTTCTGCATGGGTGTAGTCATATGTATCAATAGTATGAGATAGTGTGGATAGTTAAAAGTTGCTTGAAAGTCTGAGTTCAAATCCTCTATATTTACAATTAAATTCCAGGTATAAGAATGCCTGTATGTAAAATCTTAATTCATGATTATCAAATTTTGTTTTCATTTTCTATAAAAAATTATTGAACATTATTTTAGACTTTTTTAGCATTTACCTTTAATCTTTTTTTCTTATTTTCATCTGATAATTCTTTCAACATTTTCTAAAACTCTAAAGCATTATTTGCAAAAACAACAACATCATCTCAAAAATCTAGATAACATAACTCTATAATTGTCTTTACACACATGTAATGAAGCTATATAGTGTAGTAATTAATAATCTTAATTAATCATCTGAGCGCTTTCAGGAAGTCTAAGTTCCCATAATCATAGCTCATTATCATTTGAGAAATACTTGTAATAAAGCCTTATGTAAATTTATGCAAATCAATTTACTTTTGCTGTTTTAGCATCCCATTTTAATCTGCAAAATACTTTTTGTAAAAAAAGATATAAAATTATAATCTCATACACTCCCAATTTCATCACAATCCAATCACTGCTGTTGCAATTTGATACATATTTTTCAGAATATTATAACATACTGGGTCTATATTTTGATAATCCCAAGTTTTAATTACTATGAATATGCTTATATAATCAAATGCCTTTCATATTGTAGTAATACAACACATAATGGCACTTCATTTCTATAACTTCTTTATCTCCCTGTATTAAAATGACTTTTAAATTCAGCTTCTTCTTTTGATCAGTTAAAATTGAAAGTTCATTGTAGATGAGTCGTAATTATCTTGGTAAAGATTTTGTATAGAAATGATAGACTAGTGATGGGTCTTTAATTTCTAATATCTTCTATATCACTTTTCTTGCATGATATTTAGGTAGTAGATAAAACTAAACATTATAAGGAAATATGTCTATGTATTTGAAAAAAAAGTTTTTAATAAGTATATTATATAAAGAGCTTGCAAATAAGCTCTTAACAAGCTTTTCAGAATAGCCCCAACCCCAGACCAGTTTCTGCTACTGCCTCCTCAGTGAGGTAGGATATTCAAGCATTAGATTAAAAATACCAGGACAAGCCCTACATTTTATCTAATAGATAACTGTTAAGTAGAAAATCTGAAAATTTCAGACATTCATATATCTTCCAATCCAGCTATCTAACTTAAATAGCCATATGGGACTGAACCATTAGATAAAATTCTGGGATTGTCCTGGTATTTTTAATCTAATCCTTGAATATCTTAGCAGCTCACTGAGGAAGCCAGTACCAGAAACTGGTCTGGAGTTAGGAATATTCTGCAAAGCTTGTTAAGAGCTTATTTGTGAGCTCTTTATGTAACATTTATAATACAAGCTTGTTAAATTAGGTCATGTGATATATGACTTGATTTCTTTGTAATAATTATATTTTCCCAATGCTTAAATGTAAAAGAGCTTAATAAAAAAGGAAATACCAAAGTTCAGACTAACATAGCAATAAAGTATGAAGAGATGGTTTATGTTGGGTATAAATTGAAAGTTAAATATACTATTGAAAAAAAAATTAGGAATGAAGCTCAACTGCAAATGTTTTTATAAAAATTT
The DNA here is from genome assembly GCA_028023455.1 of Epiperipatus broadwayi. NCBI lineage: Eukaryota > Metazoa > Onychophora > Udeonychophora > Euonychophora > Peripatidae > Epiperipatus > Epiperipatus broadwayi. Next base: position 15,874,358 of record JAQFVV010012398.1, on the reverse strand, counting down.
ACATTCTACTTACTGCATAAGATTGTAAAATACTTTGACAAAAAACACATGCGGAGTGAAATGGATGTTATATAAAAGTTTAGTGGAATGACATGACAAAAAGAAGTTAGGGATTAAAGAAACTAGAATAAATTCATATATATATATGTATGTGTGAATTATTATTTTATACATTTCTCTTATTTTTTCACAATTTGTTTCTTCTACATTTCGAAGTTTTTTCTTTAAAAAAATCATAGATTAGTTTAAAATTTTACATTATATATTTATTTCAAATCTATTTCCATATTTACACATAAATAATCCTCCAAAAATTTGCATGAATATAATAGAAAAAAACTATTATTATTTATTTATCAATTATAAAAAAAAGATGGCATAATCTTTCAAAACCTTACCTGGATTGCCTAGTATTAAAACAGGTCTCATGTATAACTAATCAAAACATGTTATTGTTACTATTTTTATTCGCTTAATTAAAAAACAAGGATATTTTTCACTTAATATAAATCAGAAAAAATTTAAAGAGTAGAAACAAAATAATTTACAAATTTATCTTTTTAATTTGTACATAAATCTTGAGCCGTCACATCCAAAAACAGAGAAAACATGAAAGACAGAAATTTCTATTTAGCAGGAGAGCATTGTAAATCGTTGTACTAAATCGCCTGCCATTAAATTAGAAGCGTCGAGTTTAAAGGAGTGAATCATTAGTTAAATATTTCATTCTTATCAATATACATTATAATTTTAGTAGATGTTTACAAATAAACAACGATTAAAAAAACAATGAAAATGTAGGAATGAGTTTTGAATGTTATTCATTTCTAATGTTTTGAATATCTCTTTACAATAACATTCACGTTTTTTATTATTTATACTAATTTATATAAATGAGTCATAAAGTTATTTCTTATAAATACAGAAACGCAATATACGATAAAAGATATTGACTTCTTATTATAAATACGTTAAACATTTTCCTTTTTAATGAAAAAATAATAATAATTCTTTTTATATTATTTTCAACTTTTACAGCTAAACAATTATAAAAAACATTTTATTTATTCTATATTTTCATTTTGGCAACATAATTTTTTTTAAAAAAAATTAATAAAAAAAAATTATTAGTAGCAATAATATCTAAACCTAGAAAATATTATTGACAGTATTTAATTAATGGCACTCTCTCTTCTCCACCCATACACACACACATACATACAACTTTTTTTTTCATCATTTCATTCAGCAATTGTATACTTCAGCTGTTTAAAATGGCTACCTGTACAATACCTACTTTCTTTGTATTTACGCCGCAGATCAGCATGCAGTCCTTTTACTATAGTGGCCAATCGAAGATGATCTTGGCTAGCCATTAGTTGGGGCAGGAGAAGCTAAAAAAAAAAAAAAGAGAGAAAAAAGTTGAAAAAAAAAACACATCTGGTGAACAGCGAGAGAAAAAAAGACTACAGAAAAATGGCTTCTTTTATTGTCCATATAACAGGCCTATGGAAGGAAAGCGCCAGGCTACCAAGCCCGGGACAGCTCCTAAATTTTGAGATGGGTAATAATCTTGACATAACTATTCAAAAGACTCAGCTCTCAACAAAGGTGTGACTAAAAAGCATTTATCCTTTAACAATGCCATCTTTATGTGAATGCATGCAGCCTTGGACAATAGGTAACAGATGCTACTACCATTTCACCTTGCTACCCCCCGCTCCCTTCGCCAACTATCTATTCTTCTTCCCGTTCCCCCCTTCTCATTTTTTCTTAAGCATTTCATTTTTGTGGTCAAAAGGCAATTTCCACATTAAGGCTGTCAATCACAGAGTTTGAAATCACAGTCCTTTTATTGACAGTAGGCAAATAGCACAAAATAATAATAATAATAAGTCTCTCTTTTTTTTAATATCAGATAATTTATATTACCATAAATTATAGTTATATTAAAATGCAGTTAATCCCAATTTTATGAGATATTATGATAATACTTAAACAACAAAAGCTGTAACAGTCTGATAAAAAAAATAGTAAAATTACTTCTCTGACTTCATATTGTTCGTAATTCTTTGTCTCGTAGGACATAATGAATTAAAAAAAATAGCCTGGCTTTTAATAAATTAAAAGGCAACAGCCACTGATTTTAGATCCTGAAATATGCAGTTTAATTCAAATTAAATTTAAAATGATTTAGAAGAATAATCCAATCTTTAAATTTAACTTTCAGAAATAGGGAATATATACACACACATAAATATACACATAAAAATACGGTAAATGTAATAAATAAATAAAAATATGTTGTTCCTTTATAAATGCACAAAGGTCTTCAAAAAGAAATTTGGTACTAATGACGATTTCTCACGAAAGTCTTTAAAAAATCGATCAACGCAAACTTGTAATGACTCCTCCACAACTTCTTGTCGACAGTATTGTATTATCATGAATTTTATTCCTATGGTAAAGGAAAGGAAATGGTTGTTCACCAAAACAATATTTATCATTCAATGTAGTGAAGCTACTGAATTTTAAATCTGAATTTTAGATCAATAAAATATTATGATTTTCCTTGTCTAATAACTTGATATCGTTTAATGGAGCTATGGGTTAAGATTATTTTGAATGCAAGGATTTTTTTTTTTTTTTAAAAAAAAGACTTTCTATTATATTTTATAATATAACATAAATTAATTGTGACCCGCATAAATTGGTGATTATAAAGTCATCAACCAAGGTAGTGATGATGACTATAAGCAATAGAATGTTAAGAATGATCGGATTATGGATCTAAACATTATTTGGTAATAATTTTTTTATTTAGTTATCTTTAACTTTATAAATTATTTTCAAGTAAAGAAACATTACATGAATTGGAAGAATTGTCTACTATTAAATAAGGCATAATCAGATTGTATGAAGATGGAAGAAAAGATGAAGAGAAAAGTGATTTGAAATGTGGACATGTATTATTGGGTTTCAATGTGAATAAAAGTTGGAAGAATAGTATTATAGCAATTAAAATTATGTTACAGAAGAGAAATTAAGTGATTCAGCTTAACGGAAGATATTAAATGCATATAATTCAATTTATTCTCCCCTGTAATGAGAAAGTAGAGATTTTTTTATTTAAATGGGCAGATCAAACAACATTTTAAAATCATTATAAAAGATTTATGTGGAAAACATTAAAAAAAAAATGTTGTTGGTAAATTTGGATATGAAAACAAAAATGAGTGAAAATATAAACTTTTAAAGATGACTCATACTAAAATAAGATAAAAAAAAGCAATCTTGTTCTCTAGTAAATTTTTTATGAAGTAATCTACATTTAAAAAAGGAAGAAATATGAATGTATTTTCAAATGGCAAATTTAGAAGAACTGAATGAAATATTTAAAAAATACAATGGTTTATTGTACAGTAGAGGAATTATAATTCATGAATCTTGAATTCCAAATTCTCTGATTCTACCACAGTACTAAAATGAACAGGTCATATGACTAATACAGTGAAATGACAAGGAAAAGTATAGAAGATAATTAAAGTCTCAAAAATATAAAACACCTTATTATTAAAAGATAAGACGATAACTATTATTAAAATTAGTATCATGAAGTATTTCGAGAAAGTGACCATATAGTAATAATAAAATAAAATAGCCTCTGCACTTACAAAGAGAAGAAAAACTCCAATAAATAATAAAGTTATAAATATTTTTTAAAAAAAAAACAAGTGAAGAAATTAAAAATTATTGGCAAAGTTAAGTAGCTAAAGTCTAAAAGATTGCAAAGAAGAGAAAAGATTGGAAGAAAGCTATAATAATATAAGTTTTTAAAAAAAAGGAAACAAAAAGGCATTAAAAATGACAGATTTATCAATTTTCTAAAAGTGCTAAAGCTTTTTATTATAATCAATGCAAATCATCTTCAGAAAAAATTGAAATAAAGACAAACAAAAGAATGTGTTGTATTTAAAAGTTATTGCAATTCAAAAAATAATTTCTCAATAATAAAAGTTAATAATATAAATAATTAAAACAATTCTTTTAAGCACTTTATACAATGTAATAATTTATATATCACAATTGCAAAATAGGTAACAGTTTTGAATGTTCAACAGTTAAAACTCAGCTATTTTGCAAGAGTGAAATATAAATAATTGCATTATATTAAGTGCTTAAAAAAAGCGATTTTATTATTTATATTAGTACTAATATAACCAATGCAGAAAAGTTAGTGGAAGAAATAGAGAACATTTAATATTTACTTCAAATTAAAAAAGTCATCAAAGTTAGCAAATGAACTGCTATTTGGCATTATATTTGTAGGTTATAAAAAGGAAATCAATTCCTCAAGTATTTCTATGTTGATTAATGTGTTGGATTATTAAGATATCGATCCAGGATACCGTCAAGTACTGAAAAATATCAAATTGCAACAACAATTATTATGTTACATGGTGATGAGTTTATGTGAAACATTTTGTGAATTAAAAAGTGGTAATCTGATAGGATCAAAATAAAAGGAGATAATTTAAATCATCTAGATATTGCAAATGAAGTTTTTGGTTGGAAAATAATGTTTCAGATCTTCCATAAATGCTATTAAAGCAATCAAATGAAATCAAGAAAGCAGATTAAGTTTTTAACTGTAATTTTGTATGAGAGCACAAAATCAAATCTAATAACTTGGCATTGGGTTTGGAATAAGAACTTTACTCATCAAATAGTTGTATTTTTCATTATCCTAATTAAAATATAATGCTTGCATCCCATAAAAAAATCAAAATAATATTTAGGTTGTCATGTTTAAAAGATTTTTAATTTAAGCAATAATAAAAATAAAAGTATAATACCAATTATCATAATGATGATGATCTAAAATGTGAGAATGATAGTGAAGACAAAAATATTATTTTTAAATAAAATATGTAGACTTTGTTTTATATAGTTTTATCAAGACCACAACAAAGGGAAAACCCTGAAATTAAGAAATTATCATGGTTTAAAATTGATTCAGAGCTCAGAATAAAATATGCTTCATAGAAAAATAAAATTTATTTGTACATGTAGATTGATAAAAGACATTTGAATAAACATTTTTTCTCTGAATTAAAGAATGTATATGCTACTTTATTGGCTATAAAATCTTAATAGATTTTATTCCTAAAATTCTTAGTTATATTAGTGAATAATTAATGATAGTTAAACTGTTTGCATAGCTCTGTTTATTTTATCAAGTTTATACTCTACCATTGAATACAAAACTTCAGAGCAAACATATTTTATTTCTATTTGGATTATATTATTGTATACATAATAAAAGCTCAAATTTTTGTTGTTGTAAACTTTAATGCACATCTTAGTAGAACAATAATATATAGCCCCAAAATATTGGAAGTGAAGTATTAACTCCCTAAACAGAAAGCCCCATTATTAATCAACTTTTTACATAATATATGTCTAAAACTGAGTATCATAATAGTTTATTAGATGAAAAAATTAATAAAAATACTTGAATGTATCATATTATAGAATATTGTTATAAATTACAATCCAAAAAGCAAGTCAATAGTGTGTAGACACTTATAAGAATAACATATTTAATGTAAATTGGCATATTATAAAACAAATGATGCAGACATAAGAATGGTTCTATTATAATCATAACTGTAGAAAATTTAATGTTACTGTTTATAATTTTGAAAGCATGTTAAACTCCAAAATTCCTAGTTCCTATTCAAGATGAATACACCATATATCCATACATTGTGATTAAAATAGATTTGATATTTTATTAGTTAAAAGAGAATCTGAATAATAACAATGGTTGTAGTATTAATAACTTAAATAAGATTGGAATTCTCTTTTTTGGTAAAATAATAAAATAAAGAGTTTTGACAGCAATAGAAATTTTAAATATAAAACAATGGCTAGTGAGAAGATCAATAATGATTGGTGGGTTGCAACTACACATAAGAGATACAGCTATTTTCTGATCATATTTTTTTGGATTTTGAAATTATTTCATGTACTTTTTTGTTTGATGATAATGATATTTTAAATAAATGTATAACCTATTTTGATCACCATTTGAACAATGAACAAAAAATTGGATAATTGTTATTAGTAAAACAGTGAAACTATAGTACTGATGATATTTGTTTCTAAATTGTTTAGCATATAATATGCAAAAGCAACATGTGCATACATTATAACATATTTTAATTTTAAAATTACATACACATATTAACACATCAATAAAAATAAGTACCAAAGAGTAGAAAACTGTGCTACAGCGTAGCTATTTAACATATATATATATATATCTGTGTGTATATATAAAAATATATTGGGAGCAAAGACTTCTCCAATTCCTATATATTACAATTTTCCTGTTAATTTTCTAATGTTATATATAGCAAAAAAAATATTAAACTACTCCAACTGAATAAATATGTAAATAAGCGCAAAAAATGATTGACATTGAAATTTTTGAGAAATTTGAAAATTAAGCTTACTCCATATGACAAAATAATATTGAGTTTATTTACATATATAAATAGTTAAATATATGGATAGATAGATAAATAAATAGATGAATGGATAGTTGGATACATATAAATAAAAATAAATAGAAATCTATTTATTAATAATACAAATATTTAAATAATAATTTTTATAAATTAACATATAAATAATAATAATTAATAATGTACTGAATAATATTCAAAAAGTACCGTATTTATTATTAATAAAAATTGAAAATTAAAAAAATCAATGTTTATAGCAGCAATATTTTTATAAATTAATATTAACTTATCAAAATAGAAATCAATATAAAGTTACAATAACTTTATTTCCCCAATGAATATGACATTGGATTAACAATATTAGCACATAGTGATTGGAATATGATCTAAAAAACCTTTTTTTATGAATTTCTCCTTTATGATATATCTTACTGTCACTACTTTTATTATTATTTTGAGTAGCAGCTAGATATTTATGCACATATTATGATAGTTGTTATCATGTTTTCATTGTAACTTCATTCTAATGGCTCAATTTGATTCTGAATCAAGATATTCAGTTCAATGAGATGAAAACTGTTATTTATATTTCTAAATATGGAAAAAGTTGTAGACTCTAATAAAATATTCTTGAGATATTTTCAAATATGGTGATAATCTCGTGTTTTAAAAATCTTATGATTTTTTATTTTTTTAAGATTGCATGAATAAATGAAAATGTGCCATCTTATCATTAAAAATATTTGTTATAATTCCTAAAAATAAAAATGATGGCAACAAACATGTAATCCCATAAAATATTATTGATATACAATTCAGCAGAAATAATTTCAAGGATTTATTGAATAAGTTGCTTTGAGTTATATATGATTATTTAGCATGATGGTTTCCGTGTAAAACTAAAATCACTACACATATGATTATGTTGCTAGACAAGTGTAATAAAATTATCATGACCAATGGTATAATTTATATATTACAGTGATTTTGACACAATTAGAGTACTTTCTTATTTTAAAAATATTGTAAATTAATAATAATAAGAATTATGTGAAAAAATACATATATTCCATAATAGAAATTAATTAATAATTTAATTTTAAAAAATTTCCCTTGGTAGAATTAATTTCATTCAGGACAATTAAATAAACTCTCTTTATTACAATATTATTTGTAATTTTATAGTTGGTTGTTTTATAATAGCATGTTGAAACCGCCGGAGGGTGTGGTTTGTTTGTAAACAAAGATAAATATAATGTTGCTGGGACGGGCTTTTTTTGGTTTGGTTTGTTTATCACATTTAGAAAAGTAATATCAAATAAATTTTTTAAACACAAAAAAAAAAATGCATAAAAAAATCAAAAAATGAATTTACAAAAAGTACTTAATTTTTTTATTCTTTTCATTATTTATATTTTCAGGCCAGGGTTTTTTTTTCTATGTATCTTTTTTTTTTTTTTTTGTTTATCACATTTAAAAGTACTATCAAATCAATTTTGAACCAAAAAAATACATCAATTGAAAATGAATTTTAAAAAGTAGTTACTTTTTATTCTTCTCATTACTTATATTTTCGGTTCGATATTCTACAAAAAAATCAGCTTCTTATTTTTTTTATTTGTTTTATTTTTATAAATTACAAATAAATATATTTCCATTTAAAGGTAACATTTACAACCCAAAGTCAAACTTTTAAGGGGGGGGGTGTTTACAATTCATAACAGAATGGATCGCAACTTGAAGGTTGACAAAGTTTTGATGGTAATTACCAAAAACATAAATATATACGGCAATTAAAACCAAATTTTTGGGCTCTTCAGGAACAGCATGCATGCAGATTCAAGCTCTTTTGTTTGATAACTCTTTCAGCAGTCAGAGAATTCTTTGGCATTCGGAAAGTTTCCTATTTCAGCCATTTGATTAAGCTCACAGTTGTTCTCGCAGAAACATGACTTAGAGTGTGATTTGATACGAATCGCGCTTGCACCTATACTTGCCCAATTTTTTGTGCAGGAAATGTGGGCTAGGGAAGCATGAGACTATGCTCATAATTGTTAGTAGACATTCCTAAAACATGGGAGATAGAAGGGGAAGTGCTCTTAATGAATATTAAAATAGTTTTGACAATCGGAATTCCAGCCACCCTCAGACAATACTGTAGCCAAAAGTGAAATGTAATCGCACATCAAAAATGCTTAGCCCAAATCTGAGCTGTAAGCTGACATGATAGCTTCTGTGGCAGATTAAATGTCATGTTTCTGTGCATTAGCATAGAAATAGACACAGCAGCCACCCTGTACAATGGACTATTTCTAGGCTTACACATTAGAAATAGACCATTCGATAGCGGAGGCCGCCTAAATGGCATATTTCTGTGCACTATCATAGAAATAATGCCCTCCAGCATTTTCAACATGCTATTATAAAACAACCCAATATTGGGTAATCATCATATATTTTATTAACACATTAAAATAAATATTTGATTGGTTTATTGCTTATGAGTTCAGTAAGAAGTTTCAGCATCAAAAATGACAGCTGGACTTCAATCTATGAACCATAGGCTTCAGAATCTGCTGCAGTAAACAATGTAAGACAATACATCGATTAGAAGGTATTCATTTACCCATTTTAGTTCATACAAATCTCATTTTTAATATTGATGACTCATTTTCACATATTTTATTCACAGATATGTCATTCTGAGCCTTAGAACACCACAAGTAGGAACAATCATTTTTAAAATATACATATAAATTCATAAATTAATAATAAATAGATAGATCTTTTTTTAATAATTTATAATATGTAGAAGACACAAAAATATTATAAATTACTTGACAAAAATCAAACATAATTAACCAAAAGTGCTGCAGATTGAAAGACTATATATACTAGTTAATTATCATTATATATTTTTTTTTTATTGTTATATATACATACTTAATATTTTATGTATTTTACATACAAGTAAATTAAAAAAATTAATATATATTTTTCTTTTAAATTTAACTACCATGTATATACACACACATGCATTTTATCTATTTAAACATGCAAGTAAATTTAAAACTAAAAATTTTATTTACTTAAATATAGTTATCATTATGATTTTGAAACTGGGGCAAGTCTTTACAAATAACAATTTGCTTCATAATATTTTTTAATGCATTGAATATGAAACTAGGAATATTTAATTGTATTAATTAAACAAAATTAACAACAAATCTATAAAGTAAAACTTTTATTTCATATATGTTATAATTAATATATATTAAATTCCATTTCTGTTTTCATCATTATCTATTTTTGTGTGAAGACAAATGATATTAAACACAAAATTATCTACAAAATTTATTTATATATATATCACTAATAAAAATTTATTAAATTTCATTCTTTCTTTTTTAGTAATGCTACATTTTCATTGGATTGTTTAAAAACATATATGATATCAACATTAAAACTTTAATATAATAAACTGAAAGAAATTGAATAATCCAATTGATAATTTACTTAAAGCAATTGAAACTATAATATAATGTTAATAAAACTGTTTACTTTAATTAATTTTCTTTCTCTTAATTTTTGAAGATAATTTGATTTTTCTTTTATATATATTTTATCACATCTTAGTTTTAATTTAAACAAATAATATAAATAATTGATTATTTTTTTCTTTTTTAAAACAGATGCACTTCAGTGTAATAATATTCATTTTGACAATGTAATCTTTTCATCTTTCTTTTACTCTTATACTAATTCTATTGAATAAAATTGCTTTAATTAGATGAAAATGCTAAAATCCAAAAAAGGTGAAAGTAAATGAAATTCTGCTTTTTAATTCTTCTTCTTTGTTGTTCTCTTCTTAGTCTTATTCTTTTCATATATAAAATAAGTCACATGAACCTTCTTCTTTATAAATCTTGATTTGTCATATAAGCACTCAAAAGGCACACCGTTTTAAGGTTAAAGCCTTATATGTATTTATATGAATTATTATAAATTGCAATAATACTCCACTGTTTCAACTATATTCTTTTATAGACTTTCTCAAGGAACAAGTAAAAAACACTTATTCTTTCTTAAATGCTATATCTTGTATGGGCACTGAAAAGTATTCATTTATTATTTAACACTCATTAAAGCGCATGCACAGTAGCTGTAAAAGGCGGATATTTACTAAATAAAATAATAAATATAAATACAAATTACTTTTACCTTAAATATCTTCTCACAAACAATGTTAAATTTCTATATTTGTTTCTTAAGTATCTTTTTTAAAATAATTTAAGATTGTTTGTGAGAAGAGATTTAAGGTAAAAGTAATTTGCATTTGTTATATGTATTGGAGTATTGTGGAATATTTATATTTATTATTTTATTTATGTATTTGTTAGTTGTTCATTGAAAAAGTCTATAAAAGAATATAGACAAAATGTTGGAGTATTATTGTAATTTATAATAGTTCATATAATAAATCAAGATTTATAAAGAAAGTATATGTGACTTGTTTTATATATTAAAATTAATGGGCTATTTTTAAAATAGAAGACTGTTTTGTTGTTATTAATTTAATTTATTCTTCTTTTTATACTCATTTTAATAATTCTTCTTCCTTTTCATCTTATTCTTTGTCTTCTTTTTCTTCAACTTATCCATATTATTTTTCTTATTCTTATTGTTGTTGTTATTCTTATTACTATTTTTTAATTTTTCAGTAATATAAACAAAAATAATAAAAAATAGTTTAAATATATATATAGAGAGAAAGTGAATAGTTATATGGACAGATATACAAATGACAGACAGAGATAAATAGACCGATAAATAAACCAACAGATAAATAGACAAGTTTGTATATGCTTAAAAAATAGATGCAAAAGAATGAAGGTAAGGAGATAGAAAGTTAGATAGATAGATGAACAGTTAGATAAATAGATAGGTATATCAATAGGTAAATAAACAGATAGTTGTATAGGTAGGTAAAAAATAGATATATAGAGAGAGATAATAGATAGATAAATGATATACAGACAGACATGTAGATAGGTAGATAGATAAACAGTCAGATATATAGATAGATAGAGAGAGAAACAGATAGATAGAAAAATAGAGAGATAGATAGATGGATGGATGAGTGGATGGATAGATAGAGAGATAGATAGATAGATAGATAGATAGATAGATAGATAGATAGATAGATAGATAGATAGATAGATAGATAGATAGATAGATAGATAGATAGATAGATAGATAGATAGATAGATAGATAGATAGATAGATAGATAGATAGATAGATAGATAGATAGATAGATAGATAGATAGATAGATAGATAGATAGATAGATAGATAGATAGATAGATAGATAGATAGATAGATAGATTATTTATCTTTATATATTCCTAACTCCATATACATTTTTTTCCAATAACATAGTGATTAGCATCTGCCATCTATGCCAGCAACTTGATTTTAGCTGAAGCACTGTTTGAAAATTTTTCCGATTACATTGTTGTAATTTTAATTTTAGATAGACAATACATAACAAATAGAATTAGTCATTCTCCAGTTGATGATAAATGAGTAACTAGATATTCTTAACTAAATAGCAAGAGTTCCAGTTAATCTGTTGATCAAATGTCTTATGTGCTGAGTGTAAAAATAAAAAAAATAGTATTGTAATAGATGCAATTTTAAATCTGATGGGAGAAAATGTCACATTTATATAAATCCTAAATCTAGTTACCTTTACTTTTAATATAGTATTTATTAGACATACATTTTTGTATCTACTGCTTATATGTCTGTTATTTATTATAAAATACTTGGAATATCTTCAAACAATATATATATACTTTACAAGCATAAAGCTAAACTAGTCAATATATAATTAAAATTACTCCAAATCCAAAATTCAACCAGACCAGTATAAAAATAATATTAAAAACTACCAAAGGTTTCACTGCTACAAGCAGACTTCTCAAGTGTAAAGAACTACAAAAACTACACAATATATATAATATTAAACATTACCCACAAATCCATTCACTTTCCATCCATCCTTAATATTAAAAGAACTCTTAAATAAGTTAATTGCTTCAGAATAATAAATTTTCAATAATAAAGATTCTTTAATTCTTCTTTTGATTTCATTTCTCTCAAAGAAGACAACCTTAGCTTCATCAAAATTAATAGTGTGGCCTGTATCTTTTTCATGGACATACAAAGCAGAACTAAGATATCTATTTTTAACTCTACTTTTATGAACCTTTATCCTTTCATTTAAATTCAAACTACTCTGACCTATGTAAACCTTCTTACAAAATAAACAAGGAATAAAATATATTACACCAGGAATAGCCTTTCTATCAAAAATTTATTTTGTATTATTTAATAAATTATTCAATGTAACACCCCACCCCTTTTCCAAGCAATTTTCTTATTTCCAAACAATTTACTATTTCTACATACAATTTTATAAGAAGACAATTTAAATGGCAAAGAAATAAAATCATATTTTTCTTTAACCTTTACATCCTTACAAATATTACTATTAAATAAAATACTTTTAACAAATTTATCAGAGTAACCAACCCTCAAGTAATCTTTATAAAATTGATACTTCTGAAACAAAGCTACCCCACTAGAATTATTTAATTTATTATTCCTATGACAATATTCCTTAAAGCAGCTACTTTATGAGATACAGACTGATAGCTATCAGGTTTAATTATAGATCTTAATTCTTTACTTTAGTATGTTCAGTTTATATTAATTATATGGAAGAGGAAATTATTATTGAAAAGAATTGTTTATATGTAAAGTTATTTGTCAGATATGTTGATGTTTGTTTATTTGTAGTTGAGAATAATAAATTGAAGGAATTTGTAAATGAGTTTAATTGTTTTGATCCTTCTATAAAATTTGTGTTAGAAGGAGGTGGTTAGATTTTTGTAAGTTAAAATTTTTAGATCTTTTGGTGATTAGAAATGTAGAGATTAATTGTTTACTGTGCAGTCATTTGGTTAAAAGTAAAGAATTAAGATCTATAATTATACCTGATAGCCATCAGTCTGTATCTCATAAAGTAGCTGCTTTAAGGAATTATTGTCATAGGAATAAAAAAATAAATAATTCTAGTGGGGTAGCTTTGTTTCAGAAATATCAATTTTATAAAGATTACTTGAGGGTTCGTTACTCTGATAAATTTGTTAAAAGTATTTTATTTAATAGTAATATATGTAAGGATGTAAAGGTTAAAAAAATATGATTTTATTTCTTTGCCATTTAAATTGTCTTCTTATAAAATTGTATGTAGAAATAGTAAATTGTTTGGAAATAAGAAAATTGCTTGGAAAAGGGGTGTTACATTGAATAATTTATTAAATAATACAAAAGGAATTTTTGATAGAAAGACTATTCCTGGTGTAGTATATTTTATTTCTTGTTTATTTTGTAAGAAGATTTACATAGGTCAGAATAGTTTGAGTTTAAATGAAAGAATAAAGGTTCATAAAAGTAGAGTTAAAATAGATATCTTAGTTCTGCCTTGTACGTCCATGAAAAAGATACAGGCCACACTATTAATTGTGATGAAGCTAAGGTTGTCTTCTTTGAGAGAAATGAAATCAAAAAAAGAATTAAAGAATCTTTATTATTGAAAATTTATTATTCTGAAGCAATTAACTTATTTAAGAGTTCTTTTAATATTAAGGGTGGATGGGAAGTGAATGGATTTGTGGGTAATGTTTAATATTATATATATTGTGTAGTTTTTGTAGTTCTTTATATTTGAGAAGTCTGCTTGTAGCAGTGAAACCTTTGGTAGTGTTTTAATATTATTTTTATGCTGGTCTGGTTGAATTTTGGATTTGGGGTAGTTTTAAGCAACAATATTTATTTTTTTATTTGTAGCTTTGGGCAAAACATTAAATGCTATAAAATGTTTATTAATTTTACCTTTTTTAAAAATCTTTATTTCTCTATTTATATCCTAATAAATTATTTAGCAAAACTCCTGATTTGATCTCCATATCTTTTCCACTAGCTTGTGATAATAAGGGGTTGAAATTAGGAACACTTAATTTTATTGAGTAAATATTTCCAATCCTATTAGTATACTGTATAATATAAAAAAGAGATAATTTTTTAGGAAAAATATTTATATCTCCATTATTTAATAAATGCATAAATGTGTACGATTATGTGTTTGAAATATAGGTCCTATTCCTATGTAACTGTTCACTCAGTTTGCCTTACATTCAAAACCTTACAATGTTTTGAATTTTTAGACTTTTCACTTGGAGTTAAAAGAAAAAGGTGTGAGATGAGTAACTGCAATTACTTTCAACATTAAATCCTGAGTGTCAATAATAACAAAACAAAAGCTATAAACTAGACTGGTGATTTAAATTTTATTATCTGATAACCATTGAATATTTAAACTTCATTTAATGTTATATTTATTATGCTGTTTAAGTCTAACTGGTTTAATAATATCCTTATAAACATTACCAATATATGTATCAAGTAAATTTTTTCTTTAATGTACAGATGTTGAAACAAAAAACATTTAATGAACAATTTTATATGTTTTATTTCCAAAAAATGATCATAATCTATCACCTAAAAAAGTGTTTTAAGTCTTTATATATTATAAAGTCATTCCTTTTGTGATATGATTGAACTATGGGACAAAAAGGTAATCCTTTATTTAATAATGAACTTTCTGCATCACTAAGTATTATTTCAGTTAAATTATTAATATTATTGTCTTTTTTTAACTAAATCTTTTCAGATGTCTTGATATTATTAATGTAATATTCATATGCATAGATTTTTCAGTGATTGCACATTGTGATTACCAATCAATACTATTAGATAAATTTAGGGATAATTTTATATTTGATGAAATTGAAGTCAATGTAAATGATTGGTCAATGTCAGTCTCTAAATCATTAACTATTGTATCAATTCAATATATGTGACATATTAAGATTTTCAAATAATTTTTGATTTTCAGAATTGTTATTAGCTGGTCAAAAAACTGACTCTGACTTATCAGAAAACCTTTGATATTTTTGAACCAGTGAATCATTTTCCTATGGAATTTTCTTGTTAACATTCTTCTGAATGAACCAATTCTTATAATAGTTTTTTGATATCTATTTTCATAAATTATGATTACTAAAATCTCTAATTTTTTGTTCAATTAAGTTAAGCCTTAATAAATAAAAATTTATATAATGGGTATTAGTATGGTAAATGCTTGTTTTAATGTACTATTACATTTAACTAAGAAGGTGGTCTATGTTGAGGTTAATTTTTGTTTTTACACCCTTGGGAATAATATTATTGTCAATAAAGAAAGCAAAATTATTAATGTAGTATCTATATCTTATTAATTAATAATGAAATTTTCTAAGTTTAAAAAAGGTACTATATGATGTTGGTCATATTATAGAAACAGCTGGTAAAGAATGAGCACATAAATAAAACTCTGCTACACTTAAATGACAAGAATTTCTGTGAAACTTGACCCCAATTATTGTACATGAGTGATTTTGACATATAATTTCCAATTTGAAGAATATAGTCAAGAGACTTCCCAACAGGAATATTATTATTATTATTATTATTATTATTATTATTATTATTATTATTATTATTATTATTATTATTATTATTATTATTATTATTATTATTATTATTATTATTATTATTATTATTATTATTATTATTATTATTATTATTATTATTATTATTATTATTATTATTATTATTATTATTATTATTATTATTATTATTATTATTATTATTATTATTATTATTATTATTATTATTATTATTATTATTATTATTATTATTATTATTATTATTATTATTATTATTATTATTATTATTATTATTATTATTATTATTATTATTATTATTATTATTATTATTATTATTATTATTATTATTATTATTATTATTATTATTATTATTATTATTATTATTATTATTATTATTATTATTATTATTATTATTATTATTATTATTATTATTATTATTATTATTATTATTATTATTATTATTATTATTATTATTATTATTATTTTATTATTATTATTTATTATTATTATTATTATTATTATTATTATTAAGTTTCAACAATAGTAAACTTTATTGATCCAATAGTTACATAGTATTATAATGCCATAGCAAGATACATGTTGAATCTTATTATTGTTAGTTCAATTTCAAGTCTATAATATTCATTTTTTAAAAAGTACATATCTGTATGGGTAATTTTACATGATTCTATCCACTTTATCAATGTTAATTAATCATATTATTGTCCAATAGGAGCATAATTAGGACCATGCTTTCTTTAATTTTGTTTTTATAGCTTTGCTATTTGCCTGAGCAGGGACCAAGTAGCTGCATAAATATCTGGGCTGGTGATCTGCTTGCCTCTAACTTGAATTTTATTCAACTTATTTTCAAATGTGGCTGGATGCCTTCTGGGGTTATTACCCAATATGAATACACACCTAGTGCACCAAAGTGCATATAAAACAAATGTTGAGGCCCTTATGGCTGGTATAGACCTACCTTTGTAATTTGATATAATTTGCATCATTGTAATATTTTTCCCTGTATTTGGCCTTCAAAATGCGTCTAGTCTGCTCCAAGGCCTTGCAGTTGAAAATTATATGCTGTAAAGTCTCCTCAGTCATATGGCAAAGGCCACAGAATGGATCAACTGACCTGTACATTCTTCTGTGATGTAAAAAATACTTAGTAGGTAAAGCATTCAAATTCATCTTGATATAAAATCTAGGAACTTAGGTTCTAGTTGTCATTTTTTGTATTGCTTGATCAGATATTTGTTTCCTATTTCTAGTATTGATGGGATCTCCTCATTATAATTATTTTGATGTATAAACTTATATATTTCCCAATATTTATATTTTTGGTCCAATTGATCTGGAATTGTTCTTTCTCTCCTGCATTGGTAGACGGTGATTGCCAAAAAACAATCTTTTGGAGGAGGTCTATCTGTAGGTGTTATCTGCTCTAGGTGTCTTAATTTAGGAAATTGAGTGAGTAGAGCAATTATAGCATTCCTTGTTTTGAATGTTTGAAATGTTTGTAAGCTATGCAATCCCAGTCCATTTGCTATAAGAGGGCGATTCAGTTTTGCCATTGAAATTGTCACCGTCTTTTTCCCCCAGATGAGCTTGCAACATATGGAATTAATGCATGCCATAAATTTTTTTGAAAATTCAACTACAGGCATGTAATAGGTTATCTTGGTTATTATAAGTTTGTTAATCAGTTGAACCTTTGCATATATGGACAAATATGCCTTTGAGAATGATTAAGCTATGCTTTTGATTTCCTCTTTGAGCTTGGCTTGGATCTGACATCTCATTTCAGTGGCTCCTAGAAAAAAAGGAAAGCCTAGGAATGGAGCTGCTTTTTCTTGATACATTGGTCCACATGGCTTTCCAGTGAGTAGCGTCCAGGCCGCAGACATTTCTGGGTTTATGCTCAATCCATATTGCTTTGAGAATTGTTCAAGCAATGCCTGAAGCTGTGGTATTGGCTTCTTTGATGTCAAGAAGACTGTGATATCATCCATGTATGTGAGACATGCAATCTTCTGTGTTGTATTTGAACTCCAATGAATGTGCTATTGATTTTTTCAATAAGAGGATTGATATAATAAATAAACATTAATGCACTCAGAAGAGACCCTTGTGATAGTGATTGTGTTGGGATGAATGAAGGTGAATTTCAGCCATTCATAGTAACATACAGTTCTCTGCTCAGTATCAAGTTTGCAGTCAAATATAGCAGATCTTTGGGTATTTTAGTCTGCTTGAGCATATCCAGTAACACAGGGATTCTCACTGAATCAAAAGCTGAAGCAATATCTATTTGCACCACTACTGTGCTGTGTTTCTTTCTAACCCTGGTGGCTATCATCATGGTCTTGAATAACAATGCTGCTTGCCCCATTGATGATGTCTTCTTTGGAAATTGTGATTCACTGATGGTTGGTAAAATATAGGGCTCAATCTTATCTTTTATAATTTTTTCCAAAATTTTAATAGAAAGTGGGCCCATAGATATTGGTCTAAGCTCATTTGGCATTGGTATGCCTTTCTTTTTCTTATTATATGGCACTATTGCCATGGGATATATCCCTGTGGTTGGTTTAATCTCTTGAGCAAGATGGTTTGCTAAATCCTTGAAGTATTTAGCTGTAAAAAAATTTAAATGCTTGAAAATGAACAGTGGTATCCCATGGCCACCTGGGTGACAAGCATTGCTGATAGTTCTCATTTTATTATTATTATTATTATTATTATTATTATTATTATTATTATTATTATTATTATTATTATTATTATTATTATTATTATTATTATTATTATTATTATTATTATTATTATTATTATTATTATTATTATTATTATTATTATTATTATTATTATTATTATTATTATTATTATTATTATTATTATTATTATTATTATTATTATTATTATTATTATTATTATTATTATTATTATTATTATTATTATTATTATGTTTCAAAGAATTTTATTAAACAAATGTTACATAGATTCTTTACAACAAACGATTGTATTCTGTTACATAGGCAATCATAGAACTTTGGAACAAGTTCTAAATTTTAAAATCAATTGTATTTTACATTTTAAATAATCTGTTTGATGGTTATTCTGTTATACGTTTGATGGCTGTTTTATAAGTGACCATGTTGCTGCTGCAATGTCTGGAGCGCTAATTTTGTAATCCTGCTCTTTTATTTGTTGAAGTTTTTTGTAAATGTTGCTGGATGTCTTCTTGTATTGTTACCAAATGTAAATGAGCATCTTGTGCACCAGTATGCATATAGTAAAAAAGATATTGCTCTTGTTGTTGGGGTAGAGTTTTTTTTTTTAAAGATTGTAATATGTTTATTAATGATGTATTTTTTCTTTGGTAAGTTTCTATTAACAATTTGCGTATATTGGATAAACTTGTGCATGAATAGAATATATGCTGTTGTGTCTCTTCTGCTGTGTGGCAAAGATTGCAAAAAGGATCAATGTTTTTATATAGATGTCTGTATCGAAGGAAATATGATGTTGGTAGTGCATAAAGGTTTATTTTCAATATAAAATCAAAATATTTTGGTTCTAATGACCATTTTTTGAATTTTTTCAATAATTGCTAATTGCTAATTCCAAGCATTGTTGTTTGTGTGTTTTCAGGATTTTCTGGGTATAATAGTTTGTAAATTTGCCAGTATGAATATTTATATGTTGCTTCTATGTTAATTTGAGTAAATATTGTTGTGACACTTTGTATTAGTGAAGATAAATACTGTGATTTTGTAGGTGGAGTATCTGTTGGTGAAATTGTGAGCAAACATTTTAGTTTAGGGAATTGACTTATTGTTGATGCTAATATGTTGATTGATTTCTGTATATGGAATGTGTAAATAATGTGCAGTCCTAAACCATTGTTTTCTGTAGATTTGCTAAGAGATTTAGCGGATATTGCAACGGCTTTGCGTCCCCATAGTAGTTTAGTGCATAATGATGATATTTTTGATTTGAAATGTTTAGAAAAATTTATTATTATTATTATTATTATTATTATTATTATTATTATTATTATTATTATTATTATTATTATTATTATTGTTGTTGTTGTTGTTGTTATTATTATTATGTTTCAAAGAATTTTATTCAACAAATGTTACATAGATTCTTTACAACAGACGATTGCATTCTGTTACATAGGCAATCATAGGACTTTGAAACAAGTTTTAAATTTTAAAATCAATTGTATTTTACATTTTAAATAATCTGTTTGATGGTTATTCTGTTATAGGTTTGATGGCTGTCTTATGAGTGACCATGTTGCTGCTGCAATGTCTGGAGTGCTAATTTTGTAATCCCGCTCTTTTATTTGTTGAAGTTTATTATTATTATTATTATTATTATTATTATCAATCAGAAATAATCTCAGTACATTTCAAGTCCATAAATCAAGCTGTCCTGGCAGGCCTATGGTAGCAAGCAATCATTATCCTACAAAAAACAATTCAAAATTTATTTTGACACCCTTGTACAGAATACTTCACCATCATTCAGTTCTTATGTTAAAAATACCAAACATGTTCTTTCCATTTTTAGAAAATTTTAAATCTCAACTGTAAAATGAATGTTTTTTTTAGTAAGTTTAGACAATTCATCATTTTAATACTATTATACATCATAATAATGACATTGAAATTAATCACCACCATAATACAATTATTGCTTAATTAATATAATTAAGCTTAAGAAATAACAATCTTAGTTTCAATTTCACATATTATTGCATAAAAATGGCACCAAATTATACCAACTTTTTTTATGGCCCATTTTGAATGCTCTCTATTTAAAAATGCTAGGCTTACATTTCATATTTGGTATAGATGAGGGGAATTCAAGAGGAACCCTTCCGCTTCAGCTTCACCTATTTATATAGAAAATAGGTTGAAGTAAGGAAGGGTTATTGTAATAGATTTCTAACTATAAAGATCTTTCCATTGACTTGTTTTTAGATTAGTAAATATTTTTAATAAAAATATACAATTTGCAATTAAGTTTTCTAAAACAGTAGCCCATTTTCCTGATGTTGAAATTATTTACAATTACAGAAATTCTTACTAACAACAAACTTATTGATAGCCAATGGTTATCTTCATTTTCATAGTAACCATTCTAAGTATTTAAAGGCTAATATTCACTACAGTCAATTTTTAAGAATTGGAACAATTTGAAATGATAAGGAATTTCTCTAACAAAATTACTAGATATAAATATAAAATATTCTAAAACATTATTCAGTAAATTAATAATAAAATCTTCAAAAGTTGAAAGAAAATAACTTCTTTCTCTGAGAAAAAAAAAATTAATTAGAAGTTTCACTAATTAGTTCTTACTTTCAAAAATGATTTAAGGCATATTTATCACATACTGCAGAAACATTTTAACCTATTAAATTCCACAAATTATCTAAAGTCTATTTATTTCAAAGCATCTAAACCTATGTATCAAAGATATAGAACAAATTTAGTACCAAATTTTATATCAGAAATTTTTTTTTTTTATGTGGAGATAAATAATGTCTTAGATTAAACATATTATTGTTACAAAAATGAGTCCAAAGTTAAATGATATATCCTCAATTATGTTAATTGGTAAAGAATATATTTTAATATATCTAATAGAATGTTACAGATAATTGAATTGTTATGTATACAAATTGACAAACATTCCACATATTATAGTATCTACCCATCTATTTAATATTTTACATAAAAATGAAGAAAGACCAGTATTTAAACATTTTAATTGACTATAATACTAAACAACTTTTCCTCCACAAGAGAGAGAAAACAAAACAAAAAATGTTTTTATTTATAAATTTAGAATCTTACAACATAAACACTATTATATCTTTAAATTATCTAGTTTCCTAATATATTATTTTGATTATTTTTCATTAATTATTATTTATTATTTAATAAGTTAAACAATAATGTATTTTTCTTATACTTCAGATTTTGTGCAAATTTCCAGTAATTTTTTGTATACATTATAATTATTATTTTTGGTATATATATATATTGGATTACTTTCTATGACATATAACTCCAATGATGTATTACTTTAAGTTTGTAACATGTTTGAAATAATGCTTCCAAGGAATGTGCAGATAAACTTAATCAGTAAAATTTGTCCAAATATCTCATGGAGGTGTTATTTTAACAACATCGCAAACTCAAAATAATTCATCACCAGAAATAATACATCATAGCATGTGTAATATGAAAATTCAATTCTAAAAAAAATAATGGAGACATATATTCATTATGGAAAAAGGAAAAAAAAATATATTATGATACTAAATAAAACAAGTACTTGTAAATTGTGCCTTTTTAATATGAGACTATGTGTCATTGATGGCACTTTGTGCAATCGTATCTTCAAATCTAAAAAAAAAATCATGTTCTTTCCAATGATGGAGAAATATATTCATTGTGGAAAAAGAAAGAAATATGAAAAAGAATGCTGAAGCATTTTTTAAATGGTGAGTTGTAACAAAGTTTTAAATTTCCATTATTTTTTTGACCTAAGACAGAAAAGGCAAACTGTAAAATAAAGTTGGACCTTTATCTAAAATTGGTGAACTGTAAGTTTAACATTATATTTTAATTATCTTTTTTTTTAAAAAAGTCCACAAATATAACAATTTTTGACTGTAAATGTATATAAAGTTTAGCAAAAAAAAACCCCACAAATATAACAATTTTTACTACTGTATTTTGTAATAAAATTAAAAGAATTATATAATCTGATACATTTGCTGCAAGTTTCACACTATATTTTAAATATTTAAAACACACACACACACACAAAGTTTTAGCAACCAAAACAAAACACATATATAAAGCAAATGTATTTTTAAATATAAAACTGTATTGCTTACAAATGATGCAAGAGAAGTATTATATTGTGGGGGAAAATCACTATGGTGAAAGGAACCATTTAATATCTTCTAAAATGGAAAGGAAAATGTCAGTTTATATGATATGGATTAGTCATGTCATGATTCTTGATTGCCAATACATCATAAAAAGAAACTTTAAATAAATGTTACCAAACAAAAATGTCTCCAGAGTAATACATCATAGCAGGAATAATACCAAAATACCTTTTTTTGTATACCATATTATTCTGTCATGCATATGTTTTGATATGTATATTGTATAATTTTAATTAATAAACTAATTATCATTATTATTTGTAAGGAATTAACTACTACAAAGTTTTATTTAAAGTTTTAATAAGAAAATAATTTGTGTTTTTTTTTTTTTTTTGTAAAAAAAAATAAGTAAAATATTTATTATAATATATTAGCACTTGACTGGTTAAACTCTATATAAAAAAACATTATTAATGAATAAAAATGTTTTCTTTATCAGATATGGAATTAACTTTTAGTATTTAATTCTTGGATCACATCATTTAGTTGATACTTTGGTCGAAATAATAGAACAGCTGTGTGGATAAAACAATTGTATTTTGTTTTCTATTTATATATTTTCTTTAGTTAGTTGATATATATATTGCTTATAACACTTCTTTCATATACACTTTAATGCAACAAATTTTCTTAAAAACTTCTTTATTTTATCTTATATATATAATTCTTATATACATATTTATTTATTGTTTTCATGTATATATATTTTAAATATATAAGCATTAATTCTAGCTTCCATATATGTATTTTAAAGCAAACGTTTTTACAAATACATCTTTAAACACTGCAATGTATTGTCATTAGAATTTGTAATATTTTCCTTAAAGATAGAGTTATTTTAAAACTATTATATATAAATTATTTTATATTTATATATTTTAAATAGTATTCAGTTTGCTAAATTAAACAATTAAGAGTTGTCATAAACTAAGACTTAAAATAGATTATTAATTAGAGTAATTATAGGATTATATTGAAATCAGACTACAAGAGGATTACTAATTAATGGATTAACTGAAGTTGCTTTTTTAAAAAAAAAAACAATCTATATTAATTACTACTGATTAAAAAAACTGTGAATTGGTTAGTTACTCCAGATACTTGGGGAAGTATAAATAAAATCTTTACTAAGTAAAAGGTAACGTTAAAAGGACTTCATAGATGCAGTTCATATCTGAGGGCTATCCATCTCCTGTAGATTACCAAGTGTATGCAGAAAACTCTATTACAGATCATTCAAATCTTTATTTTATTTTGTACCTAGTCAGATTATAATATATATTATATATATTTGTTTAATTGAATTCATTTGTCACTATCCATTACTAAAAATTATGTCTTCTAATTTACCATATTTACTAATTCTATAGATGCCTTTTACATTTTCTCATTATTCTGTGGACATAATGAATAAATCTGAGCCCCTTATGGATGTTATCTTATTATACTAGTAAATATATATTTCAGACTCATCTAGATCTCACCAGCCATAATCATGGATATTGATTTAATTGTTATTGTAATGTTAATATTAACAATAAAAAATAAATGTGAAATATATGTTACAATTATATACAATATTTATCCAACTGATATTATATCTATAAATACTTTAATGCAAATACTATTTTATAAGAGAAATCACCATAGTCAACTTATGATAAGTCCAATATATTTAATAGTTCAAAATATTGCAAATTGAAGCTTTGCTGTAAGCAGATATAATGAAAGATGAGGTAAAATAAATAATATTTATAATAATTTTTTTTTTAGATATATTCCAATTTC
Organism: Epiperipatus broadwayi; assembly: GCA_028023455.1. Classification (NCBI taxonomy): domain Eukaryota; kingdom Metazoa; phylum Onychophora; class Udeonychophora; order Euonychophora; family Peripatidae; genus Epiperipatus; species Epiperipatus broadwayi. The sequence goes on along the minus strand of JAQFVV010012398.1, from coordinate 15,849,432 downwards.
TGAAATGTTTTTGCATTTTGACTATGTATATATATATAAGCTATTAAATATCTGTTTAGTTGATTAGAAAAAGGGATATATAAGACCAAAATAACAAGTTGAGAACAGCAGTTAATTTTAATTGGACAAAATAAGATTTTATGATCTTTCAATTTTTTTCCTTCACTTTCCTCAGTTTGTGTGCAATTCAGAATTCCTTACTTTTTCAACCAGGTATTTTTACTTTATAATTGCTTAATTGCTAGGTATGATAATCAATGATCCTTAAAAGTAATTGATTTAATAACAGTAGTTACAATATTAATATATTACGACAGTCAAGTGTATCTTTTGATTAATAATATATATATATGCACACATCCATTTGCACAAAACTTTCATATAATTCAATTTCAAAAAAAAAAAAAAAAAACATATTTTTCAAAACTTCAGAAATGCTGTTTTTCCCAACTTTTCCCAAAACCATACAAGTTGTGACAGCAACTATTGTGTTTGACATTTCTAGTAAGAAATATTGAAATCTCTACATGTTCTAACCTAGTTTTGAATCTACAAGATGAATTTAATGAGAGATAGTTGGATTGGAGAAACTAAATGATGAAGAAGGGAGGAAAAAAAGCCTATATATATATTTAATAATAATAAAAAAAACTTAGCCATTTAAAATATCAAATCATTGTCAAATATTAATGTGGCTGAACTAATGAGAAAATTTTACTGCTGACTTAAATGCAGAATAGTCTGATTTAAGGAATTTTTTTTCTTTCTATTGGACATGTGTTTAAATAAATAACTATGTGCATGTGTATATAAAGAATAACTTACATTAGAAATAAATGATTAAAAAATGTATATTGCAATTATGTGAATGGCCTATCTTAAGTTCACTCTAGGTCAGGATCAATCACAAGTGGATGCTGCAGGTGCATGGCACCCAAGCCCCCCGTATAAGCCCTGAGTGCAATAGTATTTGATGCCCTATGACAAATGTTTCTGGAGATCTCAAAATTTTAAGAAAAAAAATAGTTAAAATAAATACCAAAAATGATTAAAAAATTATTTGTCAAGTTGGGATGAAGAGGCAGCAAGATGGCTGCCTCAGGCAATAAGTTTATGATAGATGAAAAAAGAAGTTTTACAAAATAATTTTAATAAATTACTAACAAAAAAATGCCTATATATAATATTAAAACAAGAAGTTTGGAATATTTTAAAGGAATAATTTGCTCTTAAATTTGTCTTATAATATAATGTGACAAAAGGTAACAATAATTTAACTTTATTATTAAACCGAAAAGTGGAAGTAAATGAAAAAGCTCCCTCCCCCTCCAATGATGGACTGTTTGTCGCTCCAATGATGGACTGTTTGTCGCAAAAAGTTGTGTACTCATGAATGCACTGAAATTATTATTTTTTTTGGTGAAAAATAAGAATCTTCCTATGTTCTATTTCATTGAAAATTTTAGTGTTAAGTGTAGATAAAATTACAAGTAAATATTTTTTTTTCATCTAATTAAATGTTTTAAATTATATTTTCAATGTAATAAATGATTTAATTTAAACAAATAATTATTTTCATGATATATATAAATAAATTGATTTTTTACTTTAAATAATATAAAAGGAAAATGTATTCATAAATGACTGATAATCATAATTTTTTCAAACTTTATAAATTTACAGCAGAATAAAAATCTCTCCAAGTTTAATTCAGTCACTCTTATCTGTAGTCTTTTCTCCACATATACCAACAAATTCAAATTTTAATTAACATTTCCTATGTAACTGACTACCTTCTAGATTTTATATATACTTTCTTATGATCTAGTTTGAGACTTAAATACCATATTAGTTATCTGCTCTTTTAGCAATATTTACAGCTGATTTCCAATTCATTATCTTAATTATTTTATAGATATTAATGAAATCTGTTTATAACATCCAACATACCACTTTCCATATTTTATTATGTGATGTAATGTATACAGCCCTCAGATTCATAAGTAAGAACAAGTAAAATATATCTATTAAAACCTTCCTTTTAAACCACATATGCATGTTTTCTTTTAATATTGAATTATTACTACCAAAAACACTCCAACTAATTTTAATTCTATAATTAATTTCATTTGTTGTGTTTCTACCAGCATTAAAAATCTGACCAAGGTATTTACAGTTGTTGACTTCTAATTTATAATTATACATCTTTATTTTCTTCTTTTGCGAAAATCTATTGAATATTAATTTAATCTTTTTATCATTTTTCTTTAATCCTACTTTTTTCCTTCTATCTGATAATTCTTTCAACATTTCCTTAAACTTGAAATCATATTGCAAAAACAATCACATCATCGCTAAATTTGTATGACCTAAATAAGATACACGCATTTTCCTTCCCTTATCTTCCTATTTTTAGCCACAAAAGATTTGTAATTAAAGTAGCTACAAAAAATGTAAATATATGAAATCATCATGCCATACATTCTTTGTACTACTAATCTTAAGTGTCCTACATAATATAATTACTAATACAATATTTTGATAAGTATTCTTCAGAATATGACTTTACTATTGAAATATCTTTCTTACAATCTCCAAATTCAAAGCATAATGATAACTCATGTTCATTAATTCTTTGTATATGTAAACTCAATATTCAGATGGTAAACAACTATGCTAAGTAAATCCAATTGTTATTTTTATTAATTTGAGTTCAAAGTTTAACTCATAGAAGATTACTAAGTCCATAATTTCTAATATTTATTTCATCTAGGGACATTGTTTAATTTTTTTTTTTAAATTTCAATATAGAAAAAATGATTTTGTAGAATTTTTTGGTTCACACAACAATTTTCATTTTATAGACAATAAAATGTAAAAAAGAAGAGAAATATAAAAATATTTAAATATAAAGCATAGGAACAAAAATGAATATCTAGATTCTGTACAATGACATAGAAAAGAATTAATAATGTTATAAGAAAATATAATCTTGAATTGGCAAGGAAAGCTGTAGATGAGAATAAAAATCCCAAATGTATAAAAATGCCTTCATATTAAAAGGAAAGTTATTTCAGCTATAGGGGAAAAAGAAATAGCATAATGAATTCTATAATAATAAGGAGCAAGAAAACAAAGTAATGTCTGCAATTATAACATCTGAATTACCAAGGCATGTAATTAAATGTAAGAAGAAAGAAAAATCTCCAAGAAATGATGGAATTATAAAAATAGCAGATGAAAAAATAAATTGTTAGAAAAATTATATACAAAATAATAAAATATATATACTGGATAATTATAAAAATGCATTATTGATATGGACATTTAAGAAAGATGATAATAAAAAAAATTCCTAGAGGATGATAAAAAAAAAATATTACAAATTATAGATCTAGCAATCTTCTATCAGTGTTATGTAATTCTTTTCCAATATAATTACAGCTAATCTACAAAAAACTTTTGGCTCAAATCAATCAAAAGAACAATTGAATTAGAAATAAATGATAAAAAATTAATATATATATATATCACTATGTGAATAGCCTACTTTAAGATCACTCTAGACCAGGGCTAATCACAAGTGGGTGTTGCAAATGCAGTAGTATAATTGAAATTTTGATGCTCTTCTACAAAATGTATTGAGGAGCTCCTCAAAATCTTGGGGGGAAAAACAGTTAAAAAAAGAAAAATGATTAAAAAATTATTTGTTAATTTGAAATTAAGAGGCGGCAGGATGTCTGCCTCAGGCAGTAAAGTTTTGGTTAATATATAGTAAGAAGAGTTAATATTTTAAAAAATAATTTTAATAAATTACTAATAAAATAATTCCTATGTATTTTTTTTTTTAAAAAAAAACAACAACTTTGAGAACATTTTAATGACAATAAATTACTCTTAAATTTTTCTCTCAATATAATGCAACAAAAATAAATAATTTTACTTTCTTTTTAAATTGAAAAGTGAAAGTAAATGAAAAAGATCTCACTCCCCTAATGACTCACTATTTGTTTCAATAATTTATATACTGATCACTGCACTGAATTGATTGACTGTGATTTTCTTTTTTTTTTTAAAAAAAATATTCCTATTATTGTTCCATATTATTGAAAATTTTATTGCTAAGTCTAAATAAATTTAAAGATAAAAGTTTTTTTTTCATTATTGTTACCGTAATATATATATATGTGATAATGATAAAAAAATAAAAACTTAATCATAAATGAAGATAATAATCTTTTTCAACCTTTATAGATCGACTGCACGTTTTCGCTCAATTCTATAATTCAACTACCTAATGTAAGTTTGATAAATCAATAATTGATAACATTAATTTTCCTAACTAGTTTCTTTATTAGTAAAGAACATTGCATCAAACAGCTTACTTTAAAAAATGTTGGAATTATGCAGAAAGAAACTGCGGTGTTTTCATTAGCATGTATCAATATTGCTAAAGTGTTTGTGTTATCTATAGAAAGCATATAATGAATGTCATTAAAGTATATAACTGATAATCTAATACCAACTTAAATAACTATTTAATAAGTTATAGTTTAAAACCTTATATAATATTAAAAATAAATCACAATAACCAGAAATTATTCTGGCAAAAGGAATATGATGGTTCAAACTAATACTTATTGCTTATTCAAGTTGTAATAGATAGTTTTGAATAAGAGTAATTAAAATGGAGTGTTACTCTTAATGCATATGTTGAAAGTAAGTAGAAAAAAACATGGTGGAATCTGTATATATATAAATTTAATTTTAAACAAAACTAGACAGTTCAACAATCTAAAATACATGATAATAATCTAAGCTACTAAACTTAAATCTAATTTAGATAAACTTGCTTTTACATAAAGATAAATGTTTAAAATATATAAATTACATCTTCAGTCAGTTGTCAAGATGACATTAGAATGACTAATTATTAATCTGCTTTCAAAACAGTTTATATTTACTGCTTAATGGGCTTATTTAAACACATTTTGAATTTAAAAAATCTCAATCAATTATATTAATAGATGGGATATGTTGGATTATCTATGAGTGAATGTTGAATGTGTAGAAAATTTTGAACTTTATTTAAACTTTCCAAATACAAACAACAAAACTTGTTAGTAGTTGTTTGTGTTTGGGAAGTTTAAATAAAGTTCAAAATTTTCTATACATTCAACATTCATTCATAGATGATGGAAATAGTCCAACATATATATAATAAAATATCATCATCACAAACCTCCAGGCAAATAATTGTATTAGTATCTTAGATGAGAGTGAAAGATATATTTCATTTTTCATTCATAGAAGCTGTCTTGAGAAAATATTGAAGATTCCTGGAGTTGATAAGCTTGAATTATTATGTTTAAATAATATTTTGAGATTAACTCAATGCAACTGTTTAAATATAATTAAATTGCTCTCCAATGTAAAAGCATATGACAATAAATTTTAAAAGTAAAAGAGAGATTTCTTTATCTTCATCGTCCTTCATATATCTAGAGGATTGTCAATAATGTTTTCATTAAAAGGGATTCATTATTAATCAGTCAGAAATTTATTTCTAAAGATTTTTACATCTGATATATATATATCTGGTAAGTATGAAATTTCTTTCATTTTTAATCTTGCCAACAATAATTTAAATATTAATTTCATGTAATAGATAAGATTTTACAGTGCATGATATTTATATCATGTTATGGGATTAATCCATTGCAATTATTTAATATAATTAAATTGTCCTCTCATGCCAACATATGACAAATTTTAAATGTACTCTTTATCCTAATCCTCATTTATGTATCCAGAGGATTGTCAACAATGTCTTTATTAGAAGAAATGAATTTTTAAACAATCAGTAATTTAATTAAATTTAAAGTTGTAATGAGTTAAAGTCAAAACATTATATAAATAATAATTATTAATCTATTATTCCCGATTATATATTTTAAATAAATGTCTATAATAAATTTTGTTTATGTTCATTTCTACTTTTCCTTTCAAACTCTATACTACTATATTGTGTGCCATGAGACATTTCTGTTTTAGTAGATTTACCAGTTTCAAATTAGTATATTTTAATATATCTATCAAATAAAATATTCATTAAAGATTGATTAATGCCATAATAATAAAACAATAAATTATTATAAGTGATAATAAATTGTAAAAACAATAATTATAAAAAGCAGTACATTAGTAATTTTTATAATCATTTTAACATTAATAATAATTTATTATATATATATATATATTGAGATTAACTCATTACAACTGTTTAAATATAATTAAATTGTTTTTTTAGTGTCAGTATATGACAAAAAAAATTTAAAGGTAAAAATATATATATCTCTTTACTTTCATCCATCTTCATTTATCTACAAGATTGTCAACAATCACTTTACTAGAAAGAATGATTTTTTAATCAACCAGAAATTTATTTCTGCATATTTTAAAGCTGATTGATATTAATATTACCAATGATGTTTTAAATACTAATATTACATAATAAATAAGAATTTACAGTGCTTAAATAATAATTTTGATATTTAAAAGTATTATAATTTATTTAAAATCATATAATATTAATATCACTTATATTCTTTATTGCTTTATAGAATGTATTTTTACAATCCACTATGACAGTTTTGATTGCCCCAACAATCTTCCTCAGAACTTCTACTTATATTTAAAATCAAACATTAAAAAAAAAGTCAATTTAATGTTTTATTTAATTCTGATGCTAATAATGATAATAAAAAAATCTAAAACAAGCTTGTTTTTATTTTGTACTACATATTAATTATAAAATTCTGTTATCTACTTTTACTTGGATTATGTAGGGAACTTTTTTTTAATTATGGTTAATTAGTTTTGATAAATATAAAACATTTTTGGAAACAGATTGTTTTTTTCTTCCTAAATCTGTTTTTAGTTAAAGAAATAAAAAAAATTCTAATTATTTGGTTTTAATTAATGCAATTCTAAAAACAGGAGTTTTTTTAATCAAGATGGAAAGCTTACTTAATTATTCTGTTTTCAAATTCCACTATATATTACAAATAGTAGGATCAAATTAAAAATTAGTTAATAGGTTATTAGATTACAGAAAATGCAGTTGTAGTGTGTCAAAATCAGGTTTGAAGAACAATTGCCAGATTTAAAAATTAGCAGAATTTGAATTTTCATAGAAGTAGGGATGACTTCTGTGTCAATTCATAGCCCAATATTCTGATAAGTAGACCACTTGCTTGGATGCAGTTCATCAAATTGGTAAAGTTGAATGGAATTGAGGATAGTCTTAACTTCTGTATCACAGATATGAGAATAAGAAAGTAACTGCAGCCTTAATAACAAATTAGCATATTAAAATATGCCAATGCTGTATTTTATTATATATGCTGATTTATAGATGTATGGAAAGCACAAACAAAGTTACTGCAAATTGTATGTATGCTGTACATATAAGAGATCTATTTCATGAACGAATATTATCTGGTGAATAGAATACTGAAAATATCATTATTTCAAATACTTAAATTTGCAGTTAAAGTTAAATATTTAACTTATACCTATTGAAGTAAACAACTGTTGACTAAATTATCCAATTAAAAAGATAATAATGGGAAGAAAATAAAAATATTCACTCTTAAAAGATTCTGTTTTGAAATTAGAAAAATTTATTCTGAAATCTTTCTTAAAGATTGTAAATAGGAAAACAAATAGCAAAGAATTTTAAATAAACTTTCAAACTGGACAATTAAAAATAATGATTCTTTAATTAAAAAACTTTTTATTTACATTTAAGAGTCATGTAGTAATAACCTGAAATGAAAGATGAAAATATTTAAAATAAGTACCAAATATTTTATTTTATATTAGAATGTGCACATATGTGAGCTTTTACTTATGTTTGTGAAAATATAATATTGATACATGAATTGATTAATGAGATATAAATACAAGTATGTGCACATAACTACAAGCACAACCATATATGTAAAATTAGTCACTATGTATATCTTGTTAAAGAAAAGATGTTTTATTAGTTTATTAACAATTAGATTGTGTAAATTTTATATTATTATACAAACATATCTGTTCTGTAAAATATATTAGTATATCTGTAAATGATAATGTTATGTTTTCAAATCTATGGAAGTGTTTTTCAAATATTTGTAAATCAAAATGATGTGTTTATATTATAGTGTACTTAACATACCTTTAATTTCATTCTTATTGCTATTATTTTACTTTCAAAAATACACATTTATTCATCCTTCATACGAATTATACAAAGTTATATATCAAATGTAGTGTTTCTACTAAGATTTCATCATATATATATATATATATATAGAATTCTTATCAATTAAAAAACACAGTAATTTACAATGAATACCAACATAATGACCAATAATATATAATAAATCAAATAACAATATTAATTTACTTTAAAAGGAACCTAAGGAGCATTATATTATATCAAATTAACATAAGCCTCTTATCAGGGCCATCCATCAGAATCAACATCTATGATTACACGAATTACAAGAATATAGATAACTTCTCATAGCAAAGCTTTTTAAACCAAAGGTCTTAAAACACTACATATAACAAATTTGAATCCTTTTTCTACCATTCTGTTGTGCATCAGTTTCTCGATTTACATACATTACTTTAACGAAACATTGACATCTTTGAAGCATTATCATGCAGTCAGCTTAGCTGAATGTTTTTTCTGCTTAGACAACAAATCATCCAATTACTCCAGTTGTTGGACCTTTGCACTTTTTTCCTTCTCCATCACCTAATGTCCACTCTTAAAAAATCCATCTTCCTTTTCTTCCAATTCTTAATGTGAGTAATCCAATGAATATTCCTGTGGCTAGTTTCTTGTATAATGTTATACTTCAATATCTTCTAGACTCATATATGGTCTTAGATTGATTTGAGACCAATGTTTGATTGATCAGCCATTTTTGGCAAAATTTTTGTCAGTATTTTTAATTTTTTGTAATAAATACACTATTGTTTTAAATGGGTCATTGTCTTTCTCACTCTCAAAAAGTAGTTTATTTCTCACTGTCCAAATACAGAAATTGATAAATCTTGCTAGTCTTATAATTCCAAAGTGATCTTTCTTAAATGCTTTTATCAAGTGTACACACATTGCATTACCATAGTTAGTAAAGGATTTGATGGTATTATGCAGGCTACTCAAAATTTGGCACTCCTCTAGAATATGTACTATGGTCTTGTCATCTTTTCTACATAAGATAGTGTATAGTGTCCAAATCATAACCTCTTTGATTATGCAGAAAAGCTGTGGTAGGTAAGGCCCCTAGGTTAACCATCAGAAAGTCTATAAATCTTGGTTCTAATTTTAATTGCTTAGTAAACCTAGAGAACCTTAAGATCTCAATGGGCAGAATGTTATTTATTTTCATCTTATTTGGGTTCATAAGTTCATGTTCATATGTATTCCAATAGTTTATCTTGTTATTAAACATAGTTGCAGTATTCCTGACCTTAAGATTTTCCAAAACCAAAGACACTTGTTTGTGTATTCATAGCTTCCCACTTTTGGGTGGAGGTTGATCCATCAGAATAATTTCTTCTGAATAAATCGGACTCTCCATGTCTGGATTATTGATAAACAATTTTACCAGGATATTATGAGTACATTGTATTAAATGGGTCTGCAGGAGCCTTAGGCTGATGACAGGAGCCTCCCCTCCCAACATAATTTCCTACATTGAGTTCCGACTTTCCTTATAAAGATTTTCATCAGAGAAACACCTGCAAGGAAGTATGTAATCTTTGGGAGTATAACAGCATTCATCAGAGTTATTTTCCCGATGGTATTATTTTAATTAATAAATTTATCATTGTTTTAAATTATTCCAGTGAAGTTATTTAATACTATAATGAATTTATATTTCTCTTGTTCTCAGTCCCTAGGATCCTTCCACCCCAAGCTAGTTTTGAGTAATAATAGTGTTTACAATATTGTAAGAATATATATTTATGTTTGGATATTTAGATTATTCTTTTAGGAATGATTTGGAAGGTACTAAGTTAAAATCACCTTTAAAGTCTGCTCACTTTCTGATAATTACTATTTTGACCATTATATTCAAAGTACCAGTAGCCAAGAAAATTAATGTTGATCAACATAATATCTTAATCTCATCATTTTTATGTGTATTATTGTAACTTTAGCACTAAAATATTTTTTGCATGCAAATTATTGTTTTTATATTATGCTATAAGTTATGACATTGACTAGATAAATCATCTTAGATAAATACCATGCTTATTTTAATTCAAGTCACAAAAGATGACTGATTATAATGTGTTTATTATTTATTCACAACATTGAATGCTGACACTCTGCTCATATTTGTTTCTTTATTTTGGTATACTAGTGTTTTTACCATCATCCTTTGATCAGTCTACATCCATACTATTAAAAATGATATACAATGTGGGGCTTGATTAGAAGTGTTAAAACTGAAAACTTGCAAAGTAGCTGATATCAATTAAGGACTGCCTACATTCTAGAGACATCCCAACCATCAGACTGTCGATTTTCTTGATGTTCTCTGTATGGTTGGGCAGATGTAAGAGACAATTCACTCAGGCACTTCCAGATTTTGATTCTTATTTCCTACAAACCCTTAAAAAACTTAAAGACAGAATCTTATCTACAAAATTTCTATACAAGGAAACCTGAAAACTTTTTCAGTTTCCTAGATAAGGTCCTTGGTGACCAAATTATCATGTATTTATTCATTAAGTTTTGTCTTATTTATCATTATGTTATCAGTTAATTATTAATTATACCTATAGTTCAAATGTAATATTCTTATCCAATTGTATCATTTGTAAACATGTATTATTTACTTTTAATAAAGTTATTTTAGAATAAAATGACAAATTTTCATTTGTCAAAAGCTATGAAAGCATTAGAATGTAGGTTTAAAATATTTTCCATGACAATCTAATGTCTCCAGTACATCTGTTTGTTGTTGGGTTTCCTATCTGTTGAGGGCTTAAATGTGTTGATCTGACCAATTAAGTATGCCTTCCCTAGTCTATTGCCAAATAATAATCTATGAATTAAATAAAAAGTTATGTTCACCTAGCAAGAAATTTGTTTCTGATGTATGAAAAATCAAATAATTCATCAAATAGAAAATCAAGCATTAACATAGAAAGCATCATATGAAGTCAAGATACAGATAAGTAAAAAAAATAAAGAAAAGGTACTTAAAACTGAACAGACTATGATAAATATATGTCTGATTCAATTGGAAATATTTGGTGTGAATTATTTGACTTTATATAAAGTTTTTGATTGTATAATTTTTTTCCTTTGTAATTACTGTTATTGAATATTTTTATTTATTTAGTTGCATATTATTAGAAAAATTATATTATGTGGGAAACAAATATTAAATTTTAACAGTTTTGTTATTAAACTTTTATGAGTATGAACCATGTTTTTGTATCATCTTATTCTTAACATTATTTTGCTGAAACAATGAGATAAAGTCTGCATTCCAAGGCACTGACTGATTGTTTCTTGTTCTCTCCACAAGAGAGTTTGTCAACAATTTTGACAGTTCTATTTCATTTTGATTATTAAAGTGAATGTGTATGTTTTAGAACTTTTTTTTATACCTTTATTAATTTTTTGACAAAATATTTGTGAAATATTAATTATTTTAGAAAAATAATTCAGATTTTTGTAGAAAATATTTACTTTTAAATGACAACAAATTGACAAAGAATTAATAACATATGACTGCAATTTATGATTATGTGACAAATATGTTTTATGTTCATTGTTATCAATTATTTTTGTCAATAATAAATATAATTTTTTTAAAAAAAAACATTTGTTTACTTTAATAACCTAATGAATTATTAATTTGCATTTTAAAAAATAAACTAAAGCAAATGTAGTTTTAAAAGATAAGATAAGCCTGTAATTGATCAATTAAAATTTTGGAACTCTAATTTAATCTGCCAATAGGGATTTTGAACATGAAAGGTTAAATCTGTTCTTTTAATCTCACAAGTTTTATCCTGAATTTATTTCTTATGCAAATTAGTTTTATATAATAGTCTAAGTAATATATATTAAGTCTTAAGACTATGTGCCTGGATACGATGGTAGGGATCTCTACAAATCTTCATATAAAAGAAAATTATAATTTGACATTTATAAATAGCTTGAAGATTAATTTCAAAGAACATTTACCTCAGCATTAAAAATAGTGCAATAATATATTTAATACTCATACCTGGATATAAACTATTCTTGAGGAGGGGGGAGACATTCTCTCAAGTATTACATTCATTAACTCCAGCCTAGAGGGTTGAAGATAATCAAGAAATATAGCTATAGTTTCTTGTTTTAGTAACACATTTTTACAACTATTAATTTTAATGAGAAACTTCAGTTTGATTATTTATTAAGTTATAAAAAACAAAATTATAGTTAGATAAACATTAAATATATTAAAATATGTTAATATCAATGCTACTATTACACTATAAACAAAGTATTCAACAATCAAGATTTAAATTAACCTTTTGAAATCACATCACAATAATTACTAATCAGTCCCTCTAGTGTGCAAGTTTTGTTACTTACAAACACCATTACTCAACTAGTTTCATAGCTGTCTAATAATATCCCAATATAGTGTACACAGCTCTCACTTTTTATAGATCAAATTTTAGAACAATTACATATGGTTTTCTTAAATATTAACCATTTACATTTTATAATACATGAGCATAATATAGAATTGGAAATAATCATAAATTATCAACTTCCACAGTAATTACTATCAAATAATAATTCATTTATAATGAACCAAAAATGCTAATGTTAAATTTGCATACATTCAAACAAATTACTCATACAGCAAAGTTTAAATTGTTCAGCCAATTAATTTACACATAATATATTTTTACAACTTTCATATCACATAAAAATTACCACTAATCATGTAGTCAACAATGCAAATTTTGTGGTTTACAAGAACTACTCTCAGTTGGATTCTCTGTATGCCAATAAAATACACAGTTTTTTTATATATATAATAAGATATTTATTCATATAGCATTATGTTAATAAATTGCAATAGCAAATTAGCGATCAGGCTAATGCACATGTGTTTTACAAATCTTAAACTATAAATGAATACTCTCATTTTCAGACACAAGATAAAGTCTTTATGAAAAGATAGAATGAATCCATCTATCTTTTCAACCCAATGAAATGATCTCATGTAATAAGCATTCAAATGTTATGGTTGATGGTATGTTGGTGAAATTTTATTATGTATGAATTGACTGGTTGAATAATTTAAACTCTGGTTGATAGTTAATTTGGAAGAATGTTTGACAGTCGAAAATTACCATATTTGGTTTACTATATAATGAATAATTAATTGATACTAATTAATATGGAAGGCAACACTTGGTAATTGTTTTTAACTATATCAAATTTTAATTTACTATAATGTTTAAATGATAATATTTGAAAATACCATGTCATTGTTAGTTTATTATCTAATTTGTCTTAAATAAAAATATGAAAATATGGCTTTAGTCATTTACTGTGTTTGGTAAATACCTTAAGTGTTTCATTCATTTAGTTTTATAAAATAAATTCATAGATTAAAACACTTGCTAAAATAAAACAAATTAATGTTTAAAAAAATAATTTTTGAAACAATAATTAAATACCTTAAAACAAGAATATACATTTAGTAAATTTGAAATTTTTAATTTTTTCAATTCAAAAGTTTTCTTATTAATTCTTGGACAATCCTGTGAAATTGCTATTAGAGATAGAAAATACCTGCAAATAAGTAATTTTTTAAAATAGCTAAGTGTTTTTATCATATTTAAAGAATCCCCATTACCACAAACAATTGAATGAAAACATTGTTCTGCCCCTCTGACCTTCTTGGGCTGGCTCTGAAATTGTATAAATAATTCTATTTCTAGTTTACTTAACTGCTTATTTAAAATATTATCTACAGCCAAAGTATGATTCTCTGGAATGCTTTGCCTCTGAGCTCCATCCCATATACAAAAAAAAAAGAGTGGGTTATCTCCATTATTCTTTCTGAAGTACCAATAGTTGTAAAAACTGAGGTAATTCTTATGTTTCTTTATTAATATTTAGATCAACTTTAACCTGCATGACAATAATTTGTTAAAAATAGTTAAAAATAATTCTTGTTTGTTTCAAAACCCATTTAAAATCTCTCGTACATAAACTTATAAATCTTTTATATTAACAAAATTATATCTCTTCAATAGTAAAATATTTACATTATTATTAATTTTTTATGTGTATGTTATTCCACTATTATAACTATAATTTATTATATATATATTGTAATGGTAACTGGCATTATACAATTGGTAATAATCAAGTTAACAATAAAATGAAAAAATACAATATTTGCCAATTAATTTAGTCTAGGAAATTTAAAGATAACTAACAGGTGACGATGTACATGGTGGAGGTATAACATATTATTTATCAATTGACAAATATATAATAATCACAAGCAACAATCATATTGAACATGTGTAAAAACAAGTTTCCATACACATTCTGTTATATTTCCTGACCACTGCTTCTCTCCATCTAATACTTTATTATAATGACAAATAAATAATTAGCTTGGGTTTGGATGAGAAAAGATAGACAACAAAATGGTTAACAACAATATCTTTAATTAAAGAATAGATTTACATGCTAATAAAAAATGTTTTTACAATTAAGAAAATTATATAGTGATCATGTGTGAGAGGAAAAACATTTTTGTAACTTACAATAACTTTTTCAGGATAGCTATAGAAAGTTCAGCTGATTACCTAGATGTCTTTATGAGCTCACGTATAGATTTTGTATCTGTAAATGTGGGAATGTGGCCAATAATCATTAAATTTTAATGTTTGCTGCTAATTTAATATTTTACCTTCTTTTGGTTCATTCTGTGGCATTTTTCTGTGAGCCTTTTCATTGCAATTTTCTTCTGACCATTTAAAATAGGTAGATTCACAGATTAATTTATAGAATTACATTTCTATGGGATAATCATTTTAGATAACTAGTTTTCCTTTTGTGGCAAGTAAATGTCAAATATTTCTTTAGCAATGAATATTGATGAATATATTGGCAGAATCAGGGTTAATTTTTATGGCATTTGATCTTTGCCCACAGCTTCATATTTAGCTACAATGCTGGAAAGATCAGAGAAAGCATCCTGAAGGATTTTCTAATCCAGAAAATTCATGATATTAACTTTAAAATCCTTACAAATGTTATTAACATCTATACAGTAAAAGACATGTCAATGAAGTAGTTACAATTCCCATCGGTTTTTTTGAACATAGGTGATTTTGTTTTTATTTTTTCAGTTATTTGTGACTGGTACTCCACTCATTTTTTGTAAACCTAATTTCAAGAAGTAAATAAAAAAAAAAATTAAAATAAAGATTGTCAATTAAATTTATCGGAATTTATTACTTTATTTTTTAATTTAAAAAAACAAAGACAGCTTTGGGAGATTGTAGGCCCACCATTTATTTTGTTAACATTTTTGGGGGGAGTAAAAAACAAAATTGAAATAAATATTGTTAATGCAATTTATCGAAATTTAGTCCCTTTTTAAAAATTTAACATTAATTTTGTAAATGTCAGAACATTGTTAATGAAATATAGCTGCCACTTTGATAAGGCCTTGAAACTGTATATTTATCAAAAATACAGGCTGCCATCTTGATATTCCTGAAAACTCACAAGTATCATTTATTTATTTTTATGCATGCAATATGTTTTTATGTCTAAATTTTCAGCTTTTCAGTATATATATATATATTAATATTTCTAACATAATACTATTTCTCTAGATACATTCCATTTTTAAATTATATTTGTAAATAAAAATATTATAATATAAAACTTAGAGTTTGTTCAAATTATTATATTTCATTATAATTATTTAGATCAGAATTTCATAATATAATTATATATCAATTTATAAAATATATTTAATGGAGATTTGAATCCAGACTTTCAATCTCCCTACAATCATTCACTCTATCCAAAATAACTGATCTACATGATCACATAATATGAAAATGGTAAATGATCTCCAATATATGTATTTCATGCTAAAGCAGAACTCATCAGTTAGTCCAGATCATTATCTCCCACACACATATATAATCAGTTTGGTTTATACTAAGATAGCAAATCTACACATTTTAATGGACAGGCTTCAATTCTCTCCACTCTCCAACTCTTTAGCCACCCATATTACTGAAAATATGATGATGGAATGTTCAAAGTCCTTGGTGATGCCAACATCATAGTCACATCCATGTTGACCTTAAGTCAATCAGATCCCTCATATGCAGGATCTTAATAAGTAAATTTAAATACACAGAAAAGAAATGGGCAGAATACAGGCTAAATATAGTATAATGTATGTACTTAATCTAGATGTAATTAAAGGGGATTTGAACCAAGACTTTCAAGCTTCCTTTAATTACATCTATATTAAGTACATGCATTATACTTGTATTTCAATATTACATATTCAGCCTATATTCTGCCAATCCTTCCTGTGAATTTAATGGACTTAAAGTCCTACATATGAGGGGTCATACTCACTTAAGGTCAATGTATGATTATAATATGGTCTCACCAAGGGCTTTGAGCATTCCATCCTCAGATTTTCAATGATATGGATAGCTAAAAAGTTGAAGAGTGGAGCGAATTAAAGCCTGTCTATTAAAGTGTGTAGATTTGGTATCTTAATATAAATCAAGTACGGATTATATATATATGGGAGATGATGATCTTGACCAACTGATGAGTGGTGTTCAGTATAAAATACATATATTGGGTATCATTTATCTTTTAAAATGTATGTGGTCATATATATCGGTTATATTGGATACAGTGAATGACTGTAGGGAGCTTGAAAAAAAAACCCTTTAATTACATCTAGTTTAAGTATATTACAATAATATAAAATAAATGTAAATTTTTTCCCATCCTCCCCTCCCCCCACCAAAAAAATATTCACATGTTCGTTGACACAATTTTTTAAATTTATCTTCTCAAAAATTCAGTACCTCCTTCTCCCTACACAAATACTCCAGTGTCAAATATAGTAACTGAAAATCAAAGTTATTTTAAATCTAAACTGAAACAGGTAATTAAACAGAATAAAATTAAATTTCAAAATCCAAAAATGACTGATTCTAGAAAACTCATAATTAATGAACAAATTATGATAAAGCTTAAAATGACAATTAACAAATAGTCAACATTTCTAACAATTTTCTAACAATTTATTTTTCTTGCACAGGGAATAAACAAACTGCAGGTGACTTGATCAGATTAATAACATTTTGACATATACGAATTAATTTCAATCAAGTCAAATAAGCATACTTTAAAGTCTTCAGTCTTGAGAGAAGTTAAGCTTTAAATAGTGTACGTTATTGTAGGTAATGTAGCAATGCTTCCTAATTGAAAAATTATTTAAAATTTATTTGAAACAATAATTTATGAACAAGTATGTGTACTTACAGAATATATATATATATATGTACATTAGTAACATTGTTATTCTAAAGTTAAGCTTAAGCTAGTCTGATCAGTTTATGGTACAGAAAATGAATTCTGTCCATACATTTTAATTATCTATGCAATAAAGAGTAAGGTGAAACCATTAATCTGAACCATCTTTCATAAGCTTAACCAATCAATAACTATCAAATGAGAGTGCATTTAATCCTTATTCCCAAACTGGTTTTTAATTTTAGCCTTTACTTATGAAGGTTTAAGATTTAGTCTTTATTTATGAGGGCTTAAGATTTAAAACTTGAACTTATTGCAATTATATATCTGGAAATCACATTATAATCTTTAATCTACTATCCAGCTAAAATATTAAAACTCAAAAAACTCTAAGGTTTTGAACTGAAATTAATTTTCTTGTATAATTATGTAGATCTATTTTGTAGTCAATAATTATATATTTTAGTAAATTCCAATTTTTTTTAAACTTTATCCACCTCCTTTCTCAGTTATGCATTGTCTGTCTGTAGCAACACAATGGTGCATTTGATTTGTTATTTACACAATCTGATATAAGTAAAGGGAGATCTATAATCTAGTGACGTATTTAACAAGCATGAGTAATCAGGGGTTACCAGGTAATAGTGCACTTAAATATCATCGTGGGAATGATTTTAAGATTTTTGATTTTATTAATGGATATTTGAAATTTAAAGGGAGAACAATACAATTACGTTTTGATTCCCGGTTGTGAATTTTTGAAATTCAGGCTTTTAGCTTTATAGTAAATATGTAAGATTAAATATGATTAGTAGATTATAAACTGAATTGTTTCCAGCTGCGAATGTTAAGTCTTCATTCATAAATATAAAAGCTTGGCATTGGTCTTGAGGTGGAATTTGCATGCCCTATTATTTGATTAACCATTGAATTACTCAAGTTTAGAAACAAGATATTACCATAGAGAACTTGTCTCATTTATATTATTTTGATCTAGTCTAAGGAATCAAATAATATTAATTAAATCAAAAATTTATTAAATAATATTATCTAAAAAGATAACTAATTAAGCAAAAATTAAATGTAAACTTATTACTAATTGTACTTTTACAAAATCCCTAATATCTTTTAAACATTCTAATATATATATATACACACACTCTGAAATGAAATATAATCAATTTATAAGACAACTATATACTTAAACAATATACAAATAATAAATTTATTAACATCTAATCGATTTTTGTTCAAAAATGCACCTTGTCAAGATATTATAACAATTGAAAAAATTCACGAGTGATTTACATATTATTTTAACACACCATCTACTAGGCAAACTAAACAATAAAGATGTTTTTATATTTTCCAACTTTTATTTAATGACCATTTTCCTCCTAACTTTACTGACCCTTGTACTAAATTCATACATTTCTCTTTATTTTCATGTATATACAATGTTTCATATACTTTTCTTTCTTTATAATTTTTACGATAACTTCAATACTTTCTTCACAATTCATAATGTGTCCTGTTTCTAAAAAATGGCAAAATGGTCCTGATTTAATATATTTCCTATTTATAGTTCTGTCATGCTCTTTACCCCTTTCTATCTTACTTTTTGCTGATTGACTTATTTATATCATCTTGCATCTTTTACAAATAATTTTATAAACTATTCCTATCCATCATTCTTATCATTCCTTATTTTAGAATTACATACTAGTTTTTTTAAAGATTTACTATTTTTCCATCCAATACCTATATTAAGATTTATTTTTTCTTTTCTATCATTTAGAATTCCATATACATCCTTGGAATATGGAATAGAAATCCATTTCTTATTTTTTCTTTCATTTTTATTGCTAACATTTTTATTTATTAAAGTATTTCTTACAACCTTACTACTATATCCATATTCAATGTATTCATCTTGGATTTTCAATTTTTGCTCCATTGCATCTTTATCATTTAATGTAAGTATATGGTATATTGAATTATTCTTGTGGCATGGCTAATCACAAATATTATTGTTTAGTTGAGCTTGAGTTTTGGCAATATATTATGTCATGCTACCAGATGGTAAGGTCTCATTAAAGTTATATATTTCAAAAATAATAATATGAGTTGGATAAAGGCTTTACTCATTCATGAGAGAATTAAGCAATAAGTTAGATACTAATTGTTAGTGTACTAAGGGATGCAGTAAAACCTTGTTGCATTTCATCTGTAGCTAATACATACATTAAATAAACACTTAACAATCTTCTCTAATAGAGTGTTTTGTTGTCACATCACATTGTGATAATACACAGATATTTATAAGCAAAGTAGAAAGAAAACTATTTATCAAGTATAACAGGATATGATTATATTTTCAGAGAATTTATTGTTATTATAATTATTACATTTGACTAATTTTTTTAATAGTTTCATAATTTATAAATTTTTATAATTCTTTTTATTATATGAATGTTTCTCATTAATTAAAAATCATTATAATCATCTATAATTACATTTTATTTTTAAGAAGTATTTTTTTATATTCAATTTTCTTGTACCATTTTCATTTTAATATTGATTTTGCTGAGATAGAGTAGATACAATAAAATCCCTTTGCTATCTTAATCATATCAAAAATAGATGTTTAAAATTGTTGAGATTAATACATTTTCAGAATAGTAATTGTTATATTTTATTAAGAAGCCTGAGATAAGTATTTGATCCAAACAAATGCAAACTGAGAGTGAGAAATAACTTGCTAGTCTTATTAAATATAAAACGCATGAAGTTTTATTAGAAGAATTATTCATCCATTATATACATGGTTATACATTTTGTGCAAAAGTTATAAGAATATCTTGAGATTATATTATTAAGGTTTATGAGAATACCCTGAGCCACTACTGACATTCCTAAAATTAGAATCACACATTGCTATACAGATCAGTATTTGTTTATTATTAATAATATTGGTAGGGAACGTCAAGCGTTGGAGGTCTAGCGGTTAGCATAGCTGCCTTCCAAGCAGCTGGCCCGAGTTCGGGTTCGCTTCCTGGTCAACGCTTTGGCATATAAAAAAAAATATTGGTAGGGTAAATAACTCTTTATAGATATTAAGTTTTATATATAAATTTTGGAAAAACAGTTTCCAGCTTATATGTGATTAAAACTTCATGTGTGCTGATTTGGTTCTTTTCTTGGCTTCTTTTCCGGTTATTATATATATACATACATACATACACACGCACATCTACACCCATGAATACAAGAAAACATTTTCGGATAAAAATATCAGATACTGTACAATAAGAAAAATAAATGATTTCAAATAAGTTTCTATCAAAAAGATTAGCAAAAATCCAATCATATATTGATGCCGTTTTCAATTTTTCTTTATGATGCATTCTATTTGAAGATAAGCATTTCTTTAAGCTAACTCTAATATCATGATGTAGCTGGAAAAAAAAAAAACATCAAACAGATGAACTGATTGATGGCTTAAATATATGTCAAACAATCAAGGTAACTCCACTTATGAAAATACAGTAAATAAAAAAGTAAATCTTGCTTAACAATTCTACGAATCAGACTAACAATTTTATCAAATAATAATCAAATAATTACCAAAATTCATGTAAATATATATACATTTATCATATACGCATTCTATCTTTCTCTCGCACACACACATATAATTCTAATTAATTTGTATATATAGATGCTTATTATTAATATTATGAAAGTTTTATAACCATCATCCATCTCATGTAGGTTACTTTGCAGTTAATTCAAAAGAAAAATATTAACAAGTTAAATGATAAAATTAATGTTTTAAATACCTGATTTTAACAATTTTGCAACGACCATTTAAGTGACATCTGAAAGGTGTCACTTGGCTTTAATAGCAATACAATTTTGATAATAACAAGCAGCCATATACATGGATAAACTTGATCTATACATTCGTACTACTTGAGAAAAATGATTAATTTATTTATCTAAAATCAAATCAGAAAACTAGATAGTAACATAAATATACCTTGTATCTGAATTCTATGAGTCTTAAACAAATTGGTAAAAAACAAATTTGCTTTAAAAAAGATAATAATCAAGTAATAATTACTCATCTCATTTTTCATTTGTCTCTAACATTAAAAAATATAATAAAAATTCATATAGTATTTTGTAACTTGTTTTTAATTTGTGACTTTTTAAGTAAATATAATTATATATTTTAATTAATAAATAAAAAATGATTAGAGACATTTAATTTTTAAATTTGAAATGATATTATATATACATATAAAACATTAAAGGCTGGGAAATAGATCACGGTTATTACAAATTAATTTCTTCTCAGTGATATAAAAGATTAAAAAATATCTTCTTTTTTTTTTCAAAATAATTTTATTATATACAATAGTGAGCATAAAATATTAGTGTACACATATTGAAATCATTTGTTGTAAAAAACTGAAAAACATAGAAGCTAGATTCTGTAGATGAGTAATATAACAATTATTAGTCTGTGAAATTGAGA
The DNA here is from genome assembly GCA_028023455.1 of Epiperipatus broadwayi. Taxonomy (NCBI): domain Eukaryota; kingdom Metazoa; phylum Onychophora; class Udeonychophora; order Euonychophora; family Peripatidae; genus Epiperipatus; species Epiperipatus broadwayi. Next base: position 15,827,245 of record JAQFVV010012398.1, on the reverse strand, counting down.
GAATGGAGTACTCCATATTGTAATCATTTAACTCCTGTCAAAAAACACCGCTCGATTGACAACAAAAAGTACCAAAGTCTTCCTTATGATGACTGTTACCATATGTCAAGATCAAGTACTCCTAGTGTCTGGTTAATTTAAGCAGATAGTTGACTATTAAGGTCCAGAATATAATCTGGGAGGTTAATATGAACCTAGTTTTGAACCATTCCGATTTAGCCTGTTATTTGACCTATTGCAATAGGTGGTAGAGCTAACGACTATCATCTTGAGGTGAAGGGTAGCCCGAAGAATACTGGGAGTTCGAATTAAATGTTCAACTGAGGCAAAACTGTCAGGACTATTCATCAAGAACTATATTCATCTGGCAGAGGTAGACATGAGTGTTACTCTACATCTTCTAATTTATTGATTAATATTTGGTTTTGCAAGTTAAGCTATGATACCGATTGGTGATCAGAATGATCAAACTGATCAGATGACATCTTGGAGAAGTAGACATGAGCCTGACTCTACATCTTCTAATTTATTGATTAATGCTTTCTCAATCCCTTATATTTATATCTCATAGCTTGGAGAGTCTAGTTTTCCGACAACCACCACAAGGTAAGCTTGCTGGGAAGTTTAAATTATAGGGTTTCAAATTATATTATATATTAGTTATGACTTATGTTTCAAAATCAGAAAACTCTGATTCTCTGTCAGCGCTCATTGAGTTGAGCTGAGATATGCTGATCTGTGTGGTTTCCTTCGAGCTCCTCAACCTTATTTTAGGAGAATTGATTGTAGATGCTGCAGTGTCTTGTTTCTTTATTTCTAAACTAATTTTAGCTTTTTTCTCCAAGGTTTTTTTTTTTTAGTTACTTTATCTTCTTGTTTTAGATATTTGCTATTTGAATCTTTATTTTTTGATCCTTGTAATAATTTCTCTTCAGAATTGGATTTTTCAGTTTTGGCAGATTTTCTCTTCTAATCACAACTTCATCCATGTAATGAAGCCTCCATCATCCGAACTTGATTTATTATTAGCTTTGTTTTCCTCCATTATGTTGCCTTTTAGGAGTTTTACTTTGTTTTTAGAACTTTTTCTTAGTTGTTGATTAGCACTCATTTGAAGGGAGGGTATGCTTTCTGAGACTGGATAATCTTCACCATTCTCTGAAGAAATAGAGCTAGTTTTTCTGTCATTGGAAGTGACTGTCTTATTTATCTTGAGAGATGTCTATTCATTATTCTGGCTATCTAGTTTAGATGTGTTCAGTTGAGATTGTTTTGCTTTATCTGGGATGGATCTTAGATTGGTTGTACTAAAGTTTTCTGTTAAGGCTTCATGACTGCTCTTCTTATTTTTTGTATTCAATTCTGTTTCTTTTTATTTGAAGACAGATGAGTTGGAAGATGTTTGAGCAATTTTCCTTTTTATATTATTATTTGTATTCTGAATTATAATTTCATCATTGAAGTGAAAAGTAGATGGAGTTGGAGTGTGAGTATCTAATGTATTTGAGTCTTGACGTGCAGGCTTGTGCCACCTGTGGAAGTGGCTTCTGTTTGTGCCACATTTATGGCAGATTCTAGCTACACAGTCCTTGATCAGATGTGCTCTTTGGAGAGAGAATAAGGATTGTGGATTAACACCATGAAAGGATAGTATCATTGGAGAAGATTTGTAATAAATCACAGTTGGAATGTCAGTGGGAGAGACATTCTGTTTCAAAGCTAGTTCAAATGTGGCAGAATTGGAGAGAATCTGTTCTCCAGCTCTTTCTTCTAGGAGGTATTTAAATTTTGTTACATTTCCAAAGTTGCTCACCAGTTCTTGCAATTGAGTCTCATTGAAGAACATAATGCAATTTTTAATCTTCCCCACTAGAGACAAGGATTTCATTAAATCTATATAGCATACAAAATTATTGCCAAGGGTTCTGATAGAGCTTCTAAAGTTGTTTTTTTGAAGCCCTGTCATTAAATTCTAGTGCCAGATACCGGTCATTGGGATGGGTTAAAATCCTATTCATACCCCCTCCAAGTTGTTTTTTCTTTATTAGATTAAATAGGAGGTCAATGGGGAATTTATATAGTGAACAATTGGCATCTGTTATTGCCAGTATCAGGTTTTTGGACTTATATAAATTTGTGGGGATGGTACTATTAAATCAATAATTCAGGTCTTTGAACTGTTCTTCATTATAGTAGTCAGTGGAAAAACTATGTATGCTTATTTGTTGTTGATGTATAACATTTGTTTCCTCAGAATCAGATTCTAAAATATCAATCAATGATACAAATTTTTTATTTTCTTTCGCATTTTCAGAAAGCTTATGATTAATGCTGTTCCTGACTATGTTTGCATAAGATTTGTTATTATTATATTGAAATAGACTCATATTACTTTCTTGCACATTATTTGTTTGGTTTCTATCATGAAGATCATTTAATTTTTGAGTTAAACCTTCCGTTATATTGCTATCAAAGTCTTTGATATTTTTATTCGCCACAGTGCTAAACATAGGTTTTTGCACCTCTATTGGTAATTTTTTTTTATTTTTAGAATTGTGGTTATTCTGATTTAGTGTAACAATGTCTATATCTCCTTTATTTTTTGAATATTTGAGTGTAATTTGGTGTCTAGAGTCTTTGGAGTTGCCTTAATCTGTTTATAATCACAGGATTGATTAATTGGGTTTTCTAAGGCATTTTTGCTCATAGGTTGAACAATGTTGTATATTGTGTTATAACTATCATTTGCACTATCTAAATTTTCAATGTACAGTTTTGTGTTAATAAGGGATTATCTAGAGAATTATTTTTACTTTGTAGGTTAATTAACTTGATTTTGTTCCTTTTTTTGCAACAGGCAGTTTGGAAGAGGTTTCAGAATGATTTTCTAATTGTTTATTTAAATCCTGATTAAGTAACATTATTATTGGCTGTAAGCTATTTTTATCGTTATTCCATGCTGGATCAAGTTTCTCCAGCACTTCCATCATGCATAAATGAAGTAAGGTTTCACCTTATTGTTTTCTATTGTCAGGTTCTTCAAATTCTCCCTCCTTCTGATTGTATTTTGCTTTTAGTTGGAGCTTTATAAAGGTGTAACTAACAATTTTATCAATAAAAATTTACACGGATGTGCATCTATATATATATGTTAAAATGAAGATTTTCATGGGTTACAGATATAAATATTACTTGATTTCATATATTTATGATTAATAATATTAATGTTCATACATGAGTACTATAATTATGAATAGATGAACCTGGATAATAGGCCATTATATATGTGTATATATAATTAGATTAAATATAACAAACAAAACCTGGACTAAATTCTATAATATTTAAAATACCAATAAATAAAAATAAATAATAGTAATAGACAGCTTACAAATTCAAAGATTTATTAACATTTATTGATCAAATTTTGATTGCCACATTTAAAATTCAATTTATAAAATATATGAAAGTTGGCCATGGTGTTGCCAGTTTCAACTATAGTATAGAAGTATATGTTGTCAAATTATGAAGATAATACCTTAACATTATTTCAATGACATATTAATAGTCATTTTAGATAAGTTGATGGTGTGCTTATTGCTGAATCATCTGTTATACTACAGCAACTTTTAAATAAATTAAATGAAATTGATAAAATATAATATAATCAATAATAAAATGCTCATAATATCTTTATCAATTAAGGGATTTGACCAAGTCCAATGTTCATCTTATGCATAAATTGACTAGATTTAGAACATTTTTATTTAGAAATAATATATTGTGTAAATTTCAAAGCGATAAATTACCGAGTATTAAAATATATGCTAATGAATTATTGCATGTATAATATAACTGGGAAAATATTTTATATACATTATATAAATTTACAAATAGAGGAAGAAAAATATAGAAAAGAAAGCAAGATTTTGTTATCATTTTTAAATAATAGTGTGTAGTATGATTACAACATTTATGTGTTCTCATTTTAATGTTGCATTTAAAGTTGGACCAAATCTTTTACATTAATTATTAAAGTAAATGATACTGTTGATAAATCAACAAATATAATAATACACACAAAATGATGGGTCAATGTGGTTCTTATTACATCGGAGAGTTAAAATATGCATTGAAAAAGAGAATTGATGAACATGAACTTTTATATAATAAACTGTGATGTTCGGTAGATAGATTTAAATTTGTATTTACAGAACATTCAGTTATTTGTAAAGAAAGTTTTTGCTTTAGCAGCATTTTTGTTTTGCATGAGGAAAATGATTTGATGACAAAAATTATCAAAAAAGTACATTTTATAAATACGACAGACAATTTATTATACAAATAATATAATTGTATTAACATACATAAATTATAGAAAGTTGGACATTCATGAAAAAAAGTTAATATTGTGTGACATTCTTAAGATTTTATTTATAATTTTTCACTGTAAAATGTTGCTCAGTATGATGGATATGTGAAGATCTGACTGTAGCTATTATTTATTTTTATATACTAGAATGGCAGTATGGAAATGTAATTATATATATATATATATTCTAACCTCCCCCCGTGCATCCCCACTCCAAAATATACTGTTCATTACGAATATTACGGGTTCTAGCTCAGCTAACAAATAAATAAATGAAATATTCATTCATTAATTAAAATGATTACTAGCTCTAATTTTTAAAATACAAATATGGTTCAATTTTAAAATGAATTAAACAAATATTTACTATTTTCATGAGACATGGAGTGACAATACAGGGAACGAGATAGACTACATTGAGCCATTATCCACACAATACTACCTCAATGGCATAAGAACACTATCCCCCCCTTTTTACTATACCAAATAACTAACTCATAGTATTCTTACGACTTTCTGAGCTCTATTCACTACGATCAAAATAATAATCATATCTTAATCTTCTTTATAACAAGAATCTAGCTCAATTAAATAAAATGAAGTAAAATAAATAAAATCTCAGGTTCATAAATTGTATTCTAACTGATTTAAAATTACGGTAGTAAAATATGAAAAGGGAATTTTATGTCATAATCTACTACACAGCAACTAATAATATAAAATAATAATAACAATAATAATATAATATAATCTTATTTCTTCCTAAATGAAATAAATAAATATGTACGTGGTAGTATTTTAATAATCTGACAACAGAATACATGTGGCAACATTAGCATATAATTTAATGTAATATTGTGGCAACCGACTTATGACCAATAAATAATATAAAATTATGATCTTTTAATTTTAATATACCAATAAATTCTCAAAATTCTTATAACACTTTTATGTTTACCTTTTGTGCAAAATTTATGTCTATTTCAATTATAAATGTATCGTGATTTCATGCATCCATGTGGAGAAATAACTCGGACACAAAACTTTAAAACAAATTTAAAACAAAGTTTATTAACAACATAAATAAATTAACAATATTTTTGCACTATATACATTGGATATCCCTTACTTTCATATCTCAACTTAGTTTATTAGTTTATAAATGAAATCAAAATATTATTTACTTTTCCTAGTTAAATCTTATTTTTTAACGCTTAAGAAAATACAGTATTATTACCTGATTTATTATTATGGTTAGCTTATTACAAAATGCATTTCTTATATGATTATCACAAACACTTTTCATCCCTAATATTATTAAAATTACATTTTTACAAAATTTACATTCGTAATAAAATTCTACAAAATAACAAAATTTAGTTTCATATTGGTTGTATGGAATCTTACAAAGTCAAAACACTATTCTACATTCGGTATTAGATTTTTATTATTCATTATCCGATGTTTATTAATCCTAATATTCTCATTCAAGCCTTACTTCGGATGATATAATTATAACTATTAACCTTTTAACTGAGAGTTACGGAGACGCCACGTCTTTTGAAAAATTTTTGTCTTTATGAGACGCGATGTGATGCATTTAATGTTTGCATGCGCCATCTCTTGGTCAATTTTGGTCACAATTTCTTCATTTTAGACTTATTTGATAGGAAATTCATGCTTTCAATTTTAGTTCTAAAAACATCCGCATATAGCGTTATACTTTTTCAAAAAAATCAATAATTTTGACAGCCTACTTGTTACACCCCTCTGTCTTTGTTCTCTGATTGGATACTACCAAATCTTCTAGGCGTGTTTCTAAATGACAGATTGACAAACGAGCAACACTAACAAAGACAATTCACGTTATACACATTCGTAATGATTTTGTTGTAATAATTACATTTATTGCAATTTTTTATGTTCACAAATAATATAATATAGTTCTCTATCAAAATATAAAGTTTGACTCGGAAAATTTTAAATATTAGAAGAAAAATACATTTGGAGAAATATCCGTAACAAAAAATAATTATTGCTACATAACGTAATCAGGAAATTCCTAAGGCGTGTTTCTAAATGAAGATTCAGACACAACAACGAAGCTGTGTACGTTCGTAATTGAAGTAAATAATAACATCTATCATAATTTTTTACATTCATAAATAAGATTTGATGTTACTTTATGGAAATATAAAGTTTGATTTGGAAAATTTTAAATTTTACAAGAGAAATAAGCAAACTGGAAATAAAAAGAGAATTACTCGACCGCTGTTGATCTGAATAACGGCGCAATCATTGGTTGAGTTATAATTCTTTTGTTTTACTGCTACCTATTTTTTACACATTTTCTTATATTTTTCGACAGTTATTAACATTATTTTTATTTTTTCGTTACATTTAATCAATTTGAATCTAAAATTATTCAATTTTTAGAAGCTGAATTAAAAAAATTCTGTGTATTTTAGATTAATATTTTAACAAAAGAACTGATTGCAAATGACACAGACCAATCACATTGTTCTCAGATTTAAGTAGAGGGCCAATAACTAAAAGAATAAGTTTAAGTAGAGGGCCAATAGCTAAAATCATCAGTGAAAAGGTTAATATACCATGCATAAGTATATGTTTATTATACCTTATTGAATTTTCTCTTGATAAATATGCAATACTCATTCCCTTCAACATTAATATTTAAAAAAATTCAAATTTTATTATCACTTTTAAAATACTTGGTTTAGATTTCTTTTCAAAATCTTATATTCATTTCTGAATTAATTTTACAATGTATTATATGATTCTTTCTCTCTTTATGATATTTTGGACTTTCAATTTTAAAGTTACACAATTCTATACATTCAAGCAAATAAACTATTCTTACATAAACGATAACATATCTTCAGTTCTATTTTATTCATTATTTCTTTGAAAATATCTTTCTGACCGATGCAGATTCACGAAATAAGGATAGCGAAGATAGATGCATAGGATCAAAATACAACTAGAATATTACTTGTCATATACCTTAATCATAGCACAGTGAATTAAAAGACACTATAGAGGAGTGGCCTTTACCTGTCTACCAACCTCTATCATAGGAACGATGCTAAAGTTATTTCTTCAGCTTTATTCTAACATCAAAAGTTTAAAGATATGCAAAACACTGTCCAAACCATATGTGTTCAGTCATAGGACTTAGTTAACTATACTAAGCCACACAAAACTAAATATGATCCAAATCCCTTATATTTTCCTATTTCTTAAAAAAAAAAACATCATCTTGGTTTCCTCTCCACTAGTACTTCCAAGTCACTATCCGATCTTATTTCTCAAGATTTTTTCTATACTGTACATCGACAAATACATATCTGCATTACTAACAATAATAAAATTCATTGATATTTTAAAACTATTCCGCTGTTCTATAAGAAAATCTTTTTACTACTTTCCTCCGTATATTTAATCATATACAAACTATTTAAATATCTGAATACTTTATCACATGAAAGTTCAAAAGAATCACACAATTGTTCTGTTAAATTATATTATTAATATACTTTAAATAAATTGTTGCATGCATATTCCGAATTACTCCTATCTCATTATATATTAAAATGTTGCATAAAATGTGTACATATAATTAAGACTTTCACACTTCATTCTTAGGTCAATAGATGATCTAAAAAAATACATTATGCATTATAAATAACTATTAAAATTACCAAACGACCTTTATCTCCTCGGTCGCGTTCCTTGGGCTTCACCATCCATTTGATCCTTGTAGATATAAGATTCACATCCATACACTTTATTTTAAATACTATTTCTATAATTTTATCAAGCTATTATATTTAAATTTTAATATTACTAAATTTATGTTTTATGTTTTCCCTAATCTCACATAACATTTTATATTTTAAAATAAATTAGTAAAAAATATTCAAACTATATTTACTGTACTCCTTCATCAAATTTTCCTGTAAACTGTTCATACTAAAGCAAAAAAAAAAAAAATGTTTATCATTTCTTTTTCATTCACTTAATGTTCCTCTCCCTGCTTGTTCAATTTTAAGGTAAAACAAATATTACTTCGTTCAATAAATATTCATGAATGATAATCCTTGGTTTTTATAATATTTAATACAATTATTAATTATGATATTAGTTAATCCCGTAAAGAAAACTTCTAAATATTCTCTTCTAATATTTCTTGCTAATATTTTCTCCCACGCGACTTTTATGATGCATCTTCTCAGTACTTTAATTTAAATATTCAATAAAACTTTTCTGTTTCCATGGATTCATTTCTTTAAGTAAATTAGATTTATAGTTTCCAAATCTTTATCTTTATTAATCATTTCTCTAATGAACACTTTATAATATTTTTAATTCTTCTTAGAGAAAGTTTTTCTGTTCCTTTTTCATAAAAACACAATAGCTCTTTCATATTATTATTCTGTAACTTTTTTCCTTCTTTTAAAATTCTGGTACTATATACTTTGTAATGTTTTCTTTAAAAAGACAAACATTCTTTCTCCCTTATAACTTTTACATAATTTTTTCTTTATGATATACGCATCTTAATTTTTCCATAGAGAAGAATAAAAAAAAACTTCGGAGTAGCCTTTTAAAATTGTGCGTCATAATTTTTCCTGATGGCAAATAACTTTTGTTTTAAGTTTTCGGTATAATGTCCAAATTATATTTATCTGAGTTCAATGATTTTCTGGTTGATCACAAATAAACTGTATTCAAGGCACTTTACAATTATTTTTACTTTATCAATACTTTTAGGTACTTTTTTCTGTAGTATTTCCATTTTTACTGCAAGGTTTCGGCTAAACTTGAATAAAAACCCTGGTAAGAAATCTTTTAAATTAGCCTTCCATTTAAAGGCAGTTCAAAATATTATATTTTAAAACAAAACTTTTAAAATAAATACAAAATTTTTTTAAATTATAACACTTTTCTAGCTTACGATCTTATATAGCTAAAAAATATGTTCCTCCTTCCTTTACTTACACATTCCTTCTCCCGCTCCATCTAATTCCTATTTTTTCGTCTGCTAAAATACCTCCGTTGATTGGTTAACGACTTTTTTAGCGTGAACAAATTTACACATTTTTAGTTTTATAATAGATTAAACTTTTTTAAAATAAAGAATTTATGACGTCATGTTTTAAAATATTACTTAGACTAGTATTTTTAAACTCAATTATAGTTTTATCAAAATCATTTAAACTTTAAAACAATTATTAAAATAACAGTTAATATTTCAACTTTTACTTTAACGATAGATAGCAATTACATTTAGTTTTATAATTCACAAACTTTATTATTATATTCTAACAAGCGTGTGTGTGAAGGTATATAATATACAGTCACATGATTACTAACTTTATCAGATGATTTTTTTTTTTTTAAATTTACATCTCGGTCTAAATTACCAAAACTGATATATTTTATAAAAATTTGGAAAATAATTTAAAAAATGTAGAACTAAATATAATTCTCACCATCCCAAAGTTTATCTTAAAATATATTAGATTAAATTTGAATATTAATTATAATTATAATATTACATATAGCGTTTATTTAATTTATTAGTTTTAAAACATTACAATTAAATTGTTAATATACTTTTAACTATTTATAGTTGTATCCTTTTATATGGCCAGCTTTTACAACCATAAGCAAGGATATAATTAAGCTTTATTTAACTATTTTTTTAAAATAATCCATTACACTTTTATATACCAGGTAATTTTCAGCCTTAAATTGTACTATAAAATCTAATCGATCATACAATTATCAATATATTACACGAACGTATTTTAAAATTAAAATTTTTTTTTTTTAGCAATTTTACCATTCTACCTTATTATGACCTATAGATAAGGGCACAATATATATATATATATTGTACCAACATTGTGTTTGCACATAATAATTTTGTTTAAAAAAATTATTAAAATAAAAATCAGGTTTTATAAAAGAAGTAAAGAGTTTTTTCTTATTATTATTAATTGAAATATAAGTTAAAAGTTTAAAAACATAAATCTCTTTTTATTTAAGTTAGGGGGAAAAAAGTCATCTTAAAACTAAATAGTGAATGGATCTCAAATTATATATGTGCATGTGACTGTAAATGTAATAAGTATATGCGTATTAAATATTAAAAATAAATGAAAGTTAAAAAATATAAAACAACAAGTTCATTGATGGCTATTAATTAAAATATAAAACAAAACGTTTGCATAGCTACTAATTAAATGATCTTCAAAAACATGTAATTAAAAGATTATCAACAGATATTTCTGGAGGATGTCAAAATGACAACACATCATATGTATTAAACAATTCAAAACAAAACAACACTCTCCATATAGTAGTGCCATCTTGTGCTAACAAGAGCAATCAATGGATGCCAGAAGGCTTGTGCATAAAATCCCTATCTAGTGCCTACTCATCCAATATCCCCAGACTAGTTTCTGGCTTGTGGCCTTCATCAGTGAGGAGCCTTGGATCTGAGAGCACTGCACCTAGATCTTAGGATCTAATGCAACCCTCCAGCACCCACCTTTTAACTCTATTTAACTACAAAACTATGAGAATGAAATTGAAAACACTATTAATATTTTCAATCCAAGCTCAATAGCTTATATAGTCATATGGGTCTGAACTCAATTCAGTACCCATACATTTTGGTGTCTTTGGCTCTTTAACAACCATAGCCACCACTATCCTATTAGGCAGGATTGGTGTTAAACCACTAAACATCACATGATCACTATCTCATACTAGCACAATAATTGTTATTAAACAATTCAAAACAAAACAACACTCTCCATATAGTAGTGCCATCTTGTGCTAACAAGAGCAATCAATGGATGCCAGAAGGCTTGTGCATAAAATCCCTATCTAGTGCCTACTCATCCAATATCCCCAGACTAGTTTCTGGCTTGTGGCCTTCATCAGTGAGGAGCCTTGGATCTGAGAGCACTGCACCTAGCTCTTAGGATCTAATGCAACCCTCCAGCACCCACCTTTTAACTCTATTTAACTACAAAACTATGAGAATGAAATTGAAAACACTATTAATATTTTCAATCCAAGCTCAATAGCTTATATAGTCATATGGGTCTGAACTCAATTCAGTACCCATACATTTTGGTGTCTTTGGCTCTTTAACAACCATAGCCACCACTATCCTATTAGGCAGGATTGGTGTTAAACCACTAAACATCACATGATCACTATCTCATACTAGCACAATAATTGTTATTAAACAATTCAAAACAAAACAACACTCTCCATATAGTAGTGCCATCTTGTGCTAACAAGAGCAATCAATGGATGCCAGAAGGCTTGTGCATAAAATCCCTATCTAGTGCCTACTCATCCAATATCCCCAGACTAGTTTCTGGCTTGTGGCCTTCATCAGTGAGGAGCCTTGGATCTGAGAGCACTGCACCTAGATCTTAGGATCTAATGCAACCCTCCAGCACCCACCTTTTAACTCTATTTAACTACAAAACTATGAGAATGAAATTGAAAACACTATTAATATTTTCAATCCAAGCTCAATAGCTTATATAGTCATATGGGTCTGAACTCAATTCAGTACCCATACATTTTGGTGTCTTTGGCTCTTTAACAACCATAGCCACCACTATCCTATTAGGCAGGATTGGTGTTAAACCACTAAACATCACATGATCACTATCTCATACTAGCACAATAATTGTTATTAAACAATTCAAAACAAAACAACACTCTCCATATAGTAGTGCCATCTTGTGCTAACAAGAGCAATCAATGGATGCCAGAAGGCTTGTGCATAAAATCCCTATCTAGTGCCTACTCATCCAATATCCCCAGACTAGTTTCTGGCTTGTGGCCTTCATCAGTGAGGAGCCTTGGATCTGAGAGCACTGCAACTAGATCTTAGGATCTAATGCAACCCTCCAGCACCCACCTTTTAACTCTATTTAACTACAAAACTATGAGAATGAAATTGAAAACACTATTAATATTTTCAATCCAAGCTCAATAGCTTATATAGTCATATGGGTCTGAACTCAATTCAGTACCCATACATTTTGGTGTCTTTGGCTCTTTAACAACCATAGCCACCACTATCCTATTAGGCAGGATTGGTGTTAAACCACTAAACATCACATGATCACTATCTCATACTAGCACAATAATTGTTATTAAACAATTCAAAACAAAACAACACTCTCCATATAGTAGTGCCATCTTGTGCTAACAAGAGCAATCCCTATCTAGTGCCTACTCATCCAATATCCCCAGACTAGTTTCTGGCTTGTGGCCTTCATCAGTGAGGAGCCTTGGATCTGAGAGCACTGCACCAGGATCTTAGGATCTAATGCAACCCTCCAGCACCCACCTTTTAACTCTATTTAACTACAAAACTATGAGAATGAAATTGAAAACACTATTAATATTTTCAATCCAAGCTCAATAGCTTATATAGTCATATGGGTCTGAACTCAATTCAGTACCCATACATTTTGGTGTCTTTGGCTCTTTAACAACCATAGCCACCACTATCCTATTAGGCAGGATTGGTGTTAAACCACTAAACATCACATGATCACTATCTCATAGTTTTGTAGTTAAATAGAGTTAAAAGGTGGGTGCTGGAGGGTTGCATTAGATCCTAAGATCTAGGTGCAATGCTCTCAGATCCAAGGCTCCTCACTGATGAAGGCCACAAGCCAGAAACTAGTCTGGGGATATTGGATGAGTAGGCACTAGATAGGGATTTTATGCACAAGCCTTCTGGCATCCATTGATTGCTCTTGTTAGCACAAGATGGCACTACTATATGGAGAGTGTTGTTTTGTTTTGAATTGTTTAATAACAATTATTGTGCTAGTATGAGATAGTGATCATGTGATGTTTAGTGGTTTAACACCAATCCTGCCTAATAGGATAGTGGTGGCTATGGTTGTTAAAGAGCCAAAGACACCAAAATGTATGGGTACTGAATTGAGTTCAGACCCATATGACTATATAAGCTATTGAGCTTGGATTGAAAATATTAATAGTGTTTTCAATTTCATTCTCATAGTTTTGTAGTTAAATAGAGTTAAAAGGTGGGTGCTGGAGGGTTGCATTAGATCCTAAGATCTAGGTGCAGTGCTCTCAGATCCAAGGCTCCTCACTGATGAAGGCCACAAGCCAGAAACTAGTCTGGGGATATTGGATGAGTAGGCACTAGATAGGGATTTTATGCACAAGCCTTCTGGCATCCATTGATTGCTCTTGTTAGCACAAGATGGCACTACTATATGGAGAGTGTTGTTTTGTTTTGAATTGTTTAATAACAATTATTGTGCTAGTATGAGATAGTGATCATGTGATGTTTAGTGGTTTAACACCAATCCTGCCTAATAGGATAGTGGTGGCTATGGTTGTTAAAGAGCCAAAGATACCAAAATGTATGGGTACTGAATTGAGTTCAGACCCATATGACTATATAAGCTATTGAGCTTGGATTGAAAATATTAATAGTGTTTTCAATTTCATTCTCATAGTTTTGTAGTTAAATAGAGTTAAAAGGTGGGTGCTGGAGGGTTGCATTAGATCCTAAGAGCTAGGTGCAGTGCTCTCAGATCCAAGGCTCCTCACTGATGAAGGCCACAAGCCAGAAACTAGTCTGGGGATATTGGATGAGTAGGCACTAGATAGGGATTTTATGCACAAGCCTTCTGGCATCCAATGATTGCTCTTGTTAGCACAAGATGGCACTACTATATGGAGAGTGTTGTTTTGTTTTGAATTGTTTAATAACAATTATTGTGCTAGTATGAGATAGTGATCATGTGATGCTTAGTGGTTTAACACCAATCCTGCCTAATAGGATAGTGGTGGCTATGGTTCTTAAAGAGCCAAAGACACCAAAATGTATGGGTACTGAATTGAGTTCAGACCCATATGACTATATAAGCTATTGAGCTTGGATTGAAAATATTAATAGTATTTTCAATTTCATTCTCATAGTTTTGTAGTTAAATAGAGTTAAAAGGTGGGTGCTGGAGGGTTGCATTAGATCCTAAGATCTAGGTGCAGTGCTCTCAGATCCAAGGCTCCTCACTGATGAAGGCCACAAGCCAGAAACTAGTCTGGGGATATTGGATGAGTAGGCACTAGATAGGGATTTTATGCACAAGCCTTCTGGCATCCATTGATTGCTCTTGTTAGCACAAGATGGCACTACTATATGGAGAGTGTTGTTTTGTTTTGAATTGTTTAATAACAATTATTGTGCTAGTATGAGATAGTGATCATGTGATGTTTAGTGGTTTAACATCATATATATAAATAGTCAATTTTTTATCGGACAGATAGTTGAGTTCGAGTTGAGTTTGAGTTGCATTTGAGATAACAGTTCAGTACAATCTATCAATGAGTTATATCAGTCAGCTTATTATATATCCAGAATTAGGAATGCAATGTTAAAACCTCAGAAAACTTATGACTTTCTCCAGCCTAAAGTCCGATGAAAACAGCCAATCTACCCGATAAAAGTGATACCTGCATAACAACCTGAAGCCGCTCAATATCTAACTGTCTTAAAGAAAATGCCTTGGAATAATCAGCATCAAATCTCCACAAGAAAACTTCAAATCTAACTGGTTAGAAATACTTCATTAGAAGCAGCAAACAGAAAGAAGTATCCACGTTCAAAATCCTAGGTGATAACATTTTTCTTATATTCATTTCTAAAGTAGCCATCGCATTCGTAAAGCCTCAAAAGTCAAGTTTAAGAACTCTTTGGCACCCATAGATGAACTATTAATATGTGTGTTTAAAATGTTGTGTGTGTTCATGAGTTAGTATATTGATGTCATTGTATTTTAAATTTCAAATATTATTTAATGCTTTCTCCTAAGATATTATAGTGTGTAAATTATAAATGTGCATGTGTTATATTAGTTAAATAAGATTTATAAAATGTTTAAAATTAGTTTAGTAAATGTTAATTAAAATAAATTGTCTTTATAAACTAAAACTTTATTTTGTCGGTCATTTCTTTCACCACTAATTGAAACTATATTTTGTTATTGAATTAAAAATAGACTGAGCTAGTTAAGGTATTTTTTGAGTGCTGGATTATGGGCCTACCATCCAAACATGTTAGTTCTGAACTAACTGGTGCCTGGGGTTTACTCTGAAACAAATAAAGTGTTTGAATAGTAGTCGTTTGAATCTAGCAGTTGAGGTAGGCCACGATCTGGAAATGTGATTGTTTTATGCGTTGCATAACTCAATCTGATTGTGGGTAGTATTGACAGCTTTGTTATCAATAGTACTCCACTTTGCTCAAACTTGCTGGTTCATTCCCAAATATTTATAATTAAATAAGATTATAAATAAGGTTAAAAACTAGCTAAACCTATTTGCAGATGAAGTGTGAGCTTCATCGGAAAGGAACCCAGTACAAATGGCACAACCAATGTGGGCCAAACCTGTCATAAATGACAGTTAACTAATACTTCATTTCTTGTTTGAAAATTTTTTTTTAAAGAAAGCTAAATTACATATTGTAAAGTGGTTTAATTTAAAAAAAAAAGAATTGACTGAAAACCTTTTTTTTTCTTTAAATGAAAAGAGATTTGACATTTATGGTATTTAAAATAAATTATTCTTTTAAATTAAAGACAGTTGGATATTTTGGGTGGAGATAAAACAGTAAGAATGGGTAGAGAAAAGGACAAAGGGGTGGAGTTGGCCGTATGTTCAATGTAAAAAAATAATAAATAGCTCATATTTAAATATTGTTTTAAAAATGGGAAAAGAGAAAGAAATATCTGAGATGCAGATGGTGATGAAAATGATGATGAATATGATGCAAGAGTTCAAAGAAGAATTGTGTCAGAAATTTAAACAAAGAAAACAAGAGCTTGAAGCAGAATTGAAGGAAGAAATTAATCAGGTCAAAGGAAAAATTAATGAACTCAGAGCAGAAGTAAGAGAAATAAGATGTGAGAAACAGTGAAGGTAGAGAAGAACCAAGAAATTATAGAATTAGATTTAATTACTATTTCTATCTTTATATTATCTTTCTGATAGCACATTATATTTTTCTACAATAAAATTTGAATTTTTTAGTAATACATATTTAAATCATTTAATTATTTTTTTTCTCTCAGTTTATTAGACTTTATAAAAAAAGATCACATTAAATTTTTAAATGGAAAAAATAAAATAAGATTCTGTTATAGATTGGAGCATCCATGATATTCTGCTAATTTCAAGGTTGTTGGATTTCGAAAATCCATTATCCTTTAACAATTCCAAAATTTATTTTTATAAAATAAACTAATTTATTTAGCAATAAAAAAAAACAAAAAAAGAATAATTATTCCTTATTTACAAAAACTAGTAGTATACTAGATGTTGACCCTAATCACTTCTGAAAATGCACTCAATATAATGGAGCATACTTGTCATATGCTTTGACTAGAGAGACAATTCAATTATTTAAAGTAGCAGTAACAGCAAAAGTTAGTCTTGACATGTTACATATAAATGTTTAGCATTGTAAATAGAATATATATATATTTATAAAAGACATATTTTGTAGGTTCATACATGTGAAATATTTTAATTAGTTATTATGTTTTGATTTGATCACACAAGCCCTTGACTAGGAAGTGGATACTTATCTAATTATAAAGATGCTGCAAACAGTGTCTATAAAGATAGTTGTAGATATGCTATAAACAATAATTATTAAAGGTCCACAATTAAAAAAAATCAGGTGTATAAAACTGAACAAATTGAAAAATAAATAAACGACAAATAAAAATTCAGAAAATCTTCTGAGTAATTTGGTTTTCAAAAAAAATTCCAAATAGAGGAAATTTATATGCATCATCATGTTTATTGATACAATTTGATCTTCACATCTGGATAGGATTGTGGTCTTAGAAAAATCTATATTGTGACTTGAATCCATAGCATGCATTGAGAGTGATGCTGCTGATGAATATTGCTTCACTGTATAAGCATATTCATACCTTCTAGTACTGATGTGACAATTGCTCATACCCACATAAAAAGCCTTACAAATAGCATATGAAATCTCATAAACTCCTTGAACCTCAAGAGGGATTGGATCTTTAGGCTTGGTTAGAATATTACTAATTTTTTGATAAGAAACATATGCTATCTTTATATTGTAATATTTTAGAATGTGTCCATTACTGTCTATGGTCCTTTTTATATAAGGTATTCAAACTGTAATAGTTATTTTTCCTCTTTTTGATAATGAGATGCTGTCTATAGATTGTATCATTTTAGAATGCTTCCAATATTATTTGTGGTTTCTTTTAAGGCTTGATTTATAATCTTTTTTATATTCATTTGCTAACAATACATTATTAAAATGATATTACTTCTTTTAGATATGATCTATCTGAAATATTAATTGCTCTGGTAAATAATGTATTGGGAACAGAGAAAATCTGAGGTGGATATTGATGAGAAGAAAATTGGAAGTATCTGTCAATCTGTGTAATTTTTCTGAAAACTGAGAATGATAAAAAAATATTTTGTTTCTTGGTGACAAGAACATCAAGAAAGAGAAATTTTTCATTAGATTTTATTTTCATTGTAAAAGGATAGGAAACTTCTCATGCTTGATGTTCTTGTCACTAATAAATAAAATAACGTTTTTATCATTCTCAGTTTTCAGAAAAATCACACATACTGACAGGTACTTCCAATTTTATTCTCATCATCAACCAGCTCAGATTTTCTCTATAGTCAAAACACTATTTACCAGAGCAATTAACCTTTCAGATAGATCATACCTAAAAGAAGAAATATATTGCATTAATAATGTATTGTTAGCAAATGGTTATAATAAGGTTATAAATCAAGCCTTATTTCAAGCTAAAAATACCAAAAAGAAAAAAGAAAATGAAAAAACAACTATTAGGGTTTGCATTCCTTATATAAAAGAACCCACAATTAATGTTGGATGCATTCTAATATGCTACAACACATAGACAGCATGTGTTCATTTTCAAAAAAATAGTAATATTCTAGTCAAGCCTTAACATTCAATCTCTCTTGAGGCTCAAGGAGTTTATGAGATTTCATGTAGCATTTGTAAAGTTCCTATGTGGGTATAAGCACACATCACACCTGTACTAGAAGGGATGAACATGCGAATACAGAGAAGCAACCATCAGCAGCAGCAGCACTTTCAATCCATGCTATGGATTCAGATCACAATATTGATTTTTCTACAACCAGGTCCTATCCAGATCTGAAAACATACACCAACAGAAGATCAGAGAAACTATTGAGATACTAAAAAGACCAAATTGTATCAACAAACACAATGACACATGTAAACTTCCTCCTATTTGGAAATTTTTTTAAAAAACAAATTACTCTGAAGATTTTCTGAATTTTTATTTGTTGTTTATTTATTTTTCAATTTGTTCAATTTTACACACCTATTTTTTCTAGCTGTGCAACTTTAACAATTATCGTGGACACTGTTTACAGCATCTCTACAATTATATAGTATTGATTTCCCAGTTGAGAGCTAGTGTGATCAAGCCAAAACACTGAAGTATCTAATTAAAATCTTACATGAATGAACCCATAAAATGTGTTTTATATCTGTAATCTGTGAAAATATTTGTATGAACAATATATATGCTATTGAAAAATATATAATTCTTATTAGTTTCTTTTCCACTTTTGTCATTCTTTCAGATTATGTTGTAAATCCTAATCATTTCATTTACAACTATGTTAAATATTTTCTTTTTTTTACTTATTTCTTTTCTAAATACCTTAAATCATTCAATCATATCAGATACTTTTTCTGTTAAACATACATTTTTAATTTTACTTTTCACTTTTTCATTTAGAGTCTATCTTTTCCTTTTATTCTAAAATAAATACCTCCAAATACCAAGTTGATATTTTATATTTTAAAGAACTTTTATTTTTTGTAGTTTTTAAAATTATTTTATAAATACATTTTTTAAGCAGTCATTTCTTTTTAATACTTTTTTTTATACAAGTTAAATATACTTACCCAAAATTTCATTCTAACCATAGCATTTTACATAGGAAATAACGCTATTATAAACAATGTAAAGAATTATACTTTTTTTGATTTTATATATAATACTTAATATTAAAAAAATGTCTGTGTTTGAAAAGTAAGACTGTTAATAGATGTGTTTTATACCAATTTTTATTTATAGATCTAAGACTTGAACACTCAACTAATGAGCTATTCTGAGTTTTCAGACCACTCAATGAAATATGGAGAGATATATGTTAGAAGTAACCCAAAAGCTATCATTGGCTCATTGAAATAAGTAAAATACTGAAATAGGGCTATTGTAGGTATATTTCTAGAAGAGATGATGATAGTTGGACAGTTGAAGTGTTAAACTAGATCAGGAGAGATTTAAAAGACATATAAAGAGGCTACATGTGAAATGGATGAATAAAAAGGATTGTTGGTGTCTTGTGAAGAAGAGAAGTTAGAGATCGAAGAAACTGGATCAAACTAGGAAATGTTTGAAAATGGTGATGATGAAATAAAAATATTTACAAACGTGGATAAATAGATAAATATTTCTTATCCTTTATTTTCAAGCATAAATATAAAACAAAAAAGTTACCTTTTAATTAAATAGGTTTTTTTTAGTTTTACTGGTTCCCTACGAAAAAATGCATTATCCTTAGAAACAAAAACACACATACAACCACAAACTAATGACTAAAGTTTTAATTTTGGACTTCACCCTTATTGAATTGCCTTTTTTTTTTTTTTAGACTTTCTTCAAATAGTAGATAACAAAACAGAAAAATAATGCTTAAATCAAGTCTATCATTTCTCCAGGGCTTTCTTGGAATCTTACTTAAATCAAATAATTTAAATCAAATAATTTTTACTGAGAAATAAAAATAAATCCTACTCAAATGCAAATGAAAGTGACAAACAAAATTTAAAATACTTTCTATTTATTTTTAACTTTATTTAAGGGAGCTTTTTAGATAAGAACTGTATTTTTTATTATTTTATTCCAAATTTATATTAAGATTTTTACATTTATATGATATTTTAATTGTTGGCAGTTAAAAATATTTATTATAAATAAGAATGTAAGTACTGGTAGTTATACACCATCTGTTATGATGCACAATAGTATCTAGATTATCTTGTAAAAAAAGTTGACTCACAAACTTAAAAAAGATGGGTAAAAGTAAAAAGCTGCTAAATAGTCCATTATTAAAAAACCCAACCACTCTTCAAGAGAAACTGGGAAATATATATATACAAAACATAGGAGAAAATAATTTCGGTTGGTGTATAAAGTGTCCTCTGATGATAGATAACTGACAGATGATATGAAATTAATTATTAAATATAACTAAGAATCTCCTAATGTAGTGATTAGATCCCTTACCTGCCAAAGGCAAAACTTGTGATTCAAATTCAAGCTGAATGAATCTTGGAAATTTTTTCAGATCACGTGTGTGTGCACTTAGCATCTGTCTTTCATGTAACAATGCATGGCCAAATCAACTGCCTATTTATTATTGCAGGGTAAATAAATAGTGATCTATCTGCTAGAGAATAAAAAGCATAATCTAATCAAATAACAGTAGATATGTTTATGGTAAAAAGAAAATAATTTGAGATGTGGAAGGTATATCAGTAACAAACTCTATATCTTTAAATTTGATTTCATCAATTTACAAAAATCCAAAATTCCCATGAACATAACTACCTTTCTTGGTTAAATATATTAAAGTCCTTATTTCTTTTCCTATTATTAAAGAATTATAAATTGAATTCTACTTTTAGTATAGCATGACAGAGATCTTTCTTTAACTGTGAATAAATTATAAGTTAATCTTGTAATTAATAATAAACAAAACGGGAGAACAAAAGAGAACAAACTATTATTGATGGAGGGGATTAGCATCAACAATAAAGAATTAAAAAGAAAATTAAGATATAAAAAATTTATTGATAAACAAATATTAAACATTTGTGATAATGACATGTTATCTGTTAGTGTCCATTATAAGGACAATGTTTAGAATTATACTAATTTTGTGCTTTTTTTTTTCAGGTATTGCTATTCTGATAAGTGAAAGTCTAGCGTGAGACTTGAAAGGACCGGTTTGATTCCCATCCTAGAATTATGCTGCATAATACGGCAACATCTAAAGACAAGAAGACTAACTTGTGTCCTTTTGACAAACAGTTTAATTAAATGTATTTGCAAAATTATAAATCTATTTTTAATTTTTCAAAAACCATTTTACAATTCAACTACTGGAAGTAAATAATAATAAAAATAATAATAAATATAATTAGTAAATATTTTTTCTTTATAAAAATAAAATAAATGCATATTTCGTAAATTAATGCACATAAAATCATCTGACCAATTTATACATAACTATTTTCTTAGCTATAATTATTTTAAATAACTTTGACAATATCTTTTGCATAAAAAATAGTAAACAATATAACTCGTCACAATTAGAATATAATCTTGATAGAAAATAAATAAAATATTATTAGGGTTCAATTTAACTAATAAACTTTTCCAAATTCATTCTTAACTTGATTGGATTCAGCATTCACAGCTATAGACAAAAAGATATATAAATGGATGTATCCAATGGCAGACACACCCCAATAAGAGGTGCTGATGCTGATTTGCTCTCATTATGGAAGGAATCTGGCTTTAAATAGGCAGTCCACTTGGAGTTAAAATCAGATAACCAAATACGTATGAGCTAAACAGCACTACACCCATTGTACACAATATTATTAAAGTAATGATGCAAATTCATGTTGAACTAGAAGCTTTTAGATTATAAACCTGATATAAAGTGAGCTGTCATGGTATATTTCAAATGTCACCATACCTTCATGTGGCAAGCTATGACAGTGCAGTTGGAAGAATCAGATAACCCTAGAAGGGCACCTACAGTCCCTTGCTTCAACTAGATGCTATACCTAGCCAACATATCAGGAATTCGGTATAGAGATATTTTGTGTAATATATATATTGTAAATATAAGCAATGTGTATGGTATAAGTATTAAGAAGTAAAAACAATCCAATTTAAATTGGACTAATTTTACCAAAAATGTAGCTAAATATTGTCCACAAAGATCGCCAAAAAAATAAAAAAACAATTTTTAATTAATTAACAAATTGGAAAGCACTTTTTTTTCTTAAAGAAAAGACTTATAGCAGTCTATTTAGGGTTATGCAAATTCATACTTATAGACTTTATTTTAAAACGTTTGATTTCTTATCAATTCAGACAAAGATTATTTTGTTTAAAATTAAATGTATCACTTTTCATCATTTCCCTTCATGTACATATTCTTTCTCTCACTGAGAATAAAACTTTTTTTGATAACTAAAGTATAGCTTAAACCAGGGGTCCCTAACCCTATGCCCGTGAGCACCATGGCACCCCGCAGACCATTTTGCATTTTGCGTGTGTAAGCCACTATCTAAACACGATAAAAAATTATTTATCTAATACAAATAAATTTAATTTTTAAAATTTCTTATAAATTGTATTATATTGTAATCAAATTGTAGAGCATACTATGATTTTACAGGTGCCCGCCAACTGGCCGTTATTATAGAATGTGCTCTTAAGTGCAAAAAGGTTGGGGACCCCTGGCTTAAACCGTAATATATTTTGCATAATAAACTAAAGCTGTCAACAATTCCTAATTTAATTCTCTTCTGTAACTTTTCTAGATCAAGGTTCTTTCATAGAAAGGCATTGTTTCAAATTTCTACATTCAGTTCTGTCTATAAACTACTCAAAGTCCACTGTTCAAAACTTTGAGATTAAGAAGAAAGAAAAGCTTTGGATGAGGAATGCATCTAGGATGTCAGCTAAAAATGAGTCTCCCAGGCAAAACAAATCCTTTTTATTTTCTCTTTCTAATTTTTTTTTTTTATAAAAATTTTTCAAGACAATTATTGCTTTTAAGGAGAGATTAATATCATAATAAAACAAATTAAAGATATGTATAGTTTTTAAGGGAGAATAAAATCTTAAATATAAAATTCATACAATTTTAATATTTTTTTATATAGCACTAACAACAATAAACATAATTATTGATAACAATAAACAATTAAAATATTGCCGATCAAATGTGCATTGGATTCTATAACCCTAAATCATGGCTATTTTAAACTTTGACATTAGTAGCAAAAAAATACAGTAATAGGGTGTGTGTATATATATATGTTACTAAATTACACCTTTATCGCATATGTGAATAGTTCTCCTATCTATCCTAGGTTGCAGGAATAATACCCAAGTACCCAATTGAAATCATAACTTTAAAACATTGACTTCAAATAAATAAGTGATTATTACTAATTGAAGTCATCCGTTCAGAAAGTCTGATACTTGTAAAGCAAATTGTCATAATTTGGTAAAGGTGAATATTAAACAAATTACAAGATGTATGTAAGAATTAATGACGGAGTAATCGAGGAGTGTTGGATTAGCATAAATGCATTTTAGAAATCATTTGTCTTTTTCAAATATCTTTATTTATATATGTAAAATATATATGATAGAGTGGAAATTTTAATGTCTGACTTATTGAATATTAAATTGAACTGCAACAATCCTGACCTCTAAATTGCCTATTTAAAAATAAATTGAAGATCATGAGTTGAAATGGATTCATGAAATAAGTCTACAACTAAAAAAAAAAACAAAAAAACAAGCTATACCAGGATTACGGTTAATTTGCCAAAAATTCAAACTATATTATATTTATTTTGAACAATACTAACCAAGAGAAAAACTAAATCTTCAAAATTTATCATGAACAGCTTAAATATATATTGACATATGATACCTATGATAAGGTATATGCACAAATACCAAATAAATTTATTGATTTTCTGAAAGGCCTAAATGTACTATTATTATAATTATTATGTTAATTATTTTTATTTATTAGCAAATTCTGAACATATATATAATTAACCTATTCATTCATTATACTGATTGTTTACTATAGTAACTAGAGGGTTTGAACTTCAATCTTATTACATATGACCATTCAAACATGTGAGAAAGATAAATAATCCCTAATATTTGTATTTTGTGTAAAACTAGTACTCTTCAGTTGGGCCAGATCATAATCTCTCACACATATATACAATTAATGCTTGGTATATATTAAGATAGCAATTACTTAAACTTTAATAGACAAGCTTCAATCTTCTCACCCTTCTAACAATTCAACCATACATTTCATTGAAAAATCAATGATGAAATGTCAAAGTTCTTAGTGGAGTTGATATTGTAGTCATGCCTATGTAGACATTATCTCAATCTAACTCCAAATATTATTGAACCATTATCTATTCATTTATATTAATAAGAGAGAAATAAGCTGAATTTATACTATGATGTAATTTATTTCCAAGGCAATATATGATTAATCTATTCATTCTGATAATATGAGGAGTTAGATTGATGTAATGTCTACATAGGTATAACTATAATGTCAGATTCACCAAGGGCTTTGGGCATTCATCATTAGTTTTTCAATAAAATGGATGACTGAATTGTTGGAAGGTTGAGAAAATTGAGGCCTGTCCATTAAAGTTTAAGGAATTTCTATCTTAATATAAGGAGAACACTGATTGAATATATATGTGGGGGTTTACAATCTGGCCCAACTGATGAGTGCTGGTTCTGCATAAAATACATATATTGGAGATCATTTATCTTTTTCACATGAATGTGCTCATGTGTATTCATTGCTTGAGATGGAGTGGAGGATGAATATAGAATGAAAATCCTAAGTTCAAATCCCTCTAGTGAAGTTAGAATTTTATTTGTTCTTTATAACAAAGAAAAATAATGCTTTAAGATAAATTATTGGAATAATCCATAATATATTTATAGCCAGTTTTTTTAATTAATGAAAGGACAAATATCTTTAGCAAGTGTAACCATTAAAACTTTGTTGTTATTGTTTTTTATTTATAACATGCATTTAATCCCATAACACAATGATATTAATATTATCTTATTAAAATAAAATTATTATTGTTAGTTAAAAACCCTATGTTATTCTTTATTTTTGTTTTTTATGTACAGGTGTTCATTTTATCTCATTAGTAAACATTTAATAAAAATGACCATATATGTATGATTGGTCTTATAAACACCTTTACTCTATAATCACTATTAGGAAACAATATCTGCACAGTGAGTAATATTTTTGGAAAAGTACAAACACAGGTCTGCATGTATGGTCTAAATAAGAAAGCGGTGTCCATAATTTTAAAAAGATTTTATTCTGTTGATATACAATGATAATCTGATGGAGTTTTTAACTGAATATGAAACAGTTGGATAATTGCAATTTACTTAAATAAACAGCTTTATTTTACAATTACATAAAAATTCAAAATAATAAGAACATTAATTATGATTAAGGTATTTGTAATTTTGCTGGCACTCCATGAGTGCTGTGGGGGCTCTTTGAGTGCTTGTGGAATGATGTGTTGTTTTCTTTTTTACTGATGTAAAAAGTATAAGCATGACATCAGCCAAAATATGGGCATTTGATAGCTCAATGACGTAGCTTTCAGAAAATGTTTACCTCAAAAAAATGGGTTGAAATTTGGATTTTTGGCAACAGTTTTAATCAACTACAGTATTTATTTATTTTCTTTTTTGATAACTTTTGTAATTACCACAAAGTGATAAAAGAAAAAAAATGGTTAACATTTGTCACAAGTTATTCACAAACGAGGCCTACAATAAAGCTTCAACATAATTACTCGTTAAGTATAAAATTTTAATTTTTTTAATATTTAAATTTTTTTTTTAATTTTTTGAAAAAAATAACTTTTTTATTAATTTTAGTTTGTAATTAGTGTGTGTTAGTTTGTAGTTATATATTTATTTATGCTCATATAGAATTTATATCTATTGTAATTTTCTAAAGTTCTACCTACACTAATCCACTTATTTTTATAAAAATAATGATTTTCAAAAAGTATAATAATTTATTATGGGTGGAGATGGTAATCTGAACCAACTGATGATTGCTGGTTTAGCATGAAATATATATATATATTAGTGATTATTTATCTTTTTGACAAATATATGTTCAGGTTATCAGTGTTATGAGATAGTGTGAAAAGTGATGGATCATGTGAAAGTTTGTGCTCATATACCCTATATATTATTTATAATTATGTTTATATAATATGTTTGTGTTTACAAGTAATGAGTTATAAAAATAATAATCAAATGTATATAAAAATTGCATACACAATCATATAATCAAATTCTGATTCTTGTTTATGTTTTTGTTTATTCTTGTTCATGCTTTGGAATCACTCTGGTTTTGTTATATGTATCCTAACATTATTTTCAAGTCTATAGCTAACAAATGGACTATATGCAAATAAATTATATCTATGTGATACAATAAATATAACAATATAGCATCACTTTTGTGCATAAAAATATAAACATCACTTGTGTGCATAAAGAATATAAACATCACTGGTGTCCATAAAAAATATAAACATCACTGTTGTACACAAAAAATATAAAATGAAGAGATGAAACTCATTTCATCAGTGATATAGACAGTAGCCTACAATTTCTAGGTTTAAATAGACAAGAAGCCAGTTGCTATGATGATTTCTTTTGTATCTTTTATTAGGATGAATCTTTTTCTTTATAGATACCTTTGACATTTAGAACATTTGGGGTACAAGATAAAAATAAAAAAAGTCATATCCGACTTCTTTTGGAGATTGTGAAGCTGTGGATTATCTCAGGTAAGACATGTTATACATGTTTAGAAAGATAATTTTGTGAGAAATACAAAGAAATTATCACTGAAGATGTAATTTGAATTTTAGTTAATTTTAATTTCCAAATTATGAACAAAGAATAAAATAATTATTTTGGATGTGAAAAATTTTGTTTCCTTATTTTTTATATAGTTATCACTATTGATTTTATGCTTATTGTTTTCCTTAATTTTTCTAGTTTCTAGCAATGTAATTATTTTTGCTCTAATGTAATTAAAACTGAAGTTATTGTGAAAATTGTGTCTCAGGTCAGTATTTTAAAAAATTCAATGTGGCGACTTAGTCCCAAGCAGTTAAGCACTCAGTATTTTCTTCTTATTCTAATGTATATTGAACAGGTCTGATTAAGTTTACTTTTTCTAGGTTTAAATAATTTTTTAAACATAACTTTAATAACTTGGCTTTAATAACTATGGGAATGAACCAGCCCTTCAAGCAGAGAAGTAGAATAACAGTGATAGATAAACCATCAATGGTACCTATAACCAGATCGAGGCTATAAAAAGCATAACCTATGATCACATTTCCAGGCTAAATAGCACTTCTCAACTGCTAGATCAAACACCCTACATCCAAGCATTTTATTTAGATTTAAGTAAAAACTCAACCACCATCTGACTATATAAGCTATATAGCCAGCATGCTCAGATGATAGGCCATAAATCTAGGGCTTGAAATATTCCATAGATAGCTCACATTCAGTCTCAGGGTCCAGCACATTTACTTAACACATAACTCTACACTAATTTACTGGTGATACTGTGATAACAGAGAGAGAGAAAATAGACAAAATAATAATTAAGCAAACATTATTATTTAATTATGCAATAATTTTACACAAGAAAAATATAAATGATGACAAAGTAACAAAAAAATAAATTATCCCCTACAATTACGACATTTTCTAAATTTCTAAGCATTTCAAAGTAAGGGTTTGAAAAATGCAGTTAAATATATAAAGAAATCTCTAGGAAATATTGAGATTACAAAATTTTCACCCATTCAAATGCTAACACTTTTAATTGTTAATCCTGGGACCAGTTTTTGCCAATGCTCAACCTTTTATTTTTATATAAAATCTTTATATTAAAATTCAATAAATTGGACCTGATTTATTTTTGATGTAATTTTACAAATGAAAAATATTCTAAAAAAAATCATACCTGAACTTTGCAAATATTGATAAAAGGAGTTGTAATAATGGATGTAAAATGTCATTTGATAATCTGAAGATAAACAGTCTCAAAATCAACAAAATCTTTTTTATTTTAAATTTATTTATAAAGCTTGAACAAAATTAATGTTAAGCTCTGATAACTCTATCAATTACTGTTTTAAAATCTGAAACTTCCTTTTAATTTGTAATATGTCTCAAAGGTTCTAGCATAGTATCAATTTTGTCAGGTAATAACATTACGTGATCAATTTCACATAGGCTTTGGCATCTTATGCTATAATTTTTTTTGTAAACATTACAGTCAAAATGTATTAACTTTTATTTTTAAAAATAAAACTTGTTCAAATAAAATCAAAGTATATGTGTACTTTTTAAAAAATAATTATTAAACAAAATTATGATGTAAAAATAATTAGAAATATTTATAAAACTAGAAAAAAGTCTTATATTGTTTTATTCCAAAAATTTTCTTAACGAAATGCCACAAATGCTGTGGAAACTAGATTACAAAAAATCAAATCATCTATGCCTTAGAGTCTGTAATTTTTTCTATAAACAAAAGAGTAAAATCCTTAGAAGATTGAGATAATGATGAGATAAGATGCACTGTGACTTCTCCTTTATTGGAATCAGGTATCTCTCAGTTACCATGCCAAGAAAAACCTGTTAACTACTTTACCTTCCCTTTCTATTCCCCTCCCTAAGTTTTTCCCATATTCTTCTCTATCTTGCTTCATCTCATTTCTACAACATAATCTTTGTCAACTCCATGGTCTTTCTATCTTAATCCCCCTTATTTTTTCCAAACCCAGCATAAAAACCAAAAACCCATCTTCTATATAATCCCTTTCTTGTATTTATTTTCCCACAACTTCATTATTTGTGTCCTTTCTACCTTCAAACATTTACATTCAATTAACAGATGCCTAATATTTTTTTGCTTTCATTACACAACTTGCAGATTAAATCACCCACATTTTTCTATTTATGTGTATATTCCTTTGTTGCTAAAGATCCTGTTCCAACCTTAAATAGTAAACTTCTTTCCTTGCTATTACCATAAATTAATTCACACCCAATATTCTGCTTACTTTTATATATATTTAAACACTTTTTACTCTCCATACTAGTTCTCCATCTCTCCAACATCCCACCTTTTGTGTAAGTATACTGACATAAATTCTTTATCCAAATCTTCTGCATACTGTACCATCTTTCTCACCCATCTTGTTGCATGCCCTTTACTCATGACCCAATTAAATACTATTTTGGTTATTCTCTTATCCATAAACTGCAATCTACCAAATATTTTCATTTTGTTTTTTGCATCTCATATAAAAACTTGACCATCCCATTTTCTGAGTCACTGGAAGATACTGACTTCTTCAGATATTTTTTAAATTAATAAATCAATAATTGTTAAACTGCAGAATATTTTTTTTTCATTCTACATTAATATCAGCTAAAATTATGGCAAAAAAATGATCTAAAGAGGCAAAATTTCCATGCGAAGTAAAGTAGCTATGTAAATTACTAGAACTGTGATAAAAAGAGTTAAAAGAAGAAAATGATAAAATTAAAACATTGTTGAAAAAATTAGATCAAATGTTTAAATGCTAAATATATATAATATGATGAATATAATGCAGCAGAAATATTGGCATTTAAGAAAGGCGATAATGAAGATATTAAAAACTATAGACCTACCAGTCTTTTACCACTTTTTGGCAATATAATTACAATTTGTCTATAGCAGTTTTTGGCTTTAAGCTAACAAAAGATCAAGTTGGATTTAAAAGTAATTTTAGCACAATACATAACATCCAAATAATGAGAAAAATTTTAGAAATAACTAATGAATGTGAGTTTCCATTATACTTTGAATTTGTAAATTAGCCAAAGGTATTGAACTCTATAAGCATTTCAACAATGAATAAAACTTTGAAATTTCAATATCCAGAACCAGAATATTGCTATAACCTAAAGAATATTTATCAAAATTTACCATTGGCATCATTAAGAAGGTTAACATTGATAAACATATATGATAAGGTGATTCCATATCTCTAAAACAATTTTGCAGGATTGAAATTAGTTAAGAGAATAAAAATACAAGAAAATTATTTAAATCATCTACATTTTACAGATGACATAATTGTTTTTGAAAGTTTTGAGCTTCAGAAAATTTTGCAAGACTTACCAAATGGTTGTAAAAAATAAGGTTAAACATAAATATTAAAAAAAACAAAAACTAAGTAATATTCAATAAATTTTCTCAGGAAAAAATGATAAAGATTGATACTCATGAATTAGATTAAGGTATCAACAATAAATATCTTGGTCAGGTTATTAATGCAGATGGACATAATCCATAGAATTAAATTTGGATTGAGTGCTTTAGTAGAAATATTATAATATTAAGGAAAAATATGCCTATGTGTTTGAATAGAAGTTCACTTATGAATCTGAAAGTTGAACACTTAAAAGAAGAGCAATACAGAGGTTTTAGACTCTTCAAAAGGTGTGGAGAGATATTAGAAATAACAATAAGAGATCAAATGTGTAGATAAGAGAACAAACAGACATCCTTAAAATAATTAAGAAACTGAAATGGAACTGAACCTTATACATTATTAAAAGAGATGGTAATTGGTTTAATGTTGAAGAATTAAAGTGTATCTCAAAAGATAATAAAAGATTAGAATAAGACCACATGTAAAATGGATGGATGAACTGAAGAAATTGTTTGGTGTGATGTAGAAAAGAGAAATGTGGATTTGAAAACCTGGATTAAATTTGGAGACATTTTCATCCTGCAATAAATTGGCAATAGTTGAAAATGATGATTGAATTTGATTTTGTTTACATATAATGTGAATGTAAATTAAATTTGTATTAATATTATTTCTTAGATTGCCTACTTTTATGATCATAAAGGAGATACAATATTAATCACTTGGCTATATTCACTAATATTATATATAAATATACCTGTGAATTCTTTATTTAAAAATATGAACGTAAGAATGTAACTGTTTTTTTTTTAATCAAAACTTATTCAAAGTATCAGCTTTTATAAAATCAGACAATTTTATTTTTTGAAAAAAAAAAAAAAAAATTGTTAAATATTCACCAAATTTTATTTCACTATGTTTTGTGTTTTTATACATATATAAATATTATAATTATCTGTAAATATCAATTAGAAAAGGAATAAAAATCATTCACACACACAATCATTCTGCCTTCAAGAAAACTCAACTGATCTTTCAATTAAAAGTTATCAGATAACTGAAAAGAAAAACCATGATGTTTCTTGATCTTAAACTCGGAGGTAAAAAGCGAATAAACTCACGCTTATGCGTGTTGGTGAGCTGCTGTAGCGACAAGAACGTATGGTATGGATATTAGCATTTTGCCCTGCTCGGTCCTTTAAGAGACCTTCAGTCGGCAGTGGATCGATAATGGTTGAAAATGATGATGATAATAATGCTTATCTGTAACCTAAATCTAGATTTTGGAATAGTTAATTTGTAATTCTTAATATTATAATAACAGCAAAAGCAATAGCAGCAACAATAAAGTGGTTTGCGTGGATTGGTGCAATATTGAGAGCAGCAAATTTAAACCAAAGGTTCCTGTATCAATTCACAGCTGAAAAAAAAATTCTTTTGTTAATGAATGTAACCGTTGAACACAGCATATACATTGGTGTTCAAAACTCACATGGTCTCGCAAGGAAATGACTGTAACATTAATTTATTTCATGTAAAGATAAAATATATATATATTTAATAAAATAAGTAAAAACATTTTTTATTTTTTCATGAACATTACAAGCATATTATTAATATTGTTTTTAATAAATAAGATTAAAAAAAGGCTAGAGAAAGATTAAGATAAACTTTTCATATTAAATTCAAATTATTATAATAGATCATTATCTGTTAGGAATAATTTTGTCCTCCTGTATGTGGGCAGCAAAATCTATCTGCCATGTCTATGTCTTGGTTTAAATACAGTCAGTTAAAACATGAAATTCACTCACATTTTACAATAAAGATTATGATTTTTCTTTTCAAAACCTCGAATCACGGTTAATGATTTAAAATTAGTCGGATAAGAAGAATATAATTAGTACTAGATAGATGGTACACAAAGAATGGAAAACTTCTCAAACCTTCATCAATAAGCAATTAATAAGCCTGTTCAATAATGCTTTGTAATCACTATTGTTCTATTGACATAGGAAGTTTAGAAAACTTTTACCTTGCAGCTAGCTATTTAAAAATGTTATCGTTTACCTATAATTATATGTGTTATGTGTAATAATATATATGTATATTAAATATTTTTATAAAGTATTTCTAACATTTATCAGTAAGAACTTAACTAAAGTTTTAATTTGTAATTTAATCTCGCCATTTACAGATGATACTACAATTGAAGCTGAATAAAAGTTGCCAAGAATATTTAAGAAATTGTATGATAGGTTTCTAGGGAGAAAATATATTTCATGCTGTTATCTGCTGGCAGATTAGTAAAATACACCTGTCAGGTCCAACAAAGTTTATGATTGAGCATATGTCTTAAAATATAAACTTGTCACAAAACACAACACAATCAACCTGCTAACTGGACACCTGAAAGATCTTTACAATGTTGTGGCTTAAATCTTAGAGCTAAAAGAGATATAAAGTTCTTTAGGTTAATGTTACCAACAGATGAATTGATATTTTACTCAAGAGATGTTTACAAAAGTATCATAAAAGCTAAGAAAGACTTTAAAACTTAGCTCTCACTTTTCATGTAGTTCATATGTGTGTACGTGTATATATATGCACACATTCACACTCAAGTTTCATAAACAAAAAAAAGGTGTGTGTATATATATATATAAACACGTAGAAATGATAAAATTGCACTGTTTATTAAAGATAATCAATGCTAATTTCAATCAGTTAGAAAAAAATAAAAAAACATTTGCTTACATAATCATGAACTCAGTATTTTACACATTAAAAGAGAAGATCTGTTTGATTTATGTAAAAATAGATTAATGCAAACTTTTTTTTTCATATGTCAAATGCATTGACCGGGAAGCGAACCCGGGCCAGCTGCTTGGATGGCAGCTATTCTAACCGCTAGACCACCAACGAGAAAGGAAACCTGGATCAGCTGCTTCGAAGGCAGCTATAGGACACCAACGCTTACAATGCAAACTTATTTTAATAGTGATTAAAAGCGAACGTAATAATAAAGATATTTTACATTCAAATTTGTATAAATATCAATAAAACTGATATCAGTATATTCTAATCTAATAGTGTACTTTGATAAAAAAAGAAAAAAAAAACTTTTTGTATTTTATTTTGATTTCTACTAAAGAAGAGAATAATCAGCAATGAAATAGATGAACATTATTACAATAACGAATTTGCCTCTGAGGAGGCTGAAATACCAAAGAAATGATAGGATAAAGCTGAAGATAATGATACCATACATAACATTTACTTATATGAGATTATATATATATATTATTTTTGCTATGAGTAAATGCTGTCACATACAAGCTTCTTAAAAAATGGTTCTCTGAATTTGATTTGAGAATTGTTATGATAACATATTCAAACTTAATTGTTCCATATATAAAATGATATATATGTTTAAAACTTTAACTTCACTATCCATTTGCAAAATATAAGAAAAAGACAAATAATTCCCAAGTTGTGCATTTTGTGCTAAATCAGCATTCATTAGTTGATCCAGGTCAGTATCTTTTATATATACCTTAATCATTTATTTATTAATATCATATTTTTGATATATTAATTTTTAATTCAGATTTAAAATTTATATCTGAGCTAGAGATAATTTCTAATTAAATAATTAATAAGCAAGACTCAAATGTATTTTGGTAAAGAAGTTAATATCAGAATTATGATTGCAGAAATTTTGACAACTGGAAATCAAAGTGTGATATACCGTGTATATATATATATATATATATATATATATATATATATTGTAACAGAATTCAACTAACTATAGAATGGATAGAGACTCATTCGAGCACTGATTAAGTAATGGAATTTAATATATTAAAAGAAAAAGGATCATTTACACATAACCAATTATGGATTCTTGCCCACTTGACTATAATATATACTTTATTTATTTACAACTTATTTCTTTGCTTACATTTTATGGGACAATCTAATGCCAGCATCATCATACAATCTGGCCCATGGCATCATTACAGCAATCCAAACATCTAAACATTTTGGATCTCAATACACAAATTCTATGTAAATTTCAAATATAATTTTAAATACATCGTGTCATGTGACTATCACTGATGACTATTATCCCTTTTAATTAACCTAAATCTAGTATGTTTCTTCAATCAGACAATATCTTTATATATGATGATGAATCACTCATACCTTAGTGCCATTTTAAATTAAATAATGAAATATATTATCTGATTAAAGAGCATACATACCTCATCTGTTAATTGCTTCGTTATACCAAACTTTTGCACCAGCAAGCATGAATTTAAGAGACAATTATAAAGTTTAAAACTATTTTCTTGAAATGATATCAAATCACACACAATAAGATGGATTTTAACAATAAATTTTAAAAAAATCAAACTTATTTAATTAAACATTTAAGATATATATTCAACGCACATCTGATATTAAATACATATTGACATAATAACACAAATAAAAATTAATAGGTTCTAGACTTAATTAATAAAATAATACGTAACGGTTTAGAAGCAGTTTCTATTAATAGCAATATATTAAATAAAATTTTATCTTACCAAAATTATTTAGGCAGTTTTTTTTTTTTTTATAAAATCATGGCACCACGTTTATAAAAATTTTAGTAGTATAAATGCGTATATGTAATATTATTAATTATTTAGTTCCTTCGAGCTCTCATGACAGATAGAAAGGACATTTTTTCAGAATTAATTTTTCTAATGAAATTGGTCATCATTAATTTCTAGCAGGGATCAGTCAATTTCTAATATTGGCTCCAAATACTGATAGTCTTCAATCACTGTAATAAAATTGTTCCTCGTCTATAGTTATTCCCAGATCTACTTCTACAAGATGTCAAATACTGTCATCAGTCCAGCAGAAAAAAGACAACAGGAACAAGAGAAAGAGTCACTTGATATTTATTAATTTATATACTCTAATAACAATAGAATGCAACCTCTTATTTTAATTCATGAAAAAAAAATTTTTTTTTTCATCGCAAATAAATTCTTTCGGTACAATATAACCAAGTTATAAGAAATAGAAGTTAAATTAAAATCATAAAATTCATTTTTGATCAAGTATTATAAATATAATTAAATCAAAATAATTCTACATTGTTGTTTTTGGTTGTCTAAAGTATCGATAAATAAAAGGAAGTAAGATAAGGGATGTTCTTTTTTATTTTTAAGTAATATAAATTAATTAAAGGATTATTTTTAATGTGCTAGAAATAAAATTTGTATTACTGTTTTTCTTTAGTCAGCAAATTATAAAACAGCCATATTTTTTGATGACATATATATATGAATTTAATATTATTTTATTATTATATTTAACCAAATGCAGTTATCCTACTTCAGACTAGAAATATTAATTTAATCATTTTACAATTAAAAATTGTAGTGACAAAAATATATAAGCCATTTTTACAATCAGTTATTGGCAGTTGCATTTATATGTTGAAATATTTCCATTATCTATCATGAGTATTGAATGGACATAGTCCAACATATAAATACAACTAAAATACCATCATCATAAGCCTTCAGGATAACAGTTATTGTCACTATGCCAATTTATACTTTTAAATTGTTTATTTTTAATTAGTTATTTACTATGACTTTCATAATATCAAATGATGTCATACTGACCTCAATCCAATACTATTATAATATAATATTTCAAAATTAAGATTCATGCAACTATCACAATAGATATTTAAAATGCCCTTTAGCCCTAACACAAGACAACATTTTTTATGGGAAAAGAGTAATCCATCTATTGTTACTTAATTTTTCTATAGAGGGATGTCTGAAACACTTAGGTTAAAAAGAATGAATATTTGATTAATCACAACATAAGGATATTTTAAATTGATTGATATCCGTTATTGAATCTTAGAGTTTTCTGAATTTAAACATTGTCAATACTGATACAAATAATGAAAATATTAATATAAAATGCCTCATTTTCTTAAGTTGCCTTGCATTATGGCTAAAGGTAATTCCAATTACTTATTGTAAGAGTTACATGAGTTTTAATCTCAAAATATTACTATAATAAGATAGCAGCAAAAATATTTAGAATAATCAAAATTTATAAAAATTTTATCACAATCATGATTTCATCTATTAACTGTTTATTAAAGTGAGATAAAGATCTTTGAACCGAGAAATGACTGTTATTTTATTCACTTAAATCATGCTTGTATTATCAAAATATTTAATAAATATTGACTTTTTTAATTAAAAAAATTCTGCTTTAATCAAATAGGTGCAAAAATCAAAGTATTTTAGTCCTGCTTCTACATGTTCAATGGATTTAGTTTTTGTAATCCATTTTGAAATCATTTGTGAGATTACACTAACAAAACATTTGGAATAACTAATAATTTGATCTTTTTGTGAAGTTTATTAACTGATTTCATTATAATTTATGGATTGTTTACTTTAGAAGTAGTGTGGTAATTCTGTCACTTTAGATGTCTCTCCTATCAATACCTAACTCATATTAATGTAGCTTTTTTAAAAGAAATGCTAAAACTGCCACCTAGCAATTATTGATTTATTAATTTAAAAAAATCTGAAGAAATCCATATTTTCCAGAAAGTGTAGTAACTGTCAAAGACTTCATGGAAAAAAAAAGTACAACTTCCCAGGCACTGATGGTTTTAGTTCTTCCTAATCTGGTTTCTCCAGCATTTGTGAAATTAATTCAAGAAAATTTTTGGAATAAAAATTTTTTTTTTGTTGATTATTAAATATTTGTGATTATTTTTACATTATAAATGTTTAATAATTATTTAAAATCAAAATATTACACAATACCTCTTAACTTTATTTGTACATGTTTTATTGAAGTTAATAAATTTAACTGGTAATGTTAAAAAAGAAAATCTGATCATGTGACATAGACATTGTGTTAGAATCTTTAGAGATATTCTAAAAAGTATAATGCAAATTTTAAGATTTTAAAGCAGAATTCAACAGATTTATCACCATTAAGGTTCATGTGGGCTTTAAAAATAAATTTAAAATGAAGATTTTATTGATTTTCTGAAGATGTTTTTCTTCAGACTGTCAAAAGATATTTTACATCCTTTGTTCTTATTACAATTTAATTTTTCAATATTTACAAAGTTCAAATATAATTTTTTGAATATTTTTCATTTACAAAATTAAATTTAAAAAAAAAACTTAACAATTTGTTGAGTTTTATTATAATATAAAGATTTTACACAAACATAAAATACTGAGCATTGACTAAAACTTCCACAAGGTTTAATAATAGAAAAATGTCAACATTGGAAAGAGTTAAGATTCATAATTATTTTTGCACAATAATTGTATAATTATTTTTAGTAGTAGAAACTATACATGATCGCATTTTATATGGATGTGTTTTATTTTTAAAAATAGAACATAATAAATTC
Organism: Epiperipatus broadwayi; assembly: GCA_028023455.1. Taxonomy (NCBI): domain Eukaryota; kingdom Metazoa; phylum Onychophora; class Udeonychophora; order Euonychophora; family Peripatidae; genus Epiperipatus; species Epiperipatus broadwayi. The sequence goes on along the minus strand of JAQFVV010012398.1, from coordinate 15,789,043 downwards.
TAGCATGACTGTTATGATCCTTCCACTTTGTATAGCTAAATATCACTATTGATACTGTGCTTGGATGTTTTAAAATATTTAAAAAATTGTAAAACAATTTTAATATTTTAAAACAAAATGTGATAGTTCATCAGAGATTAACATTTATTCTTTCATGATTTAAAAATAAACTTTAATCAAAGAAGATATTATTGATTTTCTGGAATTGTGCACTTGGACTGTTTTCCTGCTTACTATAAAACATTATTTGTTTTCATTACAACACATTTTTTCAATGCTTGCAAAATTCAATTTTCATTTTTTAGAATGTGTTTCTTTCATATCAAATCCAATTTATTGAATTCTGATATAGAATAATAGTTTAATACTAAAGCCAATGGTAAAAGATTACAAAAAATGTCACCAGAGAAAGGATTGTGGAACTGCCATCCTGTATAAAGATTAAACAAATAGATCCTTTTCAAGTGAAAACTAATTCATACATATATAAATATAACTGCTATATACAAGGGCAAGATTTGTGTTTACCAGCTGTATGAGCAGCAATAATTAATAAGACAATAACATTAACTAAAAGTAATATAATATAATAAAATAATATGAGTGAAATCATTTTCCTATGATTTTTATAATTAGTTTTTTTTTGCTGCAAAACTACTATATAATAATCAACAAACAAATCACAAAAATTTCTATTAATATTTTTAAATTACTCTTAAAAATGAAATAAAACATAGATTTTATTTTTAGATTGAAATGTTTTTTTTTTTTTAAAAATAAAGTGTTTTTATTAATATAGTTAATATGAAAAAGTAAATATAATACAATAAGAATCAAGAGCAGTGAGATAGCTTTCAGCACATTGCTGCAGATATATATTGCTAGCACTAACTACATCACTAAAAATATGCATACATTGTGGTGAACATCAATATGCAAATAAGGTACAGTATGTTAAAAATATGCATATATAGTGGTGAAGATCAATATGCAAGTAAAGCACAGTATGTAAATTAGATAATTTACATACTATGCTTTATTTGCATAATCTTTACCACATTATATACATATTTTTAATGATGCAGTTAGTGTTAGCACTATGATTTTGGCAGCAACCTACTGAAAGCTAGATCAGTGCTCTTGAGTCTTATTGCATTATATTTACCATTTCATATTAATTTGGAACAGTATACATTTTGTATGATCACATATTTTATAAAAAGTGTATAATTTTTGAGGTTTATAAAATAATCTTGCATTCTTATTGGTTATCATCAAATTCTGGTGGGTCTGGTGGAAAGTTAATCTCTTCCAACATCTTGAATATCCATTATGGCCACTAGATCTGGTTGTATACTTATTCCCACTAGATTTGATTCATTGACTTGATTAGCTGTGGACCTTCCTTTATTTTGTGTTTCAGATAAGGTAATAACAGACTCTTCTTCATTTGGCATTATTCGCTCTGCCAAGATCATAAATGATTGATGTATCTCAGAATTTTCCATTATTCAGTTTAAGTACTCAAAGATTCTTAGAGGGAACTTTCATTACAATATCAGGTAATCATTTCCCAGATCCACACTAGTTCATTGATTTCTCAACATCAAAATTATTATTCACAATTATTTTTATCAGCTAACATCTTTGTTAAGAGTGTGCAACACTTGCAAGGTAGCAACAGTTCAGCTGGTATTTTCATTATTGACACACAGAGTAAACATTGATAAAACATTATGTCAACCAAAGCTGTATATATGTCCTTGTGAGACATTTTATTCAGTGTCACTTTCAAATGTTGCACTGCATTTTCAGCTAAACCATTTGATTCTGGACAATAACGGGTGGCAAGTATGTGTTTTTATCTTTTTATTGGATACAAACTCTTGGAACTCTTGTGATGTGAATCTTCTCCTATTTGCCAATGCCATTGTTTCCAGAAAACCATGATCTGCAAAGGTCTCTTTAGGGCACAAATAGTGCACTCTGTGCTTGTATTTTTAACAAGATTGTATTATGCCCATTTTAAATAAGAAACAATTCAACTAGGAAAGTATAACCATTTATTAGACCCACATGGTATATATATATATATGTGTATAGCCACAGCAATGTTGCTTTTTTCCACGAATCAAAAGTCTTTTGAGACAAATCAGCAATAGACTGGCACTCAACACACCTCTTAATGATTTGTTCTATGTCCTAGTTTAAATTAGACACCAAACATATGAAGGAGCTAAGACTTTATTTGCATTATATCTAGATGTTCTTTGTGTTGCTAATTAAGTACTTCCTTCTGATGATATGAGCACTTGATCCATCATTAGAATACAGCCATTATACATAATTTTTTACAAGATTCCATATAGACCATGGTTGACTTTTAGACCATATAATCCAATAAAATTTCTCAAGTTATTATATCCAAGATTGTTATTAATTCACTTTTTAACCTTGGAGTTATTCACAGTTTTTGACTTCCAGGTGTTAATCTAATTTATTTCTATATCTTTTTCTGGAATTCACAAGCATCATCAAATGTGATAAAGCATTAGTATGGCTAATTTCTCTTCCAGATTTGTAAATTAATACAGAATCATATACTGTTAACAAATTAATCCAATGAATCAAATGTTGTCTGGCATGTTCAGTTTTCTTATCATATGTGAAAATTCCCAGTAACGGATAATGATTCATGTAAACTAAAAATTTACATCCATACACATATTGATAGTACTTTTTAACAGAAATATTATAGCCAGGGCTTCATTATCAAGTTGACTAAGATTTTTTCAGCAGCTACCAGAATCCTTGAGGCATATGCAATAGGGCATTCTCCTCCATAACAGCAATGTGAAATGACAAATCCAACTCCAAAAACAGTTGTAATAATCACCTTCTGGTCATTTTTAAAGTACAAGAAGCTGCTTAGACTTTAATAAATCTTTTGTTTTCTAAAAAGAAAGTTAAATTATCCTCTTTAGTCTATTTCCAGTGTTGTTCTTTATGCAGTAGCTCATACAATGGTGTATGGATGAGTGACTTCTTCCCAGAAAACTCTAAAAAATAAGAGCAATCATAAAAAAAGCATGCAAAACTTTTACATTCCTAGGCTTTGAAGCATTTTGACAGCTCTAACCTTTTCTGGATTATGGCATTTTCCTTTCTGGTTTATAAAATGATCCAGAAACTTAATTAAAGCTAATATACATTTAGAAAAATTAATCCTAGCTCCAACTTTGTCCAGTCTTGAACAAACATTCGACACACATATTTCCAATTCACATTTTGTTGGAGCAGTTATAAAAACCATCATCTAAATAAGGAATAACTTTTTATATGCCTTGAAATAAGCCATTAATTTTTGCTTGAAACATATTTGGTGCAATTAGGCAACTTGATGCACTTATAAAGTTCCAGATGAATAATAATAGTTAGCAGATCAGCAGCTCTTTCCATAATGGATCTTTGATGGAAATCAGACTGTTAAATCAATCTTTGTAAAGAATGATGCCTTCTGAACTAATGCTAAAACTTCATGCATTTCTTTATTAATGAATTTATTAAGTGTTACATAATAATCTTTGCACAAACAAATAGTACCATCTGGTTTCATAATTACAACTACTTTTGTAGCCAATGATAAATCTTCAACTGGAAATAAAACACATTTGTTGATCATATCATTGATAGTATGTTAAACTTTGCATTTTAAGACAAACAAAACTTTATATGGTTTGCAAACTATAGGCTGAGAATCCTTTACTATTTAAATATCCATCCACTATATTATTAAATGTTAATCCTGGCTTAAATAAATGGGGAAACACCTTTCTGATTTCTGTTTCCAACTGAACCCTCTTAATTATTTTAAGATGAATTCCCAGAGGATAAAACCAATTTCTGATTAGCAGAGAATTTATACAACTTTTCAGTATATACAGTGGTAAAATAATAGCTTTAACATTAATATGCACAGGCATATAAACTTTTCCACATATGTCAATTCTGTTGCCATTTACATCTGTGACTAATAGCTTTGTATTTTGAAACTTGTTGCCATTCACATTTGTGGCTGATACCTGCACATTTTGTAGCATGTATTTCTTTTACCAGTGCCACTAATTTTTATTCAATATTTATATGATAACAAAGAAAGGCCAGCACTGCTGTACACTTCCATTGTAATTTTATTTTCACAGACAATAACATCTAAAACAACGAAGCCATCATCTGTTTCATTAATCTTAACATGATCTTTTCCCCCAATCCACAATGCACTTTTATGCTTACAAGATGCACAATTGCTGCTCACACACAGTATAAAATGCATACATGACCCCTGCTAGAATGTATAATATTACATTTATGTATTTAATACTAGAGATTAAAAATATTTTTTCAATATATACAATCATGACAGACAAAAATAAATCATGGCCCTTATTCCCAGGAGGCTGTAAAGTCACCAATCAAGGCAGCGGTTGGTGGCCGAAGGCGGAGGGTGCTAAGAATCCCCTGATTGAGGACTCATGCTGCCATTTGATGACAACTTTTTATTTAGGTACTTACAACTGCAGATCACTTTCAAGTGAAGGAAGATTGAAAGAGTTAGAAGAAGAACTGTCTTATATTAAATGGGACATTATTGGACTTTGTGAAGTTAGAAGAAATGGTGAAGAAACAATTGATTTAAAAAGTGGACATATACTCTACTATAAAGGCACAAATATTGGAAATACAAGTGGAGTAGGATTCATTATAAATAAAAAATGGAAGAATAACATTGTGGATATTGATGGTGTATCAGACAGAGTGGCAAGATTAGTTTTACAACTTAATAGAAGATACCAAATGCAGATAATTCAGGTTTATGCCCCAACAAGTTCTCATAGTGATGAAGTTATGGAAGATTTTTATATGGATGTACAAAAGGCTTTTGATCAGAGTAAACAACATTTTAAAATTGTTATGGGAGACTTTAATGATAGAATTGGTAAACAAATGAAAGATGAAAATGCTGTAGGTAGTTTTGGTTATGGTAAAAAAATGAGAGAGGACATAGACTTGTGGAGTTTGCAGAAAAAGAAAAACTTTATATTATGAATTCTTTTTTTGAAAAAAATGTTAAAAGGAAATGGACATGGAAGGATCCAAATGAAGGTACAGCAGAATTGGATTATATTTTGACTAACAGGAAATACATATTTCAAGATTGTAATGTTCTTAATAAATTTAACACAGGAAGTGATCATTGATTAGTAAGGTGTAAGATACGTGTTAATGTAAAACTGGAGAGACAAAAATTATTAAGAAAAACAATATTTACAGTTGATATTCCTAATCTTCAGAAACATTCTAATGAATTTAAATTAGAACTTACAAATCGGTTTCAAGTATTAGTAGATTTTAAACATAATTCAGATTTGAATGACATTAATAGGAAAATAAGTGATACACTTTTAAAAACTGCAACAAAGATAGCTGGTAGAAAAAAGCAGCAACTGACCAGTAAAATTTCTACTGAGACTAGAGAATTTATGAAGAAAAGAAGGAATATGAGGATATACAACAATGATGCATTAAAAAAGATTGAATATCTCAAATTTTGTAAAATGGTGCGGAAAAGAGTTGAAAATGATATAAGAAAGTATAATTGTGAACTAGCAAAGAAAGCTGTAGAAGAGAATAAAAGTCTAAAGAGTGTAAAACAACATTTTGGTATTGGTAGGAAATTTATATCTGCAATAAGAAAAAAAGATGGCATTATTACTAAAAAGAGAGATGACATCATAAAATGTGTAGAAGACTTCTATCAAGAATTATATAGTAATAAAGAACAAGTGCCTCCTATACATATTATATCTTCTGAATTGCCCAGAATTTTGAATGAGGAAGTGAGACGTGCAATTAAATTTATAAAGAAAGGGAAGGCTCCAGGTAATGATGGAATTGTAATTGATATATTAAAAGAAGCAGGTGAAGAAATAGAATTTTTTTTAGCAAAGTTATATACCAAATGTTTAAATGATAGAGATGTACCAGATGATTGGAAGAATGCAGTATTAATATTAATATTTAAAAAAAGTGATAAAGAAGATATTAAAAATTACAGACCTATCAGTTTTATACAAAATTTTTACTAAGATAATTACAACTCATCTACAGAAAACACTGGATTTTCACCAACTAAGAGAACAAGCTGTATTTAAAAGTGGTTTTAGCACAGTAGATCATATCCAGATATTGAGAGAAATTATAGAAAGGACAAATGAATATGAGTTGGCATTATGTATTGGATTTGTAGATTATGAAAAGGCATTTGATTCTATAAACATATATTCAGTGATTAAAGCATTGGATCATCAAGGTATAGATCCAGGATATTGTAATATTTTGAAGAATATTTATAAAAATGCAACAGCAACAATTAGATTACATAATGATAGTAGAAAAATCAACATTGAAAAGGGTATAAGACAGGGTGACTCCATATCTCCAAAACTTTTTACAGCAGTGCTGCAAGAAGTATTTTGTGGATTAAAATGGGAAGCTAAAGGAGTGAAAGTAAATAGAGATCATTTAAGTCATTTAGATTTTGCAGATGATGTAGCTGTTTTTGCAAATAATGCTTTAGAGCTACAGGGAATGTTGCAGGCATTATCAGATGAAAGTAGGACTACAGATAAATGTTAAAAAGACTAAAGTAATGTTTAATAGATTTTCTCAAAATATGAAAATAAAGATTGATTATGATGAGTTAGAAGAAGTTAACAGTTACACATACCTTGGTCAGATTATTAATACAAATGGAAATATAATGGATGAAACTAATCATAGAATTAACCTTGGTTGGAGTGCTTTTGGTAGAAATAACTTGATACTAAAAGGAAATATGCCTATGTGTTTGAAAAGGAAGGTTTTTTAATAAATGTGTTTTGCCAAATTCTTACTTATGAATCTGAGACTTGGACACCCAATAGAAGAGCAATACAGAGACTTCAGACCACTCAAAGAAGTATGGAGAGATGTATGTTGGGAATAACAAGAAGGGATCGGAAACGCAATGTATGGATAAGAGAACAAACAGGTGTTACAGACCTCATTGAAAAAATTAAAAGACTGAAGTGGAATTGGGCTGGACATATTTTTAGAAGAGATGATAACAGATGGACAATTGAAATTTTAAATTCGATTCCAAGAGATTGTAAAAGATCCAGAAAGAGACCACATGTGAGATGGATGGATGAAATAAGAAAGTGTGCAGGGGTGATGTGGAGAAGAGAAGCTAAAGATAGGAAAAGATGGATTGAACTTGGAGAGATCTTCATCCTGCAGTGGATTGATAATGGTTGATGATGATGATGATGATGATGACATAATATGGTTCATTTACATATATTGACCTTGCTAAATATCAAATCTGGATTTTCAGCTTTATGCTAATTGTCTAGAGTACATTTGTATTGATAATAATTTTAATGTACTATCTGTATGAAAAATACAAGATTTTAATTAAACTTTATTTACATTAAACATATATATATATATAAGCACAGACAGACTGATAACTGACCACAATGACCTAAGATTCAAAATAATTAATCAAAGGGATCTTTTTGACCCATCTTTTTTGCTTCATCAAATAATGTTTTATGTTCTGTACTATATTCATAAATAAAATAGAAAATAATACATTTCAATACTAGTAAAAAAAAAGTACTAAAATTCTTCATCTATTAATAAATAGACATTTTCTAGTGAAAATCAATGATTCATCCAAATATTAAATCACCCCATATGGTTAAAAAATTCAGAACCACCCTCTGTAAAATAAAATATGGACTCTAATATATTTATTTCACAGAGAGTGGGTCAGAATTTCTTAACCATGTGGGATGTTTTAATATTTGCATCATTATTTCAGTTTAGTGTTATGCGCTGGGATTATAACATATATATACAAAACACAATAGCTTTCCCATATTCACGTCAAAAACCAATCTTCTTTAACATCAAATTATATCTTTATAAAGAAATTAGATTTTCATGTATAAATATTTACGGATGATATTAATGGAAGTGTATATTTAATAAACATTTGTAATATTTTTTGTTTGTAAATTAATAAGCTTATGCTTGTTATCATAAGAAAAATAGTAAACAAATTAAACATGCCAATTAAAATTCCCAAATAATATCTTTATGTATTTATTTATCTATTTGTGCTAATGTATAAACTTTATTTTTCATAGCGAATTGTTCACAACAAATGATATATATACAATTATAAAACAATAATAATAAATATAATAGATAAATGGTAATTCAAATGTAAACTATTTGACAAGGAATATTTTATTTGCTTCTTAATTATATATATATTACAGTTATTTGATGATTTCATATTATTATTATTTATCCGTGAAAATATTAGAATTAATATTACAGTTATTGTTTATATTAATAACTTTTCATATTATATAAATAATTAATATCACATGTAAAGAAAAAATGGCAAAAATGCAAAAATTATTTTGTTTGTAATACATGAAAATATAGAAAGCTATAATAATAAACAAATTAAAATGGCAATAGATAACAATAATAATAATGTTAAAATACTACAACACATTGCCTTAGTTATGAAACATAAAATTATAGAAATTATGATGTAGATAGAAAATGCTTGATACTACCATTAAGAGAGTTGAATATTTTTAAATTTTATAAAATTATTATTATTAATACTTGTTTTTTATTTGTTGAAAATGGATTAATAGGATTTTAATTTTTCATAAAGGTGTTTGTATTGAAGCGATATATTACGATGCATTGAACAAGAACATAATTTCAACTTAAAAAAAAAAAAGTCAGGTCACAATTCAATTGTAATCATATATCATAGGGTGTATTTATAAATACACGTATACCTTCAGATAACTTTAATTTTAAAACTTTCTGCTACTTTTAATATATAGCAAAAGAATGCTGAAATTGTTCCTGGCATGGTTGCTCACAATATACATTGAGTGGGGAGTCGTGTGAAAGTCTGAGTTCGAATCCCGCATATATTACATATATAAATGCAGGTTTAAGCCTATACAATGTATTAATTACTGCCTTTGTTAAAATAATATAGAAATCATAAAGATTAAATGAAGAAATTTTTTTTTACTGTTAACAAGTTATATTCCCAGCTATTTAAGTCAACAAAGACAACATGCCTTTCTTTTCTAAGAGAGAAAAAGAAAAAAGTTTAAAGCAAAGCAAATCTTTCAAAATATCTTATAATAAATATTTCTTTTGATTATATTAATGTTATCATCCTGCAAAATTAACTTAAAATTTGAAACATTTAATATATATTTTCAGTTAATTATATAATTGAAACAATTTCTAGCTGGAGTTTATAAACATATATATTGTAACGTAATATTTAGCATCATAATTAATTAATATAGCTAAAGAATTGTAAAAATTGTATTGGCTTTTTTATTTTTTTTTTTGCAGTTAAACAAATTAAATCCACCATTATTATTGGTTAAATGGCAGAGAATATAATCAAAAATGAAAATTAAAAGTTTCTCATAGTACTAACTAAGAGAATAAAAATTTGTAGAAAGTATTTAAAATGTCTTTTAAGCAAATTTTATAGAACAATCCTTATCTAGGTGAATTTTTTTTATGTACTAATAGAAAACATACACACATAAAATAGATTTTATAAAAAATATATACAAAATAGAATACAATAAATCAAATATAATAAAACAATATTTGAAACAGTTCTACAATAATTATATTATGGTAATTATGCAAATGAGATTACATTTAGCTAAAATAGTAAAGCTAACATTCCATTTCAAAGTATATGTATGTGTTCACGCAATATCTCTATGTTTAAAACTTAGTCAATTTAAAAATTGATAAGTGTAAAACTATTAAATTAATTAATTTTATTTAGTATTACAATTCACTTAAAAGTTATTAATTAAATAAAATATATGAGAACATTATAGGGATATTATATATGATTTATCAAATAAATGATTAAATAGAAAGGATTTTTACCATTTCATATATGCATTGTAGTAATTTATATAAGCTCAATGCAGCTGTGTTGAGTACAGTAAACTCTCAAACCCAAATACAATATAAAGATTTTATTAAGATAAGAGTGGCTGCCATATCTTTAACTCAAATTCTGATTTGTATAAGCCAAACCTTCAGATTAGTCTATATAAATCAGAATTTAGGTTAAAGATAAGGTAGCTGCTCTTATCTTTCCAAAGTCTATCTTGTGTTTGGATTTAAAAGTTTTCCTGTACTCAACTCAGCAGCATTGAGCTTATGTAAATTAGTACAGTATATATGTGAAAAGATGAAAATCCTTTCTATTTAATTACATATGTACTATGCACTTAATAAATACATTTCAGAGTCAAATAAATGATTGTAATTTTTTTTAATAATCCCCATTAAGGTGCAATAAAAATATTATTATTATTATTATTATTATTATTATTATTATTATTATTATTATTATTATTATTATTATTATTATTATTATTATTATTATTATTATTATTATAATACTTCTTGATTGATTTATCAGTATCATTTATAAAAAAGGGAATATATATATATAAATTTATTTTATTAGATATGGGTGTTTTTTCTTGTTTTTATGCCAATATTAGAGGAATGAGAACTAAATTGAATCAAATAAAAAAACTTTTTGTTCAGAAGATTATGATTTTATTTTTCTCACAGAAACTTGGCTTAATGACAAAATTTATGATGATACATTTTTAGATGATAGATATTAAGTTTTTCGTGCAGATAGATGTCATGAAATAATTAAAAGAGGAGTCACTCTTATTGCCATTAGGAAAGAAATTGTTTATAAATCTGTGCTTTTGAATCTTAGATATTGTGAATCAACATGGTATGAGGTCTCCCTTGATCATCATAAAAAGTTATTATTAGGGAACGTTTATATAAGGCCAGCCTTGTCTTTCTCTGACTTGGATGCTTTACTTTGTACTTTTGAAGAATGTTTGATTGATTATAAAATGAATATTATCATTACTGGAGACTTTAACATTCCTGAATTATTTGATAATGCTTCTTTTGATATTTCTTCATTATCACACAAAGCATATAAGATGTTGCAATTCTTTAATTTTTTGAATTTAAAACAGCATAATTCCCATTTAAATTCTTATAATCGAATACTTGATCATGTTCTAAGTAACTTATCTGAGATTAAATGTTTTTGTGTTTCATCCTTTAATTTTCCTATTGATTTACATCACCCACTTCTTGAATTTGTTGTTAAAATAAATTATTTTAAGTGGCATGTTCCTTTAGATATTAAAAAAATGTTATAAAAAGGGGGATTATATGGGTCTGTGTAAGACAATTTCAAATTTTGATTGGAGCCCATTATATTCCTCAACAGATGCCAATTATAATATGAACTTTTTTAATCAAGTATTTAATGATATGATTGATTTTTATATACCAAAAAAAACATGACTCTCACAATTACTATTTCCCTTTTTGGTTCTCAGATAAACTTAAAAAAATTATTAGAAGGAAACTGTATCATCATAAGCAGTATATTAAAACATGAAATATAATTTTTTACAATAATTTTGTTAATTATAGAAGATTGGTTAAAGCTATTCAGAAAATTGATTATCAAAACTATATTAAAAATATAGATGTCAATTTGTTAGACAATCCTAAGGAATTTTGGTCTTTTATTAAAACTTCTAGCATTACCAAAAAAAAATCTCAAATGGATTATAATTCATCTTTAAGTGCTGATGACTTTTCAGTTCACTTTTCTGAATTATTTGAAAATTCTCAACTGTCTGGGTTTAATTTGGCTAAGGGATGTTTTAATGATAGCATTTCTATTGATTGTTTTAACAATAGTGATATTATATCAGCTGTCAAAGAACTCAAAACACATTCAAGTATAGATTATGACAATATACCTTCTTTCATTTATAAAGGTTGTCTAGAATATGTTGCTGCTCATTTATGTTATATTCTTAATTGTTCCAATAAAAATTGTATCTTTCCTAACTCTCTAAAACTTTCCAAAGTTATACCTATTTTTAAAAATGGTTCAAAAGATAATGTTAATATATATAGACTAATTTCTGTGCTTCATACAGTTGCATGCATATTTGAAAGATGTGTTTATAAGAAAATTGTTAATGACATAAATAAGATTTTGGTTCCTGTGCAACATGGATTTTTACCTGGAAGATCAACTAAAACTAATCTTTTAACAATAACTGTTCACATTGCTAATACCTTTGAGAATCAATGTCATTTAGATGTTGTTTATTTTGATTTATCAAGGCATTTGATAAAGTGGATCATTCCAGGTTGCTTTTAAAAATGTATAAATTAGGTTTTTCCTATAATTTGGTTGAATGGTTTGAATCTTTTACTAAGAAAAGAAGAGCTTATGTAAAATTTAAGAATAATTCTTCTAATCCATATTATTGTAATATAGGAGTACCTCAGGGTAATATCCTTGCACCATTATTGTTTAATATTTATATTGATGATTTGGGAGAGAGTTTGGAATTTTTGCATATTTTATGTTATGCAGATGATTGTAAAATTTTTAGGAATATCAACTCAATTAATGATTGCATATTATTACAAAAAGATATTAATACTTTTGTGAAATGGTGTAGAGATAATAAAATGGATATTAATATGAATAAGTGTTCAACAGTTTATTATTCAAAAAAATCTGAAATGATAATTTGTCCTTATTATATTGAAGATCATAATATAAAATTTGTTGATATTCAGAAAAACCTTGGAATTATTTCTGCAAGCAATGGATCATTCCATCATCATATTGAAAATGAAGTAAATAAGACTTTTAAAATTAAAGGTACAATTTTAAGGCATGGTACAATTTAGTTTTACAAAATATAAATTATTTCTCTCTTTGGTTTTGCCTATTTTAGAATATGGATATGTTATTTGGAATCCCATTTCCAAATGAGATATTATTAAAATTCAATTGGATTATGACAAATTTTCTAAGTACATTAAGTTAAAAGACCATTATCTATCCCTATCCATTAGAAGAAAAATGAGAGATCTTAAAATTTTATATAATCTTGTGAATCAAAAAATTATACTAACTAACAAAATTTCAAATATTACTTTTAATAATTGTTTACATAAAACATGTACATTTACTTTATTTTATATTAAGGTTTGTCGCTCTAACATATTATAATTTTCACCTTTGTTTCATTTGCCTAATCACTATAATCATGATTTTACTAATGAAAATATTTTTTCCTTAGACTTTAAAAAATTTGTTACTTATCTTATAAAAAAGTATGGCATATAATTATATTATTTTTATCATTTTTACTCATTTATGTATATTATTGTATAGTTATTATAATGCAATTCTGTAATTGGCTTAATGCTGTAGTTTTATATGATAAATAAATTGAATTATTATTATTATTATTATTATTATTATTATTATTATTATTATTATTATTATTATTATTATTATTATTATTATTATTATTATTATTATTATTATTATTATTATTATTATTATTATTATTATTATTATTATTATTATTATTTTATATTCATTTTAATCAATGTCTCAAATTTACACATTTAGAATAAAAACCCAGACATTCATAATTAACTGTTCTTCAGTATTACCATAGCAACTGAACAGATTTTGCCCATAAAAAATTAATGCTATAAAAACTTTGAATAAATTTGATGAGTTAAGATATTAGCTGACCATAAGCTATAAATATGATCTTTTGTCCAAATTCAATCAGTCTTTGTTAAATAATAGTGTATCTAGGACCCTGTCAAATTAAATTTTAACAGTAGCCAGTTTAATCATCTCCATAATGGCAGAGTAGACAAATTTGCTCTGGGCATTTTGCCTCATTGAAAAATGTATTTCCTTTTTAAACTAAATGGATAAACTGCAACAACTACAGAGATTATCACCACATATTATTTAAAGAAAATCCAATTTACTGTCTTCAACCATTAAGGGACCTTTGGAAAATTGCTTATGGGATATTTGTTCTAACATCAATCAAATCATTTATCATTTCTTAAAAAAAAATAAAATAATTTGTTTGGAAACTATATTGATAATCTCCTTATGGTTTAAAAAAAGTTAAAATTTTATACAATATAACTCTAAATCAATGTATAAGTTTGCAGTTTTGGAGAAACTGCTTAAGTCTAAATGAAGATCAATGGAGTTCACTTAATCCATGGATTATTTATTTTCTAGATCTTATAAATTATTAAAATGAGCTGAAGTATAGCAAAATAAATTAAATATGTTTAATTCAAAGAATTATTAATCTACTGTCTTTTAACTATATGATAAATGCCAACTATAGGATATTATTTTAAAGGATTAAAGTATTCACTTTGTGTAAAATTACAATTTCATGTCATCCTTATAATATAGGATTTATGATTATGAATGTCATAGTCTGAAAATATGATAAATATCATAAATTGATAAACAGATTATTAAATCCATTAATGTTATAATTATGTGATCTGGAATAGAATTATTAAGTGTGCATTATTAAACCTCTAAATTTTTATTAACATGGCACCCAATATGGTATGCCATGTTAATAAAAAATATATATTGTAATTGTCAAAATTGTGCAATTCACATGAAAATCACATGAGGGCAATCCACATGTGCATTCCAGATTCTGACATAACAGAATATCAACTTTTTCTTTTACAGCCTGCTAAGATCAGAGAGAAAACAAAAGACTCTTAACTATTTACTTATGTTGTTGATTGCAAATAGATTGCAAACTGTCAAAAATAAGGAGTCAACACTATTTACTTATGTATATACAACATAAAACATACACTAACATGACTTTAATCACTTTATTTACAAATTAACTTAAAGTAAATAAACCTTTTTCAAATTCTATTAAAATATTTTTATTTAATTATCCACAGATATAATAAACAGTGATGTAACATTCAATATTTTAAAATAATTCCTATTTGATACTATTAATGTAGAATATGATTGTTAATTATTTGAATGGATTCCAATGTACTACATAGACCATTAACTGCTCTCTACTAACATCACCACTGTTCTAATGCTAACTAATATAAACTTATAAATTAATGCTGATCTTACTACTTGATTGTTGTGATCAATTACAGGTTATGATATTGACATACAATAAGTAATAAAATTAAATTGTAAAATATAGGGATTTACATCTGTATTACAATAGTTATATAAGAATACATACATGAAAGGATTATATGCCCACAAGTGAAATTAAACTGCTACAGTGTATATAACATACAATGACCAGCAGTCACATAAATGTCACTATACATGCATGAAAGAAAAATCGATAACTTATGATAGGACTTGATCATTTATTGCACATCACTGTTTAAACAAAATAGTGATTGTAAGGGATCAGCAACCACAAATAATGTTACAATCATCTAATACTAACATGTATATAAAAATGAAAATCAGATGTAACTCATAATCTGAATTGATGGATACCAGCCATACATTCTTATCAATAATAATAATTCAAATACAAGATTAGTTATATAAAACTGTGATCTATTTGACAGAAACACAATCTAGTTTGTCTATGCATCAGGCTTGTAGCCCATTCATAACTTTAAAATTTTTACTGATTTAACATACTATTATTAATTAAATAAATTGAAAATAACTGACTGATATATCAACATTTAGTAGCATGACAAGAGATCACAATTATAAGGTAATTGCTTTTTGTAGATTATTTTTTATATGTTTATCACTGATTAAATAGTGCTATGATAAAGAAAACAAAGTACCATCTCTTGCTATACCTGCTTGCAAACAGATTAAAAATAAATAATTATTCATTAACATAATTCATCAGATTGGAAATAATAATTAATCAAGTATTACTTTAAAAGTTTATGTTTATTCTTTTGGCTGTAATGGTCACATTCATTCCTTAGGTATTGGTGAAGTTGATTTTTAAAACCATAGCTATGGTTGAAAGTTTATATCACAATTTCACATTCATTTTGGATATGCAGATGTCAAGAGGCTGGTTCTTTCTGGAAGTCTGGACACCAGATTTTTCCTCTTGTAAGGAGCATACATAGTGGACATATGTTTTGATGGTTTCTTCTGTTGTTGATGGCTTCTTAGATGTAACTAAATAATAGAAATTTGGCCTACCCTGTGCAATTTTGACAGAGTGATGCAAATAATGGCTTCTCTATAGTTGCATGGTAGAATTTCTGAAACTAACAGACAAAATTAATTAAAGCAGAATAATAATCATTGGCAGATCAAGATATAATAATCATAACAAATTCAGAATAAAAATCAATGTAATTTCCAGCACTATTTGAATGGTTTGGAGCTATCTTATCAGTAAAATTTAATCAATCTTTTGCCGTTTGGATCCTCTGATTTACAGGGTATAGTTAACTCTATTACTTTCACTGAAGTCCAAGTTTATTTGCCCAATACCTTACTTGCAAGCTCATATTTTTGAGCAGGAATAACATCGTTTATAATTAAATTATTTTAATTATTTATCTCCTTAAACTTTAATCCAGTAATATGTTTACAAGGATGTTAATTACTTTTTCTAGAATGTTGTTTTCACCTTTTTTATTGTTAAATAAAAACGTCTTTTTTTAAAACTACTTTTAGCAAAATTTAGAATTAATTACCTTTTTATATTTTAGAAAATATTTTGCATTTAACACAAAATAACTTTATAATTAATTATACCATATATATTTATTTGTCCATATCTGTTATTTAACTTTTATTCATAAAAATTTACTATACCCTTTAAATTTTGTTCATAATTTTTAACATTCAAACATGAAATATTTATATGTATGCATAAATGTAGCTTCATACCTTCTTTTGGGTGTGTTTTCTTATTTTGAATACACTGTATGTGGAAGTCAGTGGTTACATGGAAGATTCCCAGAATATCACTTCTGACTTCTGGTTATTATTTTTTTCCTCATAGAAAAATGCACAAATACCAGATTTAAACCTATGAACTGCCTTACTTTGTGCTTCTGACTGAATGTTTATTACCTACATATTTTATTGATACAAATAACTTGATACTAAAAGAAAATATGCCTATGTGTTTGAAAATAAAGGTTTTTAATAAATGTGTTTTAATGGAAGAACAATACAGAGACTTCAGACCATTCAAAGAAGTATGAAGAGATGCATGTTAGGAGTAACAAGAAGAGATTGAAAACACAATATATGGGTAAGAGAACAAACTGGTGTTAGTGACCTCAGTGAAAAGATTAAAAGATTGAAGTGGAATTGGGTTGGACATATTGTTAGAAGAGATGATAATAGATGGACAATTGAAATCTTAAACTGGATTCCAAGAGATTGTAAAAGACCCAAAAAGAGACCACATGTGAGATGGATGGATGAAATAAGAAAGTGTGCAGGGGTGATGTGAAAAAGAGAAGCTAAAGATCAGAGAAGATAGTTTGAACTTGGAGAGACATTCATCCTGCAGTGGATTGATAATGGTTGGTGATGATAATGATGACTTACATTAAGTTATTTCTAGTAAATTACAAATGTTGGAATGCTCTTCAAAAGTTTAAAAATAATTTTACTTTAAATCAATTTCACTTAGTGCATATACATATATCACCAGATATTCTCCAGTAAGTTAATATGTATACCCCTTCTTTAAATGACATATTTAGCATATGTACATAATAATATATATGTATATAAGTGATTAAAAATATAAAATAGTCTTTTAAGTAAAAAGTATATGACATTTTTGCTTTTGATTGGAACTTTTTTTAAAAAAATAAATAAAATGCTTACCAAAATTATATTGTAAATGAATTTACTTAATACATATAATTTTACTTTAAATCAATTTCGCACTTAAAGTGTGTATATATATATCACCAGATGGTTCTGCAGAAAGTTAATATCTACACTCTCTATATATATCATATTTAGTATGTGTACATAATTATATATGTATAAAAAATCCAGTAATATAACTGTTTTTAATTAAAATTGTTTGATTTTGTTTATTTGAAAAAAAAAACAACAACAACTTAAAATTATATTATAAACAAACTTTTTTATTGCTTAAATGAAGATTACAATTACAACCAAGAAAATCACAAGCATTATTTATAACATTAAAGCTTTATCCCCAATCTTCCATATTTAAGAAATTAATTTACCTATTTAAAATATTCATGTGTCCTATCACGTTCATAGAAATTTTTAAAAATGTACAAAATTTCACAAAATTGAATTGGAACTCTATAAATCTTATTTTAACATGTTATTAAAATGTAATTAAATTGGAAAATATACTGCCTTCTTGTAAGCATTATTTTTAACAAATACAATTTGTAAGAAAAAATTTTAAATCTGAAATATCAAAATATTCAATATTTTTTCACCCTTTATTCCATATCTAAGAAACTAAAGGATCTACTGAAAAAATTTATGACCCATATGAATTAGCTTGGTATTAATTAGTTATATACCAAATTTCAAACAATTAACTTAAAAAAGATCAAAACTTAACAAAGGAACAAACTGATTTTTCAACTTCAATAAAAAGCATTTAATAAAACAATCTTGTCTTAATACTATAATTAACATTCACTACAATTTTTAACATGCAATTTCTGTGATATTGAAATTATACATACATATATATATATATAATAGGTGTGGGGAATGTTTTGATTTATAGTATCTAAATAGATTTTAACAATTTGTACTCTATTTGCATAATGTTTTAGTGGTCATTATCTATATTTTAATAAGCTTCAGGTATTACCAATTTTTCTGATATCACTTATTTTCTCTGGCTGTTTAACAAAACAACTAATTAACATTTGAGAGTACTTTTGTTAATTAAAATAATAAAATAAAAATTTAAACTCTATTTTTTTATACTTAAATTAGCAATATATTCTGCATTTTATTTTTAGGTGTCTTTATTTAATTACATTTTCAAAATGAAGTATTTACAAATAATATAATAATTGTTGCATTTTTTTTAAAAAAAAACATTGCTTACATTTTGAACTTTTATTCATGAATTTATAAAGGATTTTTCAAAAACATTAATTTTGTTAAATTAATATATTCAATTGGTTAGTTGTTATAAATCCATGCATTACAAATAAACATTATAATTCTAAATATAAACATTAAATATTTGAATAGATATATGCACTTGTAAAATAAATAATTAACACATCAAATATTAACACTTACTTTAATCACAAACAGTGTCTGGCAGTTTAAATTTCTCACCTGAAGCAAACCTTAACTACAGGACATTTTAAAATTATTGAAAAGATTTTTAAAAAGAAGTTTACTAAACAAAACAATAAATATAGTAGGGGTGAAAAAAGTTTCAAATATCAATTTATTTTCTGAAGCAGTTGGCCCAGCTTTCTTCAAAAACATCTGATTTATAATAAAGATGATTATCTCCTGCCAAATGATAAATCTATTTCATTATTAATTGGACTTTAGTAAATCTACACAGTGTGCACTTCCACAAAATAATATTATGGTAATTCTTATCTAAAACCAGAAATGTGAATATGCTTTGCAAGAACGAAATGCAACATTGATAGAATAAACACAATATATAATTCTAAAAAAAAGGATCTGTTAAAGACCTTGCATTAATCATTAGAATAAATTAATACAAGTATTTATATCACCACTTTTGTATTCCTACTTTATAGAACACACTAGCTTTAGAATACATACAAGATTTATAACAGCAGTTTATTTGTAAATATGTCATCTATTTGAAACCATTCTACTATATTTTAGTGATTAAATATACCTAATCAGAAGAAATATAGAAGACAATGAAAGAATTTCTTGTGATTATATGAAAATGGTTTAAACTGTAGCAAATCTTTTTAAAACCTCTAATTCATAGATCTTTAAGAAGTTATCCATAGAAGTGTCAGCTAATATTTTATGGAGTTTCATTCTTTTTTTTTTTTCAGATTTAAAGTAACTTGAGGGCTGATGAGTTTCTTTGCTTTTACCTTGAAACTTACTCTCTAAATTTGTTGATATGTTGATATTATCAAATTTGAAATATAGTCAGTATCTTAAAAATAAAATTGATTGAGTCTATTATTAACTAAAAGCATTTCTATGTTACCAGCACTTATGTGTTACCTGAAAGTTGCACTGATAGTTTATTTATTTAATCCATATAGATTCTCTGGTAGTAAAACATTACATTTCATGAGTTTGAAAGAAGATTTATTCAAATAAAAACTTATCTCCATGGTTTTAATTTCCTTCTCCATTGTGAATCCTAGGAAATATGCAGTCGTGGAAATGGCTTAAAATATAGCAAGGTTTTTAAGATTTCTTATTCAAACATCTTTAGATGGCAAGGTATTCCACTTCCATACAATTAGATTTCAGAATTTTGTTGATTTTTAATTTTTTTTCTTATTTTAAATCAGAGCTGAGGTTTGTGTTTACTTGGTTCTTGTTTTTCTTAATTAGTTACCATGGTTTATGGTCTTCAATATATTTTCACGTTTTTTTTTTATTTGTGAAAAAATATCTGCTATTTTTATTAGTAATATTTTTGATGTATAAAAAAATTGATCTGGGTTAGAAAATAAAAGATTACTTTAAAAAAAATATTATTGCTAAATAACTTTAATAATCATATACTTTAATTATTAGAAAGCACAATATCTTTCATTGTTTTTATAAGGTGATCATGATCAAAGATGTTTGACTAATTAAAATATTTTTTTACATAAAAAATATAAGTAGTGTTGTTCAGGTGTGTAATTTATTTATCTAAAAGCACAAACATGACTAACATATTGTCAGATTATGTTTAAATTTGTTGTAAAAACATACAAAATTGCAAAACGTCGACTTCATAAATCAATAAACAAAAATTATCATTTTCATATCTATTAAAGAAAAACATTTTTTTACTATCCATAAATATTTATTTTGCAAAAAAAAAGATGATTAAAAGATCAACAATTACTGGAAATAATAAGGCACCCATAGACAGCTCTCTGACTTGTTTATATTTTTGAAAGTATAAAAGCCTTACATGATTTAATGCAGTGTCAAGAGAGAGCGAGACAGAATCAAAAGCTCAAAATTTATAAATGGTGATTCCAATCTATCACTTCTAGTGCTTCAATTGCTTAACAAGATAAAGTGGCTAGGACTATGAATATATTTAGTTCATAATTTTAGCTATCTTAAAATCTAATACATACCATGAATTTTAAGTACCATCTAGTTAATGTTGCTGATCTTTTGCAATCTATAAATGAAATTTCTCTAATAAAGATTTAGTACCTGTTTAGTTCACTAGATCTTAATGATAAAATTATAATTGTAATGACAGAACTCATCTATATTTATATTGAAGGGCATTCTTTTCTTCATTAAATTCTCTGATGCACTGGGTATTTTTACAAAAACATTATTTGTCTTATAATGTGACCAAATTTTAAATCTTCTTTGAGATACATATAAATGCTCTAATGTGAGATGATCTACTTATTCACAAATTCCAAGATCAATCTTTTTCTGTTCCTTCTTCTACACTATCTACATTTCATACTCCTTAATGATTCTTTATCTTTTTTAAAGATATGTTCTATATTTAAGATATTTTTCACATATCTCATTGCAATTACACTTGGTATTAGCATGCAACAAATATTTTGGTTGTTAAATATTTTGTTGCAAAACTGTTGATGACTTCAATGTCTTTTTCATCAACTGGAAACTCTTCTGTTTTCATATCTTTATTTTAGTCATAAAAATGGTGGCATTACCATATCGGATATTGATAAAATTTCTTCTAACAACATAATATAAATTCACACGTATTTATTAATTATGATTTCCATTATTAAATATCCAGTATACTAACCATATAAATAAAATATAACAGAACGTAATGCTATCAAATTTCTTCATAAATAAGAAGATATTGTGTTTGACCTTATATTGTTTTAATTAAAAATTTATTGTAAAAAAACAGTAAGCTGTTATATTACAGTTATTCTTTTAAAAAAAACATTTCAATATTTATCGTCAACTGAAATAAATAACTTGTTCTAATCAAAAATCATATGCAAATTTTTTACTAAGGTCCTCAGACTTTTACACTATTATACATATATCAGCAAACTTCCCTGATGCAAATTGGTCTTTCCTGAAACCAGGTTGTACATCTAGCAGGTTTTTATTGTAATAGAAAACGTTTAATATTTGCTGAATGTTTTTATTATTATTATTATTATTATTATTATTATTATTATTATTATTATTATTATTATTATTATTATTATTATTATTATTATTATTATTATTATTATTATTATTATTATTATTATTATTATTATTATTATTATTATTATTATTATTATTATTATTATTATTATTATTATTATTATTATTATTATTATTATTATTATTATTATTATTATTATTATTATTATTATTATTATTATTATTATTATTATTATTATTATTATTATTATTATTATTATTATTATTATTATTATTATTATTATTATTATTATTATTATTATTATTATTATTATTATTATTATTATTATTATTATTATTATTATTATTATTATTATTATTATTATTATTATTATTATTATTATTATTATTATGCAATAAAAACTATTGGTTGTTTGGAAAAGAAGCATCTTCATTTATATTTTCTACATACTAGTAAACATAAATAAAAACAATCATGGATTAAGATAATATATAAAGGTGTTATAAGCTTTCATGTAAAATATTTATTTCATTTTTTGGTCTTTTAAATAAATTCCTTTAATACATACAAACTCAACATTTTACATACAACAACACACAGATTCTACTTGAGATATATGTTACAGAGACCACAGATAAAATTTCAATATAGTATATATGCAGTTGGTTAAAATTATTCAGTTCTGCAACTATGATGCAAGTCTAGTTAGTCTTGAAATAAGACTGGCATTTCTTTGAATTATCTGAATCTCTTACTGCTTTAACTATGGACTACAATTTTTATGTATAAGTATTCTAAAATTTGTTACTGAACTCATATTTAAGTGTTTAAAAACAAACAGTGACTGTCATCATTAGTAACACGTGTGCTTTAGCATAGAATAGAATGATAAACTCAAAATCTAAAAGCTTACTGGATCAAAGCTACAACTATCATTTCTAATGTTAATTATCACATGACCTCGGACCTCACATTTATCAACCTCATCAAAAAAATTAGAAATAAAGACTTAATACTCTCATCAAAATTTCTATATGATGAAACCTGGAAATTATTCCAAATACCGAAACCATCCAAAAACATAACAAGTTACAGATCAAATTGATTTATAAACCTCATCACCAAAAGACTTATCACTCATAACTATTGAACTTTAAAACAATATGTACCTAAATACCTAATACATCATATACAATGTAATTCATTAATAAAATTGTTTCGAAACTAAATCATAAATTTTGATAAATTTCAATGTTTAAAGCTACATTATAAAATAACCATACTTCTTATATTATCATATATATTTAAAAAAAATTATAATGAGTGCAAAAATTGTATAAACATTAAATTTGCTTAATAAACTTATAATCGTCTATGCGGACCAAATTTAAAGATTGATATTTTAAATTTTGATTTTTTTTCTTTTTAAATGCATTGATTGTTTCTGACTTTCACGCAAATCAAGATTAACGTCTTATTTGATTGTTCCTGTTAATTGTAATCGTTTAGACGGTTTAAAACTTATTTTCCTTTGTTCCTTCTTACTGCTTATAGAATTTTATTAAATAATGAATAGGAAATTATCCTCTTTAAAATTTAATTTGGTAAAAATCTAACATATTAAGTATAATTATTATTGGAGATTCATTTAGTAATTACTGGGGTTTTCTTTTTGCTCAACACTTGAGACTATTATGTTCTGCAAAATTGATAATGTAATTTGAAATTTAAACAATGATTTTTTAAAAAAAAATGCTGTGATATTTATTTTGATTTGTCTCTCTCTTCACCTTAAATACCTGTCTGTCTATTTGCACAAAGCATTTCGTTTTTAACTATATACTGAATATGAATCAATTTTTTAAACAATTTATTTTGTGTTTTGAAGAAATTTAAAACCTCTTAATTAAGTGGATTCATCTTTATTCGTATTTGATTGTTTGCGTTTGCATAACTTTCTTTTATTTTTCTGTTTTATTTTTATTGAATCTATTTATCAGTGTATTTCTAACAACTTTTTTCTACAATAATTATATAATAATTTTATAGGATTTTAATATATTTATATACCCCTCCCTCAACTTATATATATTAATTATTTAAAGATCTATTAGTGTAATGACTTGCATGGTTTACTGTCCGTTCTAATAATACAGGAGAAATTTGACAATGATATATTAGCTTAGGTTTTGTCAAAAAGATAGTATGGGTTTTATGCAATCATGAAATATTATATACACGATTTGTATCATCTAGTAAATCTGTAAAAAAAATATTGAGAGCAATTACAGTGATATTTAGAACACTTTTTATTTAATTTTTAGTATGGTTTAATGGTGGAATTTTAATTTGAATCAATCAAAAAAAAAAACCTTAAGAAGTATCTGTTTCATGGTCTATAGATTAAAAATATGTTGATAATTGTGCTACTCTTTCCAGTACAAAATATATTTATATAAATGTTCTTAATATACTGAAATTAATGTATAAAGACTGTGGTCTAGTACTGCTTTTTGTGGTTTAGTGAAATGGTAAAGTAACAATTGTAAAAGGTTTCTATTGCCCAATCATGACATGTCCCACTCCTCAAACACAAAGATTAAATTATTTTAATTAAAAGTTAAAAAATTCCAGATGTATTAGCATTTAAGTAAGTGAAGTCTTCAGAACTTTTAATAATAATTATTATCACATGATTAGTTACTCAGGAGATCTTAAGTTGCTCTAGAATCTAAAATACAAACTGATTACAATAATTACACTCAAATTGCTACACTTTAATTTTTTATTACTTTACTCAGTTGAAAACAAATCTAGAAATCTTTATTTCTAATATCTACTATTTTATTATTGAACTAAATAATTTAAGTCAAAAAAGAGAATACGAAATAAAAAAATGTCAGAAATGACAAATGAATAAATAGTCCATTATTATAAAGTGAATAAAAGTGATTGTTTAACGTAGAAGAAAGTGATACATAAGTAAACTTAGATCTTTGATAAAGAATGGCAAAAAATTGTAAAAATGCTATTTGGGAAGATACTTAATATCTTCTATTTTTATATATGTTAAGTATATGTTGGGCAACTATTATTGTAGAATATAATAAATTACAATGGTAAAATATATTTTTAATACAGGAATTGAAGTTTCTTTTGAAAAGAACTCACAAATAAGAATAGGTAAGTTAAATAATTAAAATTACAAATTGTGATGATGTGAAATAAGTCAGTAATATGTATATATATATTGTAACCATATGAAAGTGAACAAGATTTGTCTTGTTAATTACACTCTGTGAATTGCATGCCAAGTAGAATTCTTTTAAATCTGCTTAATTCCCATGCTAACTCCCTAGTTATAAATGGTATGTGCTCATGCTAGCCGTTGTACTAACATAAAATTAAATGAACATAACAGAGATTCCATAAATGAAAGGTACTTTTGATCAAATCTAGACTATATTCATGATAGAGATATCTATACATGTATGGGATTTTAATTTGTTTTGAATACATATAGATTATTGATAGCTTCAAATCTTAAACAAATGATCACAAAACATTTAAACATTCTTAAGGTAAGGTACACATGTGTTACTAAACTCATATGCTGTATCAAGACCCAAAGCGCAAATATGATGCAGTTGTGAAATAAATTTATAACAAAAAAATCAAATGAAATTAAATTTTTAATGAAGTATTTGCTTCATCTTTTATTGTGATATAACTGAGAGACAAAAATAAAATGAAAATAACAGCAAGGTAGTAATGGTCATTTTTTTTACTTAAGCTTTCAATGAAACCATAAAATAGATAGTAATGTTTATTATTTAAAAGTTTATCGAGTGCATGGTATTAAAATAAAGACATTCTATCATGCGCTTAAATAACGCATAGTTATAAATAATAATACTTAATATAACAAATTTATATTGACAACAAAATCATAAATATATACAAAAAAATAAGTTTTAGTTTTAACATAAATGCTAAAGAATTGTAAATACAAAGAAAATGTATATATATAAATTGATTGTGTATTGTCATACAGCACCAAAAAAAAATAATGATGATAATAATAATAGCTACCTGTCCTTAAAGTTCTGCCTATCTGTGGGCACAAAATTCATAAATTATATAGCAAAACAATAAAATGGTTAGAAACTTGTTTATGTTTTGGTAATTAAGTTATGATTGATCAACAATATTTTACAACTTATATACATGTATATGGAATTGCCTTTTTTTATTTATTTATTGAGAGCCAACATATTTTTGGTCAGCAGTTCACTCTCAATTCAATGAATTAAAGTAGTTAATGAAGATGCTTGAGTTTAGAACAGATTTTGTTATTATTTTTCTTAAATATCACTCTTTACTGAATGACAGTATGTTTCAGATGATTAGCCATACTATTTTCCTTTTTACAATTGCTCCAGTAGGTTTTAAATATCAGTCTCTTTCTTCTCCAGGTTGGGATAAGTTGATTAAATATATAATTTCCTTCCTTAAATATGCATGTTTATGTCCATGGTGTTCCATTGATGTAAGATGGAATATACAGATAAGAGAATGGAGAAATCCTTAGATAGGTGGTTTGCTTTCTTATGCATCCTGTCAATTATGTAATATATAAATGAGATTTATCTTTCCATTGCTAAGAGCAAAATTAATAAGGTAAATGTTTTTTTAATAACATTCCTTCACTCCATTCAACAGAGTAAAAACAAAAACAAAATTATTCCTTTTTTTTACTTCATATATATATAATGTTAATGTAATACATACATTTTCTAACCTTTTATTGTTGGCATAAACAATAACAATGGTATAAGTGATTATAGTATAATATTTCAAAATAATTCTATATACATGTAAAAAAATTAAAATGTACATAACTAACAAATACATATTTTTCTAGTTTTGGTTATTATTATTTTTATATCATTTTAATACAATTTACATATTTTATTTTCATTTTTTTTGTTATTGTTACTGTTGCCTCTTAACTGCTCTTAAATAAAAATAATTTTATAAATGTCAAAAAAAAAATGGAATACTTATAATAATAAATGTAACTTGATACAAAATCTCTGAAATTTTTTATAAACATTTTTTTAAATAATATCTGAGAGTAAGGGTTGGACTATTTCAATCCTTATAATACATATAGAGCTTTATCCCAAGAATGAAATCAATTAGCTTCCCAAATTACTTTATAAAGCAGGGAATCTCCTATAAAAATAAGAAATTATAATGGTTTCTTATGTCAAAAAATTTGGTTGTCACATAAGCATTTTAAGGCGCTTCTCTCGAAGGTTTTAGCCTTTCACATTATTATTAGATCATCTGCTAGCGCTTAATAAATTTAATATATTTAACTTGTTATAGATTCAAAATATGCAAATATTTAAAATCGTATTTTTTAAAAAAAGCTTAAAATTGAAATAAAGAAAAAAATTAATAAATAAACAATTTACTAAATATATTATTAATAAAAAATTACTAAACTGTATATATAGAATATATGATAAGACTGTGTGATTCAGTTAAACTGTATATAAATATAGGTAGAATAAATATTTAATTAAATATATGCAATAAAAGAAAACATATTAATTTCTGTGACCTGTCAAATGTAAATTCATTGTAAAAAATATAAAAATAAAATTGCACTAATTCACAATAATTAAAAATAAAATAGTACCAATTCAGAAAATTAATTTATATTGCATATAAGTACATTTGTGTTGCAGTAATTTTTTTCTTTAAAAAATTGGTAATTTTACATTTTATGTTCACCATGTTGAATTAACTATGCCAGAGAATGTTGATATTCTGTTAAATTATGATTTGCTAAATTAAATAAAGCATGTATAAAAAAATTAAGTTAATATAAAGTGCATTTCTAATTATTTTTCTCATGCATTATACATTATATTATCAACGTTAAGCTTTTAAGATCATATATACATTTTTCATTTTAATTTTATTGCACTATAATTATGAATATAAAAAAAGCTTATTTTTAATTATGTGCTGAATAAAACCTTCTTCTTTTTCTCCTTCTTCTCCTTCTCCTCTTCTTCCTTCTTCTTACTTTTTCTTCTTCTTCTTCTTCTTCTTATTATTATTATTATTATCATCATCATCATCATTATTATTTATATTATTATTCAGGGAAAAAAGATAAAAATTTCCACTTTATCTTACAAAGAAAATGTACCTCTGATGATGTCAATAACCTATGACATCAATGGTCTTACAAAATGGCTAATTTTTTTATTAAAAAAAATGAGAAAAATTTTAAAGATTGTTATAGCAAATTGTTGATTGTAATAGAAACAAAGTGAAGATGATCACGATGAAAAAAATTGTATATAAAGGTTCTTTATATATTAGGAGTTTGGGTATAATGTTATAAAGTATAAAAATTTTGAATCTGGATAAATTTTGAAAAATGGATTTACAATGAGACAGATAAAATAAAACTGTAAAATTGAAACAATAAAACAACAAAATGATATATAATTAATTTAAATTTATATAGCATTTTTCTCTTAAAATAATTTTTAAAAATATAGCAATATATTGTACCATTTATTTACATATGGTACAAATATATTGGCATTTGGGTAAAAGCTAAAGGAATAAGTAAAGTTAGCGATCTTATTAAAAAGACACAATTAATTTTTTTTTTTTAGTTTGTATAATTTTTTTTAAATGTACAATGAAAGTTACATTTTTCATTCATATTTTTTTTATCCAATTAAAAATAAAAGTAAAAATTAGAAAGGACAAAAGACACAAATTATTAATCCAGATAAGCTAAAAGAAAAAAACTTTTTAGCTAAGTAAAAATGGCAGAAAGACTTTATGAAAAGAAGAACTTAGTAACTGAAAAATACAAAAGAATGCACAAGATTATCAATGTGTATTTTTAACAAAAGCAAAAAGTATGCACAGAATTCTGAAAACTGGACCTTGAGTATAAAAAGGGGATACCAGTTTGATCAGCATCTTGTCTTGTCTGTTTTTTTTCTTTTGGCTGGTCCTGGTTTATGAAAGAAGATCCAGGACCACTCTATGCTGAAATAATTCATCATGCAGAAGCAGACAGGCTTTTTCTGATATTTTTCATGAAGATGTCCACCAGAAAAGCTTTCAAGACTAGCCTTTAGAACCAGGATCAAGACCCCATTAAAATTAATGGTCATGAGCTCATTCTACCCCAAAAAAAAACTATGCATAGTATTCAACAATCTTCATAAACTTGCTAAACTTACTGGTAAGCTATGATTAATTATTCCCAATTGTGACTACATTAAGCTTAAAATATAATCCTGATAGAGACATTAATTTTTGTATTAAAGAGACTTTCATTTAAAGAACTTTATAGAAGAAATTTGGAAATGAAACATAAGAAATGAACATTGTTAAATTATTTTAATTACTTTGCCTAATTATCTGGATTAGCAGGTGTACTCTCCAATTTTATTTAATTATTTATCTTAAAAATATTTTAAGTTCATTAGAATAAAATATTTTGCTTTTATCAACTTTTTCCATTGTGCGTTATTAATATTTATTATTAAATTTAGTAAGATTAGTTTATTAGAGCATATAATTTACCTTTGCCAATACTTATTAATTAATCCCTGGGTATATAATTCTCTAAAAAATATAACTAAGTTACGGGAAAACAAAATCCCAATCGTTTACTTTAATTTCTGTTAAGTTGCGATATGTTTGATGCAGAATCAGTGAGTCTAATGACTCTGGCGCCCTCATTTATAAATTAAAAACTGATTTAGTTGGCAATCATAATCGTAAAAATTTCTAGGTAGAGTTAATCAGGAAATATAATTATGTTTTTAGAAATAAGAGTAAAACATTCTTCTTTTTCATAATTTAATTAACTCACACAGTTTATTGCATACAGAGACCTAGTCAGATGGATAAAATGTTACAATATATTAAAGTAGTTAATGTTTGGTTAAAAAATAAAGAAAAAACATTAGGAAACAAACTGTCATAACTATGATCTGGTTTTGAATTGCAGTACTGAATAAAATTTGGAAACTTTTATTGTTACTTTCAGTCATAAATTTTTTCTTTTCAGTATCTGAATCAATGTTACTTAGTGAATGTGATCTAGCTATTGAATTTTTCCTAGTTTGAAAATAAAAAAAAAGTATTAAAAATTATTCAATTATCACCATGTGAAATTGTTAAACTTGATGACTATTAAAGTTTTTAATTTTATATATCTTTATGGGAAACTGTTGGAGAGATCTTTGCTATACAAAAAAGTGTTTTACATTACAATTATTATAGTATACAAATGTTGTTATGCTTTATGGAGTATCTAATTTCTCTGTTATTGTGTTTCCATTCACCTTAATGGATTTTCAATGCTATGCAGCATAATCATAATTGTTTTTCTTAATTCTGTTATATCACTGTTATTATTAACAAAATGATCTGATTTATATATGCCAATGAGTCAATACATGCTGTTTGATCTTTTATTTATTACATTGTTATTGTTTGCAATGTTGGTGAAGTTTAGAAGAAGAAACAATAAACATATATGCAAAAGTATATTTTGTGAAGATGGTGAGGACAAATTAATATGAATAATGATCAAAAATAATTTATTGTTTGTAATATCCTATTACCTAAAATTTTAAGATTGATTTAATCAGAAAATAGAATATACAATATATTAAACAAATTAGAAAAGTAAACATATATAAAATACATCAATAATACATGTATGATATCATAAAACTAAATAATAAAACCACTAAGTTTATCAAACAAGACTGAACAATACAGATGTGAAGTGGATAATATTTTTTTTTAAAAAATGACAGTTTACCAAGTTATTTTTACTTTTTTATAGTCGCTACCAAATTAATTTTTGTAATATTTGTTTTTCAAAGCAAAATGAACTAAAAAAATCATAATATTCACAATTAAATTTAGAATATTTATAATGTATTAAAATAAAACAATATCACAAAGGAGATATTTTTGTTGTTTTTTAATGCTTTTATTGATTTTGGAAAATTTGTTTGTCTATTTGTTAACTTTTGATCTTCTTTAAGTTAAAATGAAATTTTAAAATTGAAATTTAGTATATTTAAATTCAATAGAATTGCTTGAAAATTGATATATAGCTAAGTTACATCTCCCTAATCCACATGAAACACATATATTTTCAGTATATCAACTATTTTGAGAGATATAGAACAGAGGGCAGAAAAATTATGAAAAATATTCAGTAATTTCATATATTGTAATTAAAAATTATTCTAAGAATTTTCATTTGTTTTAAATAATGGTCACATTGGAGTAGGATAATTTTTTTTTATTTCAATACAATAACATTTTAATAACTATTTAAACTCAATGTATAAATTTAGTATGTATACATAATTATATATGTATAATAAATCAGTAACTAAATTTTCTATTCTAAACTGTGTCTATTTTTATTTTAAAACAATTGTTTTTTTAAAAAAGGTAAACTATAAAATTCACATTATTTAAAACATTCATATGTAAATGAGATATTTATTTATATAGCATGATGTATATAAATTGTAATAAACTAAAGATCAGCATTATTATTAACATTCATAAAAAAGCACACGTACATTAGCTTGAAATGCTGATCTTTAGTTTATTAAAACATTCATGAAAAATTTTAAAAAATTACAATTTTTTTTTTAATATTATTTTTTAAAAACAACTGTTTTAAATAAAAATAAATTTAAATAGACATCTTAATTATTGGTTTAGGTATTATGCATATATGATTATGTATACATACAAATCATGTTTATTTCATGTTTAAGGAGGTTTATTTAAACTTCATTGTATCAATATTTCATTCTCTGTAGTCAAGTTGCAAGCATTAAGTGTCCATATATCAGCAATGAGAAATATTGATTACTATCATTATTGTGAATGTTTAGGTGTTTACTGGTTGGTTTCTAATACTAAATATAATACATACATTAACAGTATAAAATAAAAATCCTTATAACAGTAAAAGTATATATATATATATACACATAATGTGATGATCACACATACTGTGATCACACATGTGCATATTTCATATATATATATATCGCATAATATTAAATATGAGTTTTTTATATGTAAAATAATACATAGAAAATGGGAGTAGAAACGTAGGAAAGAAGGGCAATTTATTTTAAGATAGTGTCAATTAAAATCAAAAATTTTGTGGTTGAGGAATGTAATTAAAATCAGAATTAATTATAGTAATTAAATAAAAGTAAAGGGAGGGAAGCGAATGAGATTCATATCTTTCACCTTCCAAAGTCAACTTTTTGAAATTTAAGAATAGTAGAGTTAAGAGAATATTAAAACTGGATCATTGAAGTTGATGATCAAGTCTTAAAGGGAAAGCAAATAAAAAAGGGGTTAAATGATTGTAGAGTTAACAGTCATAAAATTTGGTCATAGTTATAAATAAAATAAATAGATTTATAAAAAAGATAAAGATCGTCTCTTCAAACTACACATTTGAACATATGAAATATATGTATAGCTATGTAACAGAAAGAAAGATAGTGTGTAAATAAGAAAATTATTTTATTAAAAGAGAAATGGAAAAGTAACTAAAAACCAATATTGTGGAAGTAAATAAAAAAGGAAAAAAAAAGAAGAAAATTTATGTATTTTATGAGAGAAAGTAAAATAAAAGGTGTGAAATGTATTTAATGACATTCCAATGGATAATAAAAGAAGATAAGAAAAGGATTCTGGGACAAGACAGAAGAAGAAGTTGTGAAGGAAAGGAACCATGTTTTAGTTCTTCTTGAGAGTCTGCTGGGCTGAAATACAGATTAATTTGAGAGCAGTGTTTTTTTTTAATATGAACCAAACGTATTATAATTCTGAAGCTTTGAGAATGCAGGGGTAAAGGGCCACAAATGGATGCCAGTTGATCCATGCCAACCAGGGGTGTAATGTCATCTCACCCATGAAGTAACAGCAGAGATCACCTGCCTGATGGTTCACCTTCCCTGTCATTGAAGCCGCAAAAAATACGACAGAAGTAAGCTGCATAGGAATCCAAGCTGGATCCCAAGAACTACCATCTCTCCAAAAGAAGTGGAATAATCCACATGATGGTTAACTATTTATTCATCAATGTCCAGAAGAACCTAGGTAATTAAACTTTAAATATATATCATGTGTGTACACATCTTAATATGGCCAAATAAATTAAAATGCAATTGCAACTGTAAATCTTAGTGAATCAAATAATTAGTAGGTTTTCTTTATCAAATAATACATGGACAAAAGGACTCTAAGCTCTAGAATATCTACATATAAATTAAGAACAATTATTATTTAGTGTGAAGGGTTAAATTAAATGTAATCTGTATTATTCTAATGATTTCTTATTTTATGTTCTAAATATTATATCTTAAGTGTGTGTTTTAGTGCAGTGTATTAAACAGTATTTATTAATGAATAGCTCTTTACATCTCGTCTTTCTTTCTCCACCATACTAATTAGAATGATATACTCGTGGGGTTTATCAAATACTAAGTTAGACATTAATTCTAGTAAAAGGTACACATGTCAATTTGGGTACAGTAACACTAAATCTCATAAATTTTATAAATATTTCAAGCACTGGATTGTTTTTTAATTAAATCATTCTTATGAATGGAGTATCCAGCAGCTGAGGAGCATCTGGTCGGGAAAAATAATACTGGAATAGTACATTTATAATCTCAGTGTTCAATCAGGAATATAGACTTAAATAATTAGTTTATATTTGCTTCTTGCTTGATGTGGCAGTTGTGTCGAGTAAAAGTTAAAAAATAAAAACTTTATGAGATGAACCAATAAAACTGTTACAATATATATATATATATATATATATAAACTTATTGCAAAAAAATTGAATGACTTACATAGACTATTCACTGAAGATTTTCATATGTGGCTTCAAATCACTCTCAAACTGCAAATTTTAAATTTACGTTACTAATTTTACAGTTATTTTATCAAAAAAATGTACCAAATGATGTTGCCACTTTTATAATTATTTTATAACTGATAAATCATTAATATTTAAATTTAAAGATACAACAATGAGGTAAGGCCTGTCTTTACCAGTGCTGATAGGTTGTTTCTCATTCTCTACACAAAGGAATTTGTGTCAACAATTTTGACAGTTCTAAGTTCTTTGTTTAAATTTTTCAAATGAAAATTATGTTTTAGACTATTTTTTTACATATTTATTATATTCATAAAACGTGTGAAATATAATTATTTTGAAAAAATAGTTCAGATTTTAGTAGAAAATATTTACTTTTACACAAAAGTAAATTGTGAATAAAATCAATAATATAGACTACATTCTGTAATAGGTTTAAGAAAGTACATTTTATGTTGTCTGCTACAGATTATTTTTATCAATTATAAATAGAAATTTATTTTTGAAAAACTTTCATTTACTTTAATAATTAAAAAATTATTAATTTGCTTTTTAGAAATTAAACTAAAATAAGTATAATTTTAAAAGACAAATATATATTTACTGCTGATTTTGTAATTGACCAATCAAAAGTTTAGAACTTTAATTCATGTTTCCAATAGGAATCTTGAACTATGGAAGAGTTAAATGAAGTTCATTTACAATATATTAAATGGAATATTTGCTGTGCCATATTTGTTTCACTTGATTACATCCTGGAACCAACTCTTTGATCAAATTCAAACCTTAAAAGGGCCCAGGTAACATCCATATATGTGTATTTGTAAGATCACATGTAAACTAATATCAGTGATCTATAGATTAGAGTAATAGCTTTATTACATGTAATGTACAATTAACTCAATAATTCTAAATTATTAAAATTGCATATATATGGGTGAATCATACCTACCACCCTGATATATATATATATAAAGCATATTTTGTTATTTTAATGATTTGTTATAATTTATAAAATTGATTTCTAAAATAGTTTGTAAAAAATATCACATGATTCAAATCTGGTTTATCATAGGGTGTTAATTGATGTTAAAAAAGGTTATTTAAAAAATAGTTATTTGTCAAAACATATTTAATCTCAAAAATAAGCACTTAATCAACTTTGCAAATTACTAAAATCTTGTAAAATAATTAAAAATAAATTCTTGTAAACATCCTGCTGAAAATTAGACCGTATTTATTTTTGTTTATAAAATTAAAATACTTGGTGTGCTAATGACTTGTTTTGTTGGAGGATAAATTTATTATAGAAATGTGTAAGTTAATTGAAGGCATGTGTATATAGAAACATTTTTCTTATTTAAAATATAGACTGCAAAGCTTTGTAAGTGTTGTCCAACAAAATTTATGTCAGTTTGATCTGTAATATCTCTGAGTAGGAGAAGTGGAAGTTGCTGATAAATGGTAATCTCTATCTCCATCCTGCATGCTGAATACATATTCAATGATGAAAGAAGTTCACATAAAGAACCTGCCATGTTGATTTCTCCCACATAGAAAGATATGCTAGCTATCCTGTGAAGAATGATTGCTGCTCTACCTGCAATCAAGAACTGATGAAACCAACTGACATGCTTCCACAGATTAGTCAAAGATGAAATTCCTAACACCACTGCAAAGAGCCCAGAAATGAACTTTGAATGATAAATCTAAAGCTATAGCTACTCTATAAATCCTATTCAATGTTCAAAGTAATATTTAGCCTGCAAAACCTTTCATTTGTTTAAACTGTAAAATCATAAAATTGATAATTTGTTTAAACTTTGAAATTGTAAATTAATAATTGTCCTATTGTAATTAATCTTCACTTTCATGCTAGCAGTGATGTCTATTCCATCCTATAAGTTTAGTTATTAAGTTTTTACTAAAAAATATGCCGAATATCACTTGAAATAATGAGCGTAATAAACATAGTAAGTTTGTGTTGAAGATATTACTAATTCTCTCTTTGATCTAATAATCATATAATAATGTTTAGTTTTTCAAATCATATTAACTATTTTGAAATTATGTTGCTTAGTCATAATATTTGATTGCCTTGTAATTGTCATGATGATTTATATTGATTTATAATTTAAAATTCAATTCATTCCCTAATAAGTAATTGTTCTGGTTTGACAGCCTTATGTTATGCAGTGTAATCTATGAAAATTATTTTAGCCAATAAATGTATTTCTAACTGTAGATATATGACAAATGTGTATTTTATAATTAAAAATTAACTTAATATCCCCTAAAATGCATGTAGCCATTACTAAAATATAATCTATAATGTCGATCAACTGTTTGTTAGATGGGAGTTAGTATTTTATTAAATCAGCCCATTTTATTATTGCATTAGCTTTCAATGTTTATTTTATGAATTGGCTTGTGTTGGCAGCATGGAGATTCACTAATTATTTTAAACACAAATGCAAATTAGTTGTTTTAGAATCATTACATTATATTTGTGTATTGCTGATGTTAACTTGTAATATGTGTATAGATATATTTCTACTTTGCTAATCTTTAGGGGTAAACAGCAAAGACTGCTCTAATTATGTCAGCTGCCTGCATCATGGTGAACAGGAGCCATACATAGAGACTGAATTGTTTGGCTATATGCACTAAATGAACAACTGTGGTATTGACCCAGGATGTATGAGCAGCTTATCCAATTTACGAACTTTAAAATATATTTCAGATAATTAATTCATTCGTAAGCTTCTTAGTTGAAATGAACCCCAAATCTTATATGTGAAGGTAAATTTTAATCCACACTGCTAAATCTCTAATTAGTTTAGTTTAATTTGCTTATAACAAAGCATATGTAATGCTAATTTAGTGCATTCCATCCTGTGTATTATCTTTATTCATGAATTTATCTGAAAGCATTAGAACCACCAGTATGACAAATCATGATTTGCATTATCTTTTAGAATTAATAATTATACTAAGATCTTTAAAGTAATTTTCTTAGATAATCAGCAGTATTATTATTGTTATGTGTAATATATGTTTCTGGTTATTGCCATAAATCTTCATCATGTGGCAAACCACAATAAGGGAATTGAATGTCATTTGACATGTTAAATTGACATAGATGTCAATCATTCATAAAGCAAGAAGATTACTAGATTCACCTGAATTAAATTTTTGGCACTGTATACAATATTAAATTAATTTGTCTAATTGTATAATGCATAATAGCATTAAATTAACCATATTTTAATTACTAGTTGAATATAATCTATATTATCATATGTTAATCCCTATCAAAAAAAATTTGTCTTTGTAAAAACAGATTTACTTTTCTTTCAGGGGTTTGTGTGGGGTTTTCTACCCTTAATTAATAAAATATATTATTATTTAATTATTTTTTAATTATTTTTTACCCCTGTGGGGACCACAAAAGGGGGAGGGGCAATTATAATAAACTTGTTTAAATTTACCTCATCCTAATTATCTTTCTTGCTGTATTCCAATACAATTAAATCCACCAGTTAAATGAATTTATTATATGTGATAGTTATGATATTGACATTACTGATTTATTTATTAGATTTACTTTATCATTTCATTCCTTAAAACCATTAATAACCTGCATAGTGTAATAAAATTTAATATAATCTCATGTTTCTCCCTGTTCACCAGGATGCAGATCAAATGGAACTTTAATGTGACTTTAGGAAGTTTTTCATGAGATATTAAATCACAGAGCACTGGTAAATAGTTTGGAGTTTGGTTTGAATTGGGATTCCCATATCCAATTTCAATCAGGCTTAGTATATTTTGCCTGGACTCTGAGTTTTGTTAAATGAATATATGATTCTCATTGTTACAATATACACATGTATTATTATATACACATACCAAATATGATATATACATAAGTGGTACACAGTTTAACTTACAGCAGAAATATCTAGTGACATGTATATATCAATTATAAGGGTCAGTTAATTTAAAGTATGACATAGTCCTACATTTTCATTTACTGTGCTGTTACTAAAAACTTAAAAAAATAAGTTACAATTTTTTTATATTAAGTGATTTATTGACTGTACACTAAAAAGAAATAAAATAATTGTGTCTTCATGCACAATTGAAATTCTTTGATTCATCTTGAAATAAAAACATGGGCTGTCCAGAAATTAATTAAGTCTTCCCCTATTTTCAATAACAATGGTTTGACTTAATTAATTTCTGAATCTCACCCCCCCCCACACCATTTATTTCAAGTTAAATCTAAAAATTCCAATTGTGGATGAAAAAACAATTATTTTAATTTTTTAATGCATAGTTCAATAAAAGCATTTAATGTAAAAAATGTTTTATCTCTATCATTATATTGTGCTTAATGCATTTAAATCCAGCATAAACAATTAAAATATATGCTAGCAACAAAATAATAAAGCAGATGAGGTTGACCTGTTAAGGCAACACATGGACTTCATAGAAACCAACCATATCCTTATGCAAACCAAATGCCTTTTATATAAACCCTTTAGACCAACCTATCCCTACATCCCATCAATAACAAATACCCTTGTCAGCTGAGCAGCAAATATTTTAGCTACTGATAAACTGCCATTATAAACTCATAAAAATTATATAACTGAACAATCCTGAAAATCTTAGAGTGTATACCCTCCCCAGACTGGTGACTGGCATTGATTACTCAAAATGCCTGAATGTTTTAGATGTCAACTAGATATCTAAACTTTTTCAATTAAAAAATGGGTAAGCAATATACAACACCGTGTGCTTGGATTTCTCAAGACAATAAACATGGTTTTTGTGCCTGCACTAAAAACATATCTTCACTATCAGTTGAAACTGGTATTGTCACTCCCAACTGCCTGTTCTTATCATTCAAGATTTGCATAGACTGAAATCTCTTAGTCATATTTCACTACCATAATACAACACTAAATATTATATTTGTCTATATCCCCATTATTTCAACAATTATTTTGACAATTAACTCTTTGTTTGCCTTGTCTACCATCCAACTGTTAACTCTGTAACATTCATAATAAGCAGCACACCTCATTTATTGATCTTCCTTTTATTCACCAATACTCCATCAATTCAACTTGACCTTAATTCTACTCTCTCTCTCTCTCTGATGACTCTGGACTATCTGTCATCCTGAATCTTGATGAACTTCACATCACAACTATTTATTTGCTAAAACCATTCCAATTCTTCTCCCCTCATGACAGAGATTTTTATTCTTTGAAACATACATTATGTCATAGAAATTGAAACAAATAGAACATGATCCAGTCCAAAAGTACCTCAACTTATGCATTTAATCTTTCAATAACCAACAATTCACATGTAGTTTATGTCCATATTCCCAATTTCTGGCATTGGTTGATGAGTTGTATACATGGATTAGTGATTAAAACTGCACATCATACATATCACCAATTACATACACTTTTCCAGGCTTATCAAAAGCCATTAAGAAAAGATTTGTCTTACTTATCAACACCCATGAACCCAGGCATATTTTCATTGAACCCTGGGCTATCTATCTATACTAAAAGTACCTATGAGTTGATGGCAATATATTAACAAGATATACATGATTAATATTATATAGCAATATTTTAATCAGAGAGCACAAGGCATTTACACCACCTTCCAAGTTATTTGGACCAACTGATACTGATACCCCATTCCAAGCCATACAATTTGATGATAAACTCACCATCATATTGTCACCCAGGTTCCAATGGAATACTTGGTTTTGTTTTTACTACTCTATAGCTTTATGACCTGATAAATTTTTCATTCCAAAATATATGACATCAAGTGTCTATACTTAATCTAAATTATATAATTTACTAAAAACCCAAGCTTAACCCCTACTCTTGTCAACCATCATCCAATTTCCATGGACCATTGGAATTCAGATACTAGAAAAAATTGTAAAGGATCAACTAGATCCATGTATACTTCCCCTAATCATCAATATGCAGTTCACAGAAAAGGCCCTTCTACCACACATGCTGGTCTTATATTTAAAGCAGTCTTTAATTCAGTTTAAGCCTGAAAAAATGCTCCAATTACAATTCTGCTAGATATAGAGTCTGCCTTTGATTACATCTCTATTCTCATTCTGATTGATATTCTAACTAACCCTATCATTCTAACTACTCTGCTATACTTAATTACCAATTTATTGTGAAGCAGAGAGATGAATGTCACTCTCAATAGAAAAAGTTCACCATCATTCACTCTTATGCAATCCATCTCTCAAGGCTCACTTCTTAGTGCACTGCTCTTTATTTTCTACATAAATCCCCTTGTAAAACATATTCAACAGACATTTTCAAGCATCCAAGTATTACAGTCTCACCAACACATTCCATGCACAGCATACATGGATAATATCACCATTTGCTGCCCTCTCATAAGCATCACCTTATAGTAAAAGTCATACTCGATCTATGTAAGCAAAATATCAGTATGGTTAATATATATATCAACAAACTGTGGTCACACTCAAATATAATATATACTAACAAACCATGGTTACACTCAAATATTTCAGGGAAAAATAACCCCTTTCTTAAGTGTCCTACTTTATATAGGCTCACTGTAATGAAGAACACTTACAAAATGAGCTTCCAGGCAATGTCAAATGAATCATCAACTCTCATTCCAAAGCTTATCTCTCTCTTTATGCTAAAATCTATCTATCTAATATACTCATAATGATTAAAATTATATATTATTTGCCTATTGCTAAATTTTCAAAATAATTTATTTCTATGATCTCTTCTATCTACAACAAGTTAATATGGGACAGAAAGGCAGTTTCGATTTCAGCTAAGAGATTTTAGTTGCCCACCCATAACATCTAGCCTCCACAGTATCCAAATGTTCTACATCCAAAAAGCCATAAATTCAATCACATTTGTTGCTCAAAAGTTGTCAGCACACTTATCACTATTACAAATAATTCCTATGGATAGACCTCCTCTCACAGCTTCATTTCTCTTCATATTTTACCAATCAATCCTCTCTGCATCCAACCAATCAACCTTCCCCATAACTAATAAATATACACACTGATAAACACATGCCATACTATATCCAGAAGCCAATAAAGGTTTTCATTCTCCCATGCTTGGTATCAATAATAATCAGCTACCCCACTCCTTCAAAAAATTGTCCCTGGAGACTAACATTTTTATTTCCTGGTTGTCATAACCAACATGAATTGCTGATATTTTATTTTGTCCATTATCATTGTTTACACAAAAATATAGACCCATTGTTTGCCTTATGTCATACAGTACAGGAAACTCAATGTCACCTCTTTTAGCAATGACAAGCCCTTAACCAAATTTGGACTATAATGCTAAATACATTAGATAAGCAGTTGCATTTATCTAACAGCTTATTCAATTCTAACAAAACATATACTACTACAGCATATGCAACAACCTTCATCCTATATGCCTTCTGCTGTATTTTCACCATTATCACAGCACCAGATGTCCATATATATTCATCAATATGCTCCAACAATTCAAGGTTTAAAACAAAACTAATGCACCCCTGGATATCTTTGCTATCATCTGGTCACTACTGAAACAACCATCCCATCTATAAATGGTTATATTCCAACAATAACTACATTGAATAACACTCATTATCCTTATCTTACCCTCAAGACAGCTCACCTTCAACACCATCCACCATCTGACTACAAAATTTACTACCAATCTACCACCAGAAACCATTTGCCCAATCACACCTAATTCTACTCCAAATTCTTCATGCACCACCATAACTTGATTTCATACCACATGGATAGTCAGTAACATTCTTGTTGTACTACAAGATTAATAATTACAAGAACAATTTTATGAAGTTTAAATAACATCCAATATGACACCAGATTTTACATTCTTAATCCATATTTACCTATTTAAAAAGCTATGTTCAATATTAAACTGTATTTTTAAGCCCTTAATGATTAAATTTCATATCCATCTCTATTTAAAAGTAGTAGCAGTACATGTAAAAAAATACCTTATAACCTGACTAATGTGACTTTTAGAATCAACCCATATAAAACCAGTAAAGCATGATTGCACATGTAACCCTTGCAATTAAAATTGTGTAACTCTATGTAACTCAAAGAATTAATAAAGATTATTATTGAAACACTAACAACAATAACAATAACAACAACAACAACAACAACAATAATAATAATAATAATAATAATAATAATAATAATAATAATAATAATAATAATAATAATAATAATAATAATAATAATAATAATAATAATAATAATAATAATAATAATAATAATATGATTTTGTATTACATGATCACCATTTCTTATGCTACCACATCCATTATTAACAAAGGCAAAACTCTCCATACAGTAGTGCCACCCAGTGCCAACCAGAGTAATCAATGGATGCCAGAGGCTTGTGCATAAAATTCACATCTAGTGCCTACTCATTCAATATCCCCAGACTAGTTTCTGCCTTGTGGTCTTCATCAGTGAGGAGCTTTGGATCTGAGAACATTTCACCTAGATCTTAGAATCTAATGCAACCCTCCAGCAATCACTTTTTATCATTACTTAACTGCAAAATTATGAGAATAAAATTGAAAACACAATATTTTCAATCTAAGCTCAGTAGCTTATATAGTCATATAGCTTATATAGAAACTAGTCTGGTGATATTGGATGAGTAGGCACTAGATGGGGATTTTATGCATAAGCCTCTGGCATTCATTGATTACTCTGGTTGGCACTAGGTGGTACTAGGGTATGGAGAGCTTTGCCTTTGTTAATAACAGATGTGCCAGCATAAGAAATGGTGATCATGTAATGCTTAGTGGTTTAACACCAATCCTGCCTAATAGGATAGTGGTAGGTATAGTTGTTAAAGAGCCAAAAACACCAAAATGTATGGGTACTGAACTGATTTCAGAACCATATGACTATATGAGCTATTGGGCTTAGATTGAAAATATTATTGTGTTTTCAATTTTATTCTCATAGTTTTGTAGTTAATTAGAGATGAAAGGTGGCTGCTGGAGGGTTGCTAGGTGCAGTGCTCTCAGATCCAAAACTCCACATTAACGAAGGCCACAAGCCAGAAACTAGTCTGGTGATATTGGATGAGTAAGCACTAGATGGGAATTTTACGCACAAGCCTCTGGCATCCATTGATTACTCTGGTTGGCACTGGGTGGCACTACTGTATGGAGAGTTTTGCCTTTGTTAATGAT
Source organism: Epiperipatus broadwayi (assembly GCA_028023455.1). Classification (NCBI taxonomy): domain Eukaryota; kingdom Metazoa; phylum Onychophora; class Udeonychophora; order Euonychophora; family Peripatidae; genus Epiperipatus; species Epiperipatus broadwayi. Next base: position 15,745,291 of record JAQFVV010012398.1, on the reverse strand, counting down.
TTTGCATTTTTTTATATGGAAAAAGTTAATTTAGAAATAAAAATAATTATTGTTGTTATTATTATTATTATTATTATTATTATTATTATTATAATAATAATAATAATAATATTATTATTATCATCATCATCATCATCATGATCATTATTATTATTATTATTATTCAATTTATTCATAAATAAACAGGTACTAGCATTACACAATTCAAGGACAAAATAAAATCAATTTTACACTGACATTATTATTGTAAATAGTAAGTTTAAACTTATCTATGTAATCTTATAGTATAGACATGTATTACTTTTGTAAATGCTAGTAGCTGTTTATTTGCCCTTGAATTGTGTATAGTTTAAAGATAAAATATCAATATTTACAAGCTTTTTATTTTACTCCAGTTGCAATCTATGTATTGGTGAATTAATGGAATATTTCAAAATATGTAAATAAAACAATTCATGGAAACTAGAATTATAAATTGTGATTCTATTAGAAATTCTTGTACTTGCATATTCTAATTATACAGTACCATGCATTAATTTATGTAAAAATGATATATCTGTCAACAGTCTTGTATTATACATAATGTGTATCTTCTTATAATATGTTTTATAAATATATTTAAATATATTTACTTTGTATTTTTTTATAATTTACTTATATTTGATTGATTGTTTGGATTCTAAACAATAGATCCATAATACAGAATGGGTACTAGTAATATATCAAATTGTGACCTATATATTTCTAATTTAAATTGAATATTTGATTTCAAAATCATGGCACGATTTTAAGAAACTTATTAAACACTGTTTGAATATGATCATTAAATGTATAACCACCAGTGAAAAGAATACCTAGATCTTTCTGCTTAAAACTTATGAAAATTCTGTCTCCATTAACCCAATATTGACCATTACTAACTTGTTTTTTTTGTATAAGACACTGAATTGCACTTTTTAATGCTTATTTGCATATTATTGACATGGCACCAATTACAAAAAGCATTAATATAATTTTTCAATATTTTATGTTCATTTATATGTTGGATCACCAAAAAGATCTTATATCATCTGCATATTAATATATTTTTTCAGCTATGATAAAAGCCAGATCAGAAATATAAATGGCAAAAAAGATGGAACTTAAAATACCTTCTTGTGGTATTCCACATACATAAGTACTCATAAAAGAAGATTCTCCATTAATATACACACAATTCTTTCTATTAATAAGAAAATATGTTAAAAATTTTAAAAGATTATTTGATAACCCAATGTTATCTGCTTTCATTATTAAAATCTTTAGACAAATCAAAATAAATAACATCAAGCTGACTTTGGGAATAAATAACTTGTGTTATAACATCTGATATATGCAAAAAAATGTTTCTATAAATCTTCCTGTTAAAAAAACCATGTATAAGTGAAGGAATAATATTTTTAATCGATGTACAATCCCATTATGAATTAGTTTTTTCAATATTTTAGCACAAATTGGCAACAAAGAAATAGGTCCAAAATAAGAAAAATCTGATTTTTTTTTTCTATTTTATAAATTGGAACTATTTTGACAATTTTCCAACAATCAGAAAAAACAGATGTTTTTAGTGCCAAATTAAATATATATTCTAAAGTAGGAGTAAAAGCTCATAAATAAATATAGGCATATTATCATGTGCAGTACTTCTCTTATTTTTTAAATATTTAGATACCATTATAATCTCATCCCCACTCAGACTACTTATACTTATTAAATTACCATTATCTATAAGATTATTAGCAAAATGATAATTATGTAAATACATATTATTATTAATCATATGAGATGAGAAATATCTCATATATCATAAAATAACCTGACTTAATATCTATTGTTTCTCCATTTCTGACTTTAAAATGTCCTTTCATTACATCCCAAAATTGCCTTGGACTTTTACTAATGTTATTTTGTATGTTTCCCATATATAAATGAAAATCCTGTCTTTCCAATTTTCATATCAAAAATGTGTAAGTTTTAAAGTTATTTAACAACACATATTTTTTTAATAGATTATAAAAGTACCACTTTCTCTTTATACATTTTATAAGTGTGTTTGAAAACCACTTAAAATATTTAGCTCATTTAACATGTTTCATGGAAATAAATCTATCTACTACATCAAACAACAATTTTTGAAATATTTCTCTATTAGTGAAGCATCTTTACTGTTGTAAACTTCCTCCTAGTTTATATCTTTAATTGGCTCATAGAAACCAAAATAATCACCTCTATCATAATTATAGATCTAAATTTAATTATTTTGATGTTTAATGTCACTTTAATCTCTAATGCAAAATGATGATAATCTTCAGTCATTACAGGATATTCTAATTTTGTATATGAATATATTTATAATTTGTAATTATTAAATCCAAAGTATATCCATGATTATTGTGTATATCATTAATCTGCTTTAGATCCAAAACCTTAAATATTTGCCCAAGGCATTAAATTTGGAATTACTTTGATAAACATTGTTTCTATAATATGCAATGTTCAAATCTCCCATAATTAATACTTTATACTTATATGAAACAAGAAATGACTCCCTAATGCTTAAATTTGATTTCAAGAATTTCTGTAAAACATTAGGAGAAATATAATATTTCCCAATAACAACTTAGAATTGAATTAGGAGAAATATAATATTTCCTAATAACAACTTAGAATTATTTAATTCAATTTCGATCCATGCAGCATAAAATAAGAAATCTATAACACATAGATGATGATAACAATAATGTTGATAATGTAGCCAATATTTCCTAATGATTCTATCATAACCTTGTGATTAGAATACTTCAAAACAATGTGAATAGTTATGTGGATGTAGATTATGTTCTTTATCTAAAAGTAAGTATAAGTAATTAACCAATAAAACACTATGACCAAATAATGTATGATAGAACTACATCACAAACATTAGTTAATTCTTTATATTAATAAGATTCTTGGTATAGCATTATGACAATATTTAATATTTAGTATTCAATTTTAAACTTTTTATAATTCCAATAAAAATCGCTGAAACAAGTTTTTCATATCGAAATTAGTACTGTAAATAATTACCTTTGCTTCTACTCTTCCCATTAAATCTCCCTCTTTCTGCCTGTCCATATGTGTATACACAAGGCATCTCAAAATTTAAATTGAGATGATTAACTGCTTATAGCAGCATTTATTTTCTATTCCACAAACATTAAAGGTTTTTCTTTCTATAATGTATGCAAAAACAATATAAGAGTTCTGTAAAAATAATTCACAAATACATAATGATAGTTCTGATACTGAAAATATAAAGTATTTTAAATAGCATGACTGTTGCTGAATTTAAAACTTTTATTTGGTGCATAATCACTGCTATAGATGTTTACGTATAAGATTAAAAATTACATTAAATTACACAGAGATTGAACTCTCCATACAATAGGCCACCGGTGCAAGCCAGAGTAATAAATGGATGCAAGAAGGCTTGTGCATAAAATCCCTATCTAGTGCCTACTCATACAATATCCCCTGGGTAGTTTCTAGCTTCTTGCATTCATGGAGTACTCTGATTTGCACTGGTGGTGCTAGTGTATGGAAAGTTTGACCTCTATGTAAACAGCTTGTGCAAGCATAAAAATGGTGATCATGTGATATTTAATGATTTAAAACACATTAAATTATTATGTAATATTAAACATGTAAGAAACTATAATCATTAATTTATGTGGATGTCAGCAAAATCATATAACTTTCAATAATGTAAGCATACATTTTCAAGAGCAGATCTTATCACCTTACTAAATATGACTTTAATATCATTTGATCTCTTGATTATTGCCTGCACAATTAATAAATACATAAAATAACGTTCTTTAGTATAATTATTATAATTTTATTACTCATATGAACAAAACTGTTTAACATGTTCTCTATATTTTTTCTCATTTCTCAATATGTACCTTTTTTCCATTCTTTTACATAATAACTCATGCCTGTATGCAGTAATAAATATTAAAAAAAAACAGCTACAACAACAAAACAATTATGCAATTAATTTCTCAGAAGAACATGTAATCTTTACACTCCAACATAACTAGTTGAGATCAACCATTTTAATTTCACTTCATAATTCTGAGTTACTACTCTTTTTTTTTTTTTTACGTTACACAAGTTTTTCAATAAGCACTTTCTACAAATATTTAATAAATATTTTCTCTCTCTCACCTTTAATGATCATTAGTAAAAAAAAAAAAAAAATCGCTCTAAATAAAAATCTACTTATCTATACTATCTATATTCGACATTTTATTTCAGTAAGCATTAAAGTAAAGTATATAATATATATATTAAACATATCAGTTAAATGTTTTCTGATAAAGTAGAAAAAAATAGTTATATTTTGATGAATGAGTGAATTATTAATGACTTGTTCTCAACATTAAAAAAATTATCTTCACAGTTTTAAAAATAAATTAATAATTTATTTTTTCTAACTCATATTTTTGTCTTTTTAATTTGGAAAAAATTGAGTAATTCCTAAAATATTCCTCGAGTTATAACCTACAGAATAAAAAAGACAATTATACTCAATCTCATTAAGAAAGTTTTTCCTTCTTTGACTCTTTTTGTTTTAAATTCAATATATCTATTTAACCTTGATAACATTTTAGTCAAAAAGAAGAACATAACATTTATTCTAGTCTTAAAAAACTCAAAGTTGGTCAATATGAAAAAAAAAAAAAAAATTCAAAGGAATACCTTTTGATATGAATTTTTTCAGTAATCTTAATTTTTAATTACCTCAATTCATCTGTACTGAACAAAATATATATATATAAAGGCTTGCAGCAAGTAGTTAGTAATAAACTTAATCTATCAAAGACAAAAGAAGTTATCACATTTTATTGGAGTGTTCATTAAAATTGATTTTTGAAGGGCACCTAGAGTTAAAAAAAGACTCTTATAATATTAAAAACAAAATAGATAATTCTATTTATTATACTAATGATCAAAAAGTTGACATTTCATCATGCTCAAAACTTCAAGATCACTCTTCCTTAGTTGTAATGTAAAGATTTATAACTTATACACACATTTACATAAATATATAGACATTTAAATACATAGATCCATAAAAATAAGGGTATATATATATATATATATATATGAACCTTATTGTGAAAATTTATACATATATAAACATTAAAAACCTAAAGCTAAACAAATCAATAAAATGATTAAAAATTATGACAAATTCAAAACTAAACCAGACTAGCCAAACAAATAAACTCTAAAAGACAATCAACTGTTTCATTGCTACAAGTAGACTTCTTAAGTGTAAAAGACTAAAACATAACAAATTTATATTACATATTAACCACAATTTCCATTTATATCCCCCACACCCTTAATATTAAAAGAATTTTGAAATAAGTTAATTGCTTCCAAATCCTAATTTTTTAATAAATCTTAATTTTTTAATAATAAAGATTCTTTAATTCTTCTGTTAATGTCATTTCATTCTAACAATACAACCTTAGCCTCATCAACATAAAAGCCAAAGAAACAAAAACATATTTTTCTTTATCTTTCACATTAGTACAAGCAACCTTTCAATTATTATTAATTATAGAATTGTAAAAATAGAAATTTGTTGGGAAATAACACAAAGGGGATTTTTTATAGGAATACTATTCCTGGAGTATTCTTTGTTTTTGTAAGAAATTGTGTATAGATCAGAGTAGTTTGGGCTTAAATGGAAGAATAAACCTTCATAAAAGTAAATTTGAAAATAAAATATCTTAATTTTGCTTTATATATCCATGAGAGATATATCAGCCATACTATTAGTTTTGATGAAGCTAAGGTTGTCTACTTTCAAAGAAATAAAATAAAAGAAAGAATTAAAGAATTTTTATTACTAAAAGTTTATGATTCTGAAGCAATTAATTTGATTGACAGTTATTTTAATACTAAGGGTATTTGAGGTGTAATTGGGAATTTGGTAGATTGTTGTAAATTTTCTGTTTTCAATCCTTTGCACCTGACAAATCTGCATTGGCAGGGAACCATTGTCTGTGTTGTACAGCTTTTTTTTCTTTGGTTAGTCTTGTTTAATTCTGAATTTTGTGGTATTTTTAGTTATTTATTCTAATATTTTGTTCATGTTAATGACATTACTTTTTTTAATGATTTATATATATATATAATTATTCAAAACAATACAATAATTAATACAGTAAACAATATTTTAAAAAACAAATATATACCAATTTAATAGAAGTACTTTCAACTATCTATGTAGTCGTTATCAACTAGATTCAAATTGTATTAGAAAAAACCGTTACAAATGTAAACAAAAAGTAATACGTCAGACGTCAATTTTCCCACAATTCATTAATTTTTATATTGGCAGTCTGTCTGTTTATCAACTGTTGCTTTACACTTTTTATTAACATAGCTTCTTTAATTTTGCATTTATTATTATTTCTTTCAATACACAAAATCTTAACTTTATTAAAATCAAAATCAAAACCATAATTACATGTTACATTGTGATCAAAAAATACTGATGGCGATACATCATCATTTCTAACATTCTCTTGTTTTGATTTTTGCACTCATTTATATAGTAATGGTTTTTTCTAATACAATTTGAATCTAGTTGATAACGACTACATAGATAGTTGAAAGTACTTCTATTAAATTGGTATATATTTATTTTTTAAAATATTGTTTACTGTATTAATTATTGTATTGTTTTGAATAATTATATATATTTTATTATAATTGGAATACAGACATTGATTAATAATATATATATATATAATTAAATATATATATATATAAACATAATTAAATATTAGTAAATACAGTAATCAAATATTTTGAAAAGTACAAAAAATATAATCATCACTTAGGAGTGTTTTTGACTCACCTCATAATCTTTGTCAACTAATACAGTTGACAAAGACTACAAGGATTGTCAAAAGTGCTCCTAAGTGACAATTATATTTTTTGTACTTTTCAAAATTTTTGATTACTGTATTTACTAATATTTAATTGCAAGATTCTGTATATTGCTTTGAAGAAATACAGACATCGATTTATATATATATACCAGTAATTAATGCTCATAGCTGATGAACAACCAAACAAAATTCTTGATTTCAACTTTTTTTTATCACAATTACTAAATATAGAAGTCATTTAATTAGGATAAAAACATTAAATAGATAATACAAAATGATTAAACAAAATATTTCAATCATTAGTTACATGTATGCTATAAACAGATTGAGTCTTGATAGTTATGAGTGCATAGTGTTGAAAAATGCATGTCTACCTAACTTAAAAACAATACTGTTGCACTGACAATAAGATATGAGAGAGCCAATACTATGAAATAATCATCTTTCATAATATATTAAGTAACCATTAAAAAAACAGTAATCACCTAAACATACAATATAGATAGTAATCAATATTTCTCACTGTTGTCAAGGCAACCTCTTTTCTTTTAATAATAAGAGTGGAAATCCACTCTTACTAATGATCAAATGAATATATATGGACAATTAAAGATTGCAATTTGACCACAGAGATTGAAATATTGATAAAATGAAGTTTAAATAAGTCTCTTTAAACATAAAATAAACATATCCATGTAATGAAGACTAATATAGTCAATTATAACATTACAAACTGCAATACTTTTAAATTGCTCATGTATTATTTAAATAATAAGTGAAATAATGCTTAAAGCTAAATGGGGTAATATGTAACCATTAGAAACCAGTAACCACTTACACATACCAATATATAAGAGAGAGTATATTTTATCTAATTTGTATGAGTATGCAAAATGACGAATGTGAATATATATCAAATAAAACTTAGATTGTTTCCAGGTTCTAAGTGAACTCAGAATTTTTGTTTTCAAATAATCAAACCACAGCCATATCAGTTAATCATCCCATTTGGGTTAGCCAAAGACAATGTAGTTTCTGAAAGTTCTTATTGTAAAAGATAAACAAAGATAAATAAATATTAAATTCTAGCATCTTAAAAATTTGGTAAATAATATTTTCTCATTCATTATTCCTCTATCAAGTCAGGAATTTTATAGAAGGTGTGACTTATATTTGACTATTTAAAATGTTTTATCTATATATGAATGTCTATAAACTAGTCAAAGAACAAAATGTCACAAGTTGACTGGAGTAACAGAAAAATTAATCATCATTGTCAAATAAAGAGTTCAAATACAATATGAAAAGGAAAATACTATTTAGAAAATATTTTCATGATAGTGTCATAATTATGTAACGTTTTCCTAGAAAAATCAAGATATATGTACAAATGTTTAAAAGAATGGTACAAAAACTTTCCAATTGCAGGCAAGTAAAAATATTCAAAAGTAATAATTTATATACATACAAACAGCAATTATGTTTAAATTAATTATATTAAAACAACTTTTTCCCCCAGAAAATTGTCCCTGTAAGGCTAAGGCGTTTTCGATAGCCCATTAAAAAGAAATAATGGAAGAGAAGACAGTACTTACTAATTGCTAAAAAGTAACAAAAAAAAAACAGGGCTGTTGTTACTGACAGAGATATTAAAAATTTATATAATATTAATAAATGCCTAGCGCTTTGTGCCTAAGTCCTTTTCAAAAAAAAAATACTGTATTGGACTTAATTCGAAAGCGTTATAGCATTTATTATTATATAAATTTTTAGTATCTTTGTCAGTAACAACAGCCGTGTTTTTTTTTTTTTTTTGTTATTTCAAGTATAAGATAGAAGAAGTATTTGTTTATTATATTTGCTAAGAAATGTGAATCTATAAAGTTTTCCATTTTATTTTATCATCTAAATAAGAATAGTTATATACCTATTATTCGACCAATGTTGGATGGTTAGTTAGATTGATTATGGGTTTGCTATCTGTAAAAAATATTTTAAGCCTTTGAAAAACAATTCTAGTGGATTCGAACTTCATATTGTAGGCATGTTAGACAGATGCTCTATTTTTACTGCAAAAGGTGCTTTTCAATATATAATTACACGATACTATCTATCTACAGGTTACACACATACACACACATTTATTTATTCAGAGCAATTTACTTTAAAAAAAAAAAAACAACACCTGTAATAATAAACTGTTAAGTTGTATAAAAAAGCATCTTTAAGTAATGATTAAACAACACCTGCCACTATCACTAGATTTCCAAAAAATATAAAGTCAAGGGTTTGTACTTTTTTTAAAAAATGTCATCACGACTCTTTGAAAAATCAACTTCAGATTTCTAGAACTTCAAGTAGCTGTCTTCGTTCAATCATAAAAGAAGTTGATTCGTGGCTTGGTTTTTCTGTTGGGATGCATTGAAGCAACCTTTGAAACACAAGATTGGGTTTGGAGTAGTGGAAAAAACAGGAAGAACAAAGTAATGATCCTGTCTTCTGCTTGACTGGGCCTCACCTCACTTGAGTGCATTCCAAGATAGCAACTTCTTACCTTGTTGTCTTAACTGCTTAACCATGGTCTGACTTCTGCTTCCAGTAATAAACAGAGATCAACTTCTCTTACTTATGTATATATTAAGTTATTCCCCTTTTGGACTAGCATTTACAACATTACTTTTCAACGTGTGCTTTAAATTTAAATCATCAACTAAACAACACAAGCGTAACATTAAATATCTAACCGCTGGGAAACAAATACATTTAAGATAGCAAATTAATAAAGTATTGAAAATTGGTTGTAAAAAATAAATAACCATTTGAAATAATAGTTTATAAATGAAATGTTAAAAGCAATAATTTATTTATTTAAATAATTCTTAAAATAATTTTACAGATAAAAAAAAAATTCTTCAATTTTTTTATTCCAAAAATAAATACACTTAACAACGGAAAATAAAAATGTATGTATAAACAAACAGAATATTTCTAATTTACAATTATATATTAGAATTTATACGCACATTATTACGTACACAATGGTCTTAGCGGCCGTAAGAGAATCTCATCTTTTCAACAAAGACATCATTCAAATTACAATCGTATTAATTAGTTTTAGTCAGCACATCAGAATCAAACAATATAAACTTGGGCACATATCTTTCAATTAAAAGTAGCTAAATAAGTTTTTAAAAAAAACTTCTATTTGACACCTAGTTGAATTGGCTATGGGCCACTTATTTGAAAAAAATTCTATTGCTGTTCAAAAACTAAAAAAAAAAAATTAAAGAATATCTATCTAGTCTTGATTGAACTCCAGATAGTGAGAAAGCAGATATGATATACACTATTTCATGAGATTCTTCAGATATAATAAATAAAAATACATGAGAAACTTTTATTATGATAAACTTCATAAGGATGCATTCGTATGATAATAAGCAAATTAATCCCATTTAATAAAAAAAAAAATGTAACTTCAAATAAAAAAATAGAAATATTACTGTTTTAGAACTATTAAATTTAAGTACAAGTATATTATCTATACTGAACTTAATGTAATTAAAAGGGATTTGAACTTAGATTTTCAAGATTCTTACAGCTATCCATTCCATCTCACATAACTAATACACATGACAACATACATGCGAAGAAGATAAATGATTTCCAATGTTTTATGTGCTGAAGCAGCACTCATCAGTTGGTCCAGATCACTATCTTCTATACATTTATATAATCCGCACTCAGTTTATATTAAAATAGAACATCTTCAAACTTTAATGGACAGGCTACAATCTTCTCCACTCTCCATGAGGCCATGTGTATTGGTTGTATAAGATGGAGTGGATAGCTATAGTGAGTATGAAAGTCTCAGTTCTAATCCCTTCTAATAACTGCTAACAATATATTTTGCATTAACACAAACTCATAAGATATATTATCAACACTGATTTATCACAGGCAGGTTCCATACACCAAAACAGTTTACATTCCTCAAGTCTTGTTCTCCATTAGTCTATTTTTCAAATATTAATAGCCACTTAATTATTCCCACATCTCTCAATCCAATCATTCATTATCACAACTTCATATTTAATAACTTTCAATAATTATATATTGCTAATCTTAGTATTATCTTTTCCAATTCTCCCTTAATTTCCTATCTGTAAAACCTAGAATATTTGTTTTTGCATCTAATCCTTCACATATAGGAGCTTAAATGTATTAAGATCCTATATGTGAGAGGTCAAATTAACTTAAAGTCAGCATAGACATGACAATAGTATTAGCATCAACAAGAGCTTTGAACATTCCATTATTGGATTTTCAATGACATGGATGGCTGAAGAGTTGGAGAATGGATAAGATTGAAGTTTGTTCATTAAAGATTGAAGATTTGCTTTCTTGATAAAAACTGAGCACTGATTTATACATGTGTGGGAGATGGTGAGATGTGTGCTGATTCAGCATAAAATACATATATTGGAGATCATTTATCTTTTTCACATGTATGTAGCCATATGTATTTGTTGTATAAGATAGAGTGAATAGTTGTAAAGAGCCTGAAAGTTTGAGTTCAAATCTCTTCTAATTACATTGTTTTATATAGACAATATACATGTATTTAAATATTCAGCCTGTATTTGGCCCATCCATCTTCTGTATATTTAAATGGACATATTCAGCTCCTATATGTGAGGTATCCAAATGACTTAAAGTCAACATGAGTATGGCAATATTATTGGCATTAACAAAAATTTTGAGTGGACGGCTGAAGAGTTGGAGGATGGAGAGGATTGAAGCTTGTCCATTGAAGTTTGAAGATGTGCTATCTTAATATAAACTCAGCAATGACTGTATATATGTGTGGGAGATGGTGATATGAACCAACTGATGAGTGCTGTTTTGGCATGATGTATGTATATTGGAGATTGTTTATCTTTTTCACATGCATGTAGTTGTGTGTAACTGTTGTATAAGAAAGAGTGGATAATTGTGGGAGCTTGAATGTCTGAAGTCAAGTCCCTTTATATATATATATATATATATATATATATATATCATATATATATATATATATATATATATATATATATCATAACAACATAGATATGAAATTATCAAGCAGCAGCATCTAGATTACAAAGTCATTATTACAAGCAGATGAAAAATGGATTACTTTTTTTTTGTTTGTGATAAATACTTTGTAATCTAGGTGCTGCAGCTCAATATTATGCTGTATCATTTTTAGATAATTCCATAGTAAATTTTATGCATAACTGCATTATTTATATAAATATATATGTATGTGTAAAGTGAATACTACATAACATTAACAAATAAAGTAGAAATCCATATGACATTGAAATGATAGTAAAATAACAAACTTATATTAAAATTCATTACATGACTGACTATGATTTCATTTAAGACAAACAAACCTATTCAAATTTAATTTATTTTTACTTGAGTAATTCTATGCCATGCAAAAAAATTTAGTATACGTTTATTATTTTACTAATATTTTAATGTCATATAGTTACTCATTAAAATATATATTATATGTATATATAAAATTGGATAGAAGCAAATAATCTTTAACACGTGTTCCGAATAGTCAGCACTCTCCATCAATAAATATTTTAAGAAAATATGAATAACCAACTATAATTAGAGCTTATAAACCAACATTCAATGACAATTCTGGAAATTGAATGTTATTTTATTAAATAGTCAAATCATTAAATCGGTGAATTACTTGCCTGTGATTTATTATTTGAACAACTATGCTGGTTTAAAGATTTGACTGTTTGATAAAGTCACACTTCATTTTATGCACTGTCAATAAATGTTGGTATATTTAAAAATAAGTTCTAAGAGTGAGTGGTTACTTATATTTTAAAATATTTATGGACTTTAAGTGCTGATTAATCATAGTACATGTATGAAAGATAGTTTTTTTAAAATCTAAATTACACACACACACACACACATATATATAAATGTTGTGTTATTTAATGTACATATATTTATATCAATAATTTCAATTTCTGTGGCCATGTTGCAATCTTCAGTGTCTATATAAATACATTGGACCATAAATAAATGTGGGATTCCACCTTTATTGTTAAAAGAAGATTGCCTTGACAATAGTTTGAGGTTGTTGATTGTTATTGATATTTGAATTGTCTAAGTGTTGATTGATTTTTAATGATATATTTATATGTACATTTCTATATTTTACATGACCTTCAATTGAAAATGATTACTATGCAAACAAAATTACTTTATATTATTATTATTATTATTATTATTATTATTATTATTATTATTATTATTATTATTATTATTATTATTATTATTATTATTATTATTATTATTATTATTATTATTATTATTATTATTATTATTATTATTATTATTATTATTATTATTATTATTATTATTATTATTATTATTATTATTATTATTATTATTATTATTATTATTATTATTATTATTATTATTATTATTATTATTATTATTATTATTATTATTATTATTATTATTATTATTATTATTATTATTATTATTATTATTATTATTATTATTATTATTATTATTATTATTATTATTATTATTATTATTATTATTATTATTATTACGTTTCAATAAAGGCTTTATTGATCTCAATGGTTTACATAAGTTTACATCTAGAAAAATTTGAAATTTAACATACAATGAATAATATTAGGGTAAACACATATAAATGAATTTAGTGGTTACACTTTGTGGTTAATGGACTATAACAATATAAAAATTAAAAAAGCAAAAATAATCAGAGTTGTAACGTTTGAGGAGCTTATTTAGTTTTGTCCGCATGTCACTTTGAATGTTAGTTGTATGATAGTTTTTCTTTGCAGCATTCACAGCATTGATGGTTGTTTTAACAATGACCATGTTGCTGCATATAAGTGGGGGTTGGTTATTATTTTATCTCTATTTCGAATGTGTAGCAGTTTGTTGCTAAATGTAGCTGGGTGTCATCTGGTGTTATTGCCAATTAAGAAAGTACATCGGGTGCACCAATACGCATATAGAACAAATGTGGCTGCCCTAATGATAGGTATTGATCTTCCCTGAAAAGCACTATTATGTGATTAATGAATGTACCCGGTTTTCTGTAGGTGTTACACATCATCTGTCGTGTCTGGTTAAGTGCTACACATTGATAAATAAAGTGGTCCAGTGTCTCTTCTGCTCGATGGCAGAGTCCACAGAAGGGGTCAATAGATATATACATTCTTTTATGATAAAGAAAGTGGGTTGTTGGCAAGGCAATGAGATTGATTTTTATGATAAAATCAAAGTATTTGGGCTCTAGAGCCCATTTTTTTATATTTCTTGAGTAGTCTCTTGTTGTTAATTCCTAGCATAGGTTGTATAACCTTAGTATCTGCTTCTCTGCTTATTAAACCATAAATATCCCAGTATGAATACTTATGCAAATACTGTTCTGGAATCTTGTCTGTGGTTTTGCATTGGTATATAATGTTGGTGAATAAGAACCTTTTAGAGGTGGTCTATCTGTTGGAGTAACTTGTAGCAAGTGGTTAATTTTGGGGTATTTGGCAAGTATTGTGATTATTGAGTTCCTTAACTTCTGTATATGAAAAACATTGATGTTGTGCAAGCCAAGTCCATTTTTTATTAGAGGTTGGCTAAGTTTTTTTGTGGAAATTGCTACTGTTTTTCTGGCCCAAAGTAGTTTATTATATATGGTTTTAATTTTTGAAATGAACCCCTTTGAGAATGTAATAACCGGTACATAGTAAGTTATTTTGGTTGTGATAAGCTGGTTAATTAACTGTACTTTGGAATATAGTGAAAGATATTATTATTATTATTATTATTATTATTATTATTATTATTATTATTATTATTATTATTATTATTATTATTATTATTATTATTATTATTATTATTATTATTATTATTATTATTATTATTATTATTATTATTATTATTATTATTATTATTATTATTATTATTATTATTATTATTATTATTATTATTATTATTATTATTATTATTATTATTATTATTATTATTATTATTATTATTATTATTATTATTATTATTATTATTATTATTATTATGTTTCAAAGAAAATAACTTTATTGATGACCATAGGGTTACATTTGCCATAAGACACTTTGTATATATATATTTACATTGCTAATGAGTAAATCAAGTTTAAGTTTGTATCTGTGATGTACAAAAAAAAATTAAATTAGGAGGGAAAGATATTTAAACATTGTTAAGGGGAGTGAAAAATACATATGTATACATTACATTTGTGAGCGCTGCTTGCTGTAATCAGAGTTCTCAAAAGTCTTGGGTTATCATTGTTCAATTTGCAAAACTTCAACTTGTATGTATATTGCAGTTCTGGGTTTAGTTTGCTTTCCAGTATTTGAGTTCTGATTTTGTTGTTCCTGTCCTCTATATTAATCGTATGCAATCAAAGACGACATTCTGTTTTTTATTTGTAGATACTGGCCACATTTATTTTTTATTTTTTTAAATATTTGGTTGATGGCATAGATTGTTGGTTATTGGGAGCCATTTTAGAGGTTTGATTGTTGTGTTATCAGTGACCAGGTTGCTGCATAGATGTCTGGATGTGCAATTTTATTGTCTCTGGCTCATAGTTTTGCCAGTTTGATATTGAAAGTTGATGGATGTCACCTTGTGTTGTTACCTAAAGTAAATGTGCATCTAGTGCACCAGTATGCATAAAGCACAAAAGTGGCTGCATGGACTGATGAAATAGAGCCTTTGAAATATGCATTAAAGATTGTTTGAAGAGTTGTGTTAGATTGTCTATATGCTCCTATCATAATAAATCGAATTCTGTCTAGTGCCGGACAAAGATAGAATAGATGTTCCTGGGTTTCTTCAGCCCTGTGACACAGGGGACAAAAAGGATCAATGTTAGTGTATAGTCTCCGATATCTCAGAAAATATGTCATGGGCAGTGCATGTAGGTTTAGTCTCAGCAAAAAATCAAAATATTTTGGTTCCAGGGACCATTTTTTAAACTTATGGAGTAATTGTAGATTATTGATTTTCAGCATTGTCAGATTGGTATCATGGCTTGGATTTGGATGGATTAATGAATAAATTTGCCAGTATGAGTGCTTGTATATTGTCTGAAGAGATATCTGTGGTCATGTGCTTTTTATATGATTGATCATTGATGCTAGGTGGTCATAGGCAGGGGGTGGTCTATCTGTTGGAGTTATTTGAAGTAGGCATTCAAGCATTGGAAAGTGTTTGTCTGTGGATGCTATTAAGTTTGTGGCCTTCTGTAGATGGAAAATATAAATACTGTGAAGTCCTATTCCATTGTGAATAGGTGGTCTGGTAAGTTGTTTTGCAGATATTGACACAGTCTTCCGCTGCCACACGAGCTTATTACATAGAGAAGAGAGTTTGTTAATAAAACCTTTAGAAAAGGAGATAATGGGTGAGTAATAGGTGATTTTTGTTATGGCTAGCTGGTTAAATAGCTGGATCTTGGAGTATATTGAAAGATATGCCTTTGAGAGTGAAATGGTAATTCGTTCTGTTTCTTCTTTGAGTTTATTCTGGATCTTGACCCTCATTGTACTTGCACTCATATAAAAGGAAAATCCCAAGAAAGCAGATAGCTTTCCCCCATACATGCCTGTGCACTGCTTTGCATTATAAAGAGACCAAACTGCAGTCTTATTTAGATTGACCCTGATTTTGTGTGTGGCTGCAAATTCTTGTAGTATTGTATGCAAGGCTGGTAGGCATTTTTTAGATGGGAGGAAGACAGTTATATCATCCATATAAGTGATACATGTTACCTGCTGAGATGTGTTTGGTATTTGGATGCCAATGAATGTTTGCTGGATTTTTACTAATAGAGGGTTGATGTAAAAAGTGAAAAGTAAAGCACTCAGGGGGGATCCTTGTGAGATCGATTGTGTTGGAGTAAAAGATTCAGAATTTTTTCCACTGAGTGTAATATGTATATCCCGATTTAACAACAAGTTGGTTATAAAATATAAAAGAGTGCGAGGTATTTCAGTGGCAGCCAACATTTTAATTAATATCTCGATTGCCACAGAATCAAAAGCTGACTCGATGTCTATTTGAACTGCAACTGGGCTGTATTTTTTCCGGCCTCGCACCGACCCCAATACAGCTTCGAAAAGAAGTGCTGCCTGTCCTGTAGATGATTGCTTTCTTGCAAACTGATATGGTGAAATCAATGGGAGCAGATATGGCTCAATCCTGTCTTTAATAACTTTCTCAATGATCTTGATGGCTATTGGGCACATGGAGATAGGCCTAATATTATTAAGGGTGGTTATTGGAGCTGGTTTCTTATTAAATGGTACTATTGCAATTGGATAAAGATTTTCAATGTTGTATATTTTTTGTGAGAGATAGTTTGCAAGAATACATATTACTTGAGTAGTTGTATGGCTAAGGTGCTCATACCCAAATTTTGGTAACCATGAGTGCCTGGATGACAGGCATATTATTATTATTATTATTATTATTATTATTATTATTATTATTATTATTATTATTATTATTATTATTATTATTATTATTATTATTATTATTATTATTATTATTATTATTATTATTATTATTATTATTATTATTATTATTATTATTATTATTATTATTATTATTATTATTATTATTATTATTATTATTATTATTATTATTATTATTATTATTATTTACAAACTAGTATTGTTTGTCATAAAGTTAATATGAATAATTTTAAGTCTTCTTGTTTTTATATTTCTGTTTCTGCACATAAACATAATGAAATAATATCCTCTAATTTATGGCCTTGCGGTGCTTCCATTTCTTTTTTTTATAGATCTCTGGCCAGGTCTCTAAGGTTTTAAGAGAATTTATTTCATTTATTTTGTTTTACTATCTATTTTATTTTTTTTGTATTTTTTCTTTATCTTTTTCTCTTTTTGTTTTTATTTGTGTTGTTTCCATTATCTTTGCGGGTAACATGCTAGGCCTTTCTTATTTTTACATGAATGTCAGAGGTATGAGGATTAAATGTGTTCAAATTAAACAATTTTTTGAAACTGAACATTTTGATCTTATTTTACTTACAGAAACATGGTTAAATCAACAATTTCCTGATTGTTCTTTTCTTGATGATAGATTCAGTATTTTGCGAACTGGCAGATCTATGGATAATATTTCTCGAGGTGGTGGTACTCTGATTGCTCTTCATAAAGATGTTTTTTATAAAGAACTTTATTTTTCTTCTTCTTTTTGTGAATCTACATGGTGTGAAATTACTTTAAATCACAACTTTAAATTTATTTTAGGTAATGTTTACCTCAAACCCATTTTGTTGTTGTTGGAGTTTGATTATTTTTTGACATCACTTGAAGATTTGCTGATTGGCTATGATAATGTTATTATTATCAGGGATTTAAATATTCCAGATTTATATTCAGGTACTACTATCATAGATTCTGTCTCTTTTTCACCTAAAGCATTGAGAATGATTCATTTTTGCAATTTGTTGAATTTAAAACAATTTAATCTATACACCAATTTTAATGATCATACATTGGATTATATTCTCAGTAATTTTCCTACAATTGAATGTTTAACTACTTCTTCTCTTTCTTTTTCCATTGATTTGCATGATCCTCCCTTAGAATTTTATATTAATATTAAATTTAATAGACTCTGTCCCTTTAAAACTATGAAAAGAAACTACAGAAAAGGAAATTATTTGGGTCTTTGTTTGCAATTATCTAATTTTAACTGGGAAAATTTGTATTCTTCATCTGATGTAGATTTCTGTATGAAGTTTTTTGAACAATCATTTAGTGAACTAATTGACAAATATATTCCTAAGAAAAAAAATTTAACTAACCATTTTCCTCTCTGGTTTTCAGTTTCTCTTAAAGAAATTATTAAAAGGAAATCATTTCACCATCGTAAATATTGGAAAACTAAGAACTTAAATTATTATAACAATTTTATTAATTATAGAAGATTGTCAAAGGTTATATATCATAGAGATTTTCAAAAATTTATACAAAATACTGAAAGTCATATTTCTGACAATCCTTTGCAATTTTAGTCTCTAGTTAAGGATTTAGGTATTACAAAAAAAATTACAGGGTAATAATTCTAATCTAGTCGCTGATGATTTTTCTCATTATTTCTCAGACCTTTTTAAACAATCTAATTCTTTTACTGATTTAACTGAAAATAATGATCTAGTTGAAGAAAGGATAACATTTGATTCATTTATTGAATCTGATGTTACTTTTGCTATTGGGCAGCTTAAATTACATTCTAGTGTGGGCCTTGACAATATTCCAGCTTTCATTTATAAAGGATGTGCTAAATACATTGCTTCTCCTCTTTTGCATATTTTTAATTGCTCTTTGGCAAATGGTACTTTTCCTACATCATTTAAAATTGCTAAAGTTGTTCCTATTTTTAAGAAAGGATCTAGAAATTTGGTAAGTGACTATAGGCCTATTTCAATTCTACACACTGTTGCTCAAATTTTTGAAAGATGTTTACATAATAAAATTATCTTAGAGATCTCTAAGGTTTTGGCACCAGAACAGCATGGATTTGTGCCTAATAGGTCCATTGAAACAAATTTGCTAACTATTTTTGATCACATTTCAAATTCAATTCAGAATCAATATAGGCTAGATGTTGTTTATTTTGATATGTCCAAAGCTTTTGATAGAGTTAATCATAAAATTCTTCTTCAGATGCTTTGTAGATTAGGTTTTTCTAAATTATTAATTAATTGGTTTGACTCTTTTCTTAGGGATAGAATGTGTTGTGCGAGGTTTAATAGTAAATTGTCATTACCATATTGCTTCACTGGAGTGCCTCAAGGCAGTGTTTTTGCACCTTTGTTATTTAATGTATACATTGATGACCTAAAAACATGCATTAAATTTTCACATCTTTTATGTTATGCAGATGATTGCAAAATTTTTAGACATGTTTATAACATTAATGACTGTTCTTTTGCTTCAAAGTGATATAGATAATTTCTTGAATTGGTGTGAATATAATTATATAGATATAAATATGGATAAGTGCTCCATTGTCTCTTACTCTAAAAAATCTGAAGTCTTAAGGTTTTCCTACTATATTGGGGACTCTAAAATTATAACAAATGATCATCAAAGAGATCTAGGCATAATATTTTCCAATAATGGATCTTTTCATAATCACATTAATTTTATGGTGAATAAATCTCTGAAAATTGTAGGAGCTATTTACAGATATGGAAAAGCATTTAATAAATTTACAAAGATTAAACTTTTTATATCTTTAGTTCTTCCCATATTGGAGTATGGTTCAATTATATGGAATCCTCATAACAGGACAGATATCATAAGAATTCAGTCTGTTTTTGACAAATTTGCAAAATTAAATAGTTTAGGTAGTGAACACTATGTTGATTTACTGCTGAGACGAAAAACAAGAGATCTCAAACTTCTTCATAAATTCATCTCCCAGAATATTTCTGTGTCTAATTTGCTTTCTAACTTAGGTATTAAGAAACAGAATTATAACACTCGTACTCACAATGTTTTTGAACTGAAAATTTGTAAATCTGATCTATTAAGATTTTCCCCTTTATTTCATTTACATAGAACTTATAACAAAGATTTTGGTAATGATGATGTTTTTAATTTGGATTTTAAACAATTCACTAAAGTCCTCATAAAAAAATATTATTCTTGATTTTATTTGATATATTGCCTTTTTATTTATTTGTGCATTTTATTGTTTTTCTATTTTATTGGTATTATTTATTATTATTATTATTATTATTATTTTAATGCTTATTTAGATTTGTATCTAATAATTACATTACTGTGCAATCTATAATTGGCTAAATGCTATTGATATATACATTAAATAAATAAAGAATTTATTATTATTATTATTATTATTATTATTATTATTATTATTATTATTATTATTATTATTATTATTATTATTATTATTATTATTATTATTATTATTATTATTATTGACCATTATTACAATTTAAAATGTATATATATGTGTGTGTGTGTGTGCATGTATGTGTATTCAAACAAAGATATATGAAGATGAATATATATGAAAACTGCATTAATCTGTAGAAGGCCATTATTTTCAACGAAATGTTTGTATTTTTATGGTATAACATTATATAACATGTAATCAATGATTAAGAAAAAGCTAAATTATTTCTTATGAAAAATAATGCCCAGTTTTTTTACAAACATTGTTCAAAAGTGCTCAATCCAGCCTGATGAAATTTAAATTGGATTGGAATAAATATGGAGAGGGTTCTGTGAAACACAAATGATTGAATGAACTTATCAAAGCAACCACTGTCATCATAGAAAGTAAAACTGCTATCTGAAAATAATGTTTACACCATGAAATGAATATGATCTTTCAAAATATTTAAACAGTACATGACTAAACAGCCTCTGTATAAAGTACAATTGATAAAATAGAAATTCATAATAAAATTTCCCAAATTTTAACAGTGTTATCACCATATATCACAAAAATTGTCTGTCTAATAAAATCTTTAAGGAGATTATCTCATATAAACAATTTCAATTCCTTATATGAAAATAAATTATGGTTTATATAATTAAAGGCCACAATGTGAATCATTCATTATTTAATTTTCACACTTATAATACCATTATGTCAGACTCTTACATCCATATTTCAGAAACTTAACATTAAACTGGCAAATTCATCCTACAAATTCTTTTTGTGATATATCTTGTGGATGGTCTTGGCAGTTTCATAATATTCAAATGTGTGTTTAACAATGAATTGTTCTTTTAGCTTTATCTACCTCTTAGAGCAAATATCTGATTACTACAAATTGAAGATTTTATTCTCCCATATTTGTTAAATGCACCTATTATAATTAAGAACATTATCAATTATCAATTCCACAGTTCTGGACATTTTTTCAAAACTAATAAGGTACCAATTCTTTAATTTTTTTAAAATTAAATAAATTTTGGCATTTCTTTTTATAATATTACAATTGATTTTAATTTCTTGTAAGATAATTTTACTTTTTTATTACGATATTATGTAAGTAAAACAAAATACTAACAAAAGATTATGTCCATATAAATGATAAGTATTCCTATAATTTAACTAAACTCCATATTGCAGAATGAAATATATAAACAATCCACTAACTTATAATATTAAAATTAAGCCTGCAGGACTAGATTTATTAAAAATTAGTAGTCTGCCTATATATATATGTTAAAACGAAGATTTGCACGGGTTAAATATATAAAATACATATTTTGCGGGTTCATCTGTGTTAAAAACTTTTAATATCAATATACTGACGTTTCGACTTGGTCACACAAGCCATCCACAGAGTTATATAAAAAAAAACCTCTGTGGATGGCTTGTGTGACCAAGTCGAAACGTCAGTATATTGATATTAAAAGTTTTTAACACGGATGAACCCGCAAAATATGTATTTTATATATATATATTGTGGTCCCATTATGTCACAAACTTCTATGAATAAAATATTTACATTTTTATAGAATAGACATTGTAGTGATAGACAGTTCAAATCAAGAGAGAGATAAAAAATTATTTGAATGCTCTTAATATTTGAATCTAATCTATAAATACTTTAAATTAATAAATAATCTGAAAAAGACTCAACATTTTTATTGGACAGTGATTGAGAGAAAGATGTTTCTTTTGCTCTTAATCAGCTTGGGAATTTGTTTCAGTTTATGCAGCACTTGTAGCTTTTCAGGATGGTAAGGTATTGCACAGAATTCAATGTTCTGCTGGTGTATTTAACTATTTCAATTCACTTAGTTAAACATTGGTATGGTGTTCTGTTATATTTTTTTTGTATCAAAATAAAACCCAAACCACTTTATAATATAAAATTGCAGGAGAACATTCATTTAAAAATGCTCAAAACTACTACCAACAAATTTCTCCAGTCACTACATGAGGAAAAAAAACCACTTCCACATGCCTTTGTTTACATCATAATTAATTCATGAAAATATTTACTTTAATCCCTATGTAACCTTTTTAAAGAAATGAAATAATAAAGAGAATAAGAAATTATTCTAAATTCCCAAAACTATTAAATATATATCTGAGTTTAAATCCATACAACACCTTGGATTAAAAATAAAGCAGAATTTTTTATTATTTGTAAGTAAACCAAGACCCAAAGACTTTTGTAAACTACCAAAACAAATTGTCCAAATTTAAAGGCTATCTGTCAATAGCAATGGATATATATGTATATATAATTTAATATTTTAATGAATTATATAGTTGGTGAAATATTTTGTAAATACAAAAGTTGCTAGGCTAAAAGATCAATAGTAGACTCCATCCGATCTGCAACCTAATCAAAACATGATTAGCTGCAGTTTTTAACCAAATTAAAATGGAATCTCCATTTATAAAATATTTCATTACATATATGTATGCAAAAAATTTATTTTATGCATATCAATATAAATCTTTAAAATACTTTGAATCCATACAATAAATGTAATTAGTACCAGAAGCATATAGATTAAACAATCTGTTCGTTTAATAATACATTAAGATATGCTTAGAGATAATCCGTTCTAAACATTCATTCTAAAGTGATGTTATCATCCATCCCAACTACTTAAACAGAAAAAATATAATAAAAAAATATGATTAAAAATATTCTAAACATAATTTATTGTATTAAACTTTAAATACTGTATTGTACATGTAAACTAGAAAGTTTAATTTTAATCTCAAATAAAACTAAACTTTTAAAAATATAAAATATATTAACTTTATCAACTAACATTTGCCTTTCATTAATCCACATTAATAAAAGAGTTTATACCTGTCCCAGAATATTTACAAGATGAACAATTTAATCTAAAAATTCTCTTTAAGATTTATGCATTATATATATAATATTTAAATACGTGTGTATTGTCTAGCCAGGGTTTGAACAAAGACTTTCAAGCTCCCTACAGTTATCCACTCCATATCATACAAACAATACACATGATTGTATATATGTGTGAAAGATGGTAATTTGGGCTAAATGATCAGTGCTAGTTTAGCACAAAATACAGATATTGAAGATCATTTATCTTTTTCATATTATGTGGTCATGTGTATCATTTGTATAAGATGGAGTGGAAAACTGTAGGGAGCTTAAAAGTCTGAGTTCAAACCCTCTCTAATATATATATATATATATTTCAAATATTCATATTCAGCACTTATATCTCTGATAGTTTTACCACCATTTTATTGAAAGATATTAATATAACAAAGTCCATTTATTTTCTCATTCCTTTTTCTGACTTATGGCTAAAATTATCATATAGTATTTACATAGCAGAATAATGTTTAAAAAATACAGCATTTCACTGTTAAAGATGTGAGAGAATAAAACTGGTAATAAAATCTTTACAAAAATTAAGAATAATATTGTATGAGCAAAAAAAAAATATTCTGAAATGTTTTGCACGTGTATGATGTCAGTCAATGAGATTCACTATAATCTATATTGATGTAACTAATTCATACTTACAATTATAGCTACAATTGTCTGTGTTACATGAGAAAAAAAACTTTTTTCATTTACCAAACAATTTTATTATTTTAATTGTTTTTTTATGACTTAATAATAATTGAGTTAAAAACTAATTTTATTTTATCACAATGACTTCTCAACTAAAAGTCACTCAAATATATATAAATAACCATGTTTAATTTTTTTAAGTGTTGTATCTTTACTATTATTAATTTAAAATACATTGATTAATAGACAATTACTTTAAGATTAATGCATTAAAATGCTGAAATTTTATGAAGATATATTATTGATATAATTCTTTTATAATTTTAATTACAGTATATATCATTGAAAAAATAAATGTAATAGCTAAATACTGTACAAAGACAAATTATATAATATTTAATAGAAAAATTACAGTAATATTTAATATAAAAGAACTTTGAAAAAGCAAAAGAAATTGGTAATCAAGTTTTACAAAATATATTCTTATATCATTCAGTGGTCATTATTTGAATTTGATTTAATGAGGGAAAATGTAGGTGTTATTAGTTTGCAAATTGCACAAGACTGATATTGAATAGGATTCACTGTATATACTTACTGTTATTAAGTACAAAATTTTAAGCATTAAAAGTTATTCTAAAAATAATTTAGTTTTACTTATTTTTTTTACTTCCTTATGCAAAATGCATGTCAGATTTCTTTCTTTTTTCCACTTAGCAAATTCAATGTAATTTTTTTAAAAAACAACAACAACAACAACAAAAAAAAACATTAAAAAAAACTTCAGAGTTTGAAAACTTTTTTTCTTGCTTCTATGATTTTTCCATTCCATTTACTAGGACTAAAATATAAAACACGTAACTGATTGCAATTACAATTTTTAATTTAAATATATATTAAACTTTTTTAAAATTTTATATTTAAATGTATAGTACTAATTTATTTAGTAGTAACATGTACATAATATATATATATGTTGAAAACATGAAATTAAAATATTTTTGGGGGTCATACAATTTATTAGTTTTTGTTTAAATTGCTAACATTATGTCTAAATTTTATATTTCATCATATAATTGTAAAAATCTTTGTTATAATATGTTGAAAACATCATAATACAATTGAACTACATATATCAATGTTAAGAAATATAAATTAATATGCTTCACTATTATCTCAAAACTTGACCTTTATGTCAAAAAGAAACCAAATATCAGAAAACTACTATATACATTCTGTGGGTGGTAATGTTAAAAATATTCTAATTCTTTACTTAAATTGTATTTTTATTAACTGTTATAAGCTAAAATTACTCTTTTCTTTATTTTGCTGTATTATCTTATATAAATACACTTTATCCAAACCACTTTGAACACTTTTTAGCAAAACCCTTTATTTGTACATATATACACACTAATATATTTCAACTGTCCTTCAGTCTTCTTCAAAGCCAATTTACTTTAATCTCTTAATAATTTACTAAGGCTGTAAACCTTAGAAATAAGCGTCTGAAAAATACGAAGGTAGGGACCTCTATAGGTCTTAAAACACAAGCTTACGCTATGAAGAAAAGAGAGAATCCCCAAAGAAAGAGAGAATCCCTTCTTTACTTCAACCTACTTTTATATATAAATAGGTGAAGCTGAAACAAAATTACAAGGATGTTGAGTCTGAAGAAGACTGTAAGACAGTCAAAATGTAGGTGTATGTATATATGTACAAATAAAGGGTTTTTTTCTAAAAAGTGTTTAAAGTGGTTTGGATAAATTGTGTTATAAGCTAATGCTTTGAACAGAAATCATATCTTCGTAAATATCTTTTAAATTTATAAGCAATGTTTATTATTTGGAAGCTTTATATAAAAGAGAAGAGATAAAAAAATTATGTAATGCTTAAAGACAAAAGACATTTTTAAAATGTTGGAAGATGCATATAAAGAGTGATGGAAGAAAGAGATGAATAATTTTTTTTTAAAAAAAGACAAAACATAAAAAAAAAATGCAATGAAAATGGTCTAAGTTGCTTTTTAAAAATACCGATGATGATGAAAAAAGAAAAAAGGATGGATATAAACATGTACATCAAATATAGATATTTAATAAATATTAAACAAACATTTATATGTTAAAAACAATTTGATAATTCTGCATTACAAATATGGATTGTTCTTGTAAAAAAGAAAAAAAATCCATTTTTTATATTAATAAAATGATTAAAATGTATTTAATTAAATATTTAAATTCTTATTTACCCAAGACAATACATTTCTGAAAACTCTTTTTGTAATTATTATAAAACTAATTTAGAAATTAAATTGAAATGTCAAAATATAAAAGATTTGTTTATGCATTTTAAAGTATTTAATTTTGCTTTAAATCAATTATAAGAAACGTGTATTTTTTTAAAAATAAATACATAACTTTGTAAATACGTTAAAATTTTAATAAAAAATAAATTACAAATAAATATATGTTTATGTTGACTTTATGGTAAATTATAAAATCAATTAAAAAAACCCTCTAATGTATAAAAAAATAATTTAAAATTGATTTTTTCTTTTTTTTTTTTTACAAAATATATGTACATATTTTTGTTTAAAATATATTTGCATGGGGTTATTTTTTTCTATAATTGTTTTCTGTTTTCACAATTTATTTTTATTCTTTATGCAATAAATATATAAATAAAAATTACATAATCAGAACACTTCCAAGATGCTTTAAAACAAGTAGAGCTCATATAAAATCTTAATGTGCATCAAAGGTGTTAATCCTTTCATACGGTTTAAGTTTTGACATTGATTTGTAATTCAAATTATTACTTCAATGCTCTAACATCATTCAAACAGTGAATTATGTAATTATTTTATTTTAGATGTTAATACTTAATAAATAATACAAGACTTAAAATGCAAAATCTGATTTCTACATCCATGACTAGTTAATATGGTAAAAGGCAGTCTCTACAATAACAGCCTCCAATTTATTAAAGATATTCAGCAGTATTATACATATTACAGTCTCGTGATTTTTTTTTTAGTATTTCTTAGAGTTTTTTGAACATTTTTGATTTCTACATTATGTTTAATCTAAATAATTTTGTTTTGATATTTAAAAAAGAAAAGTTGTAGCATTAGAAATTTATGTTAATTATTCTAATATCTACCTCCAGATTAAGAAATAAAAAATTATTGCCCAGGTAACCACACAACAAAAAAAAAAAAAACAATTGGTATGTTAAAAGATATATAACAATTTGCAATGTATAATAATTAACCAAGAAAAAATGACCATAACTTTGAAGAAACCTTCCCAAATTTTAAAAAATAGTATCAACATTTACATTACTCTCAACTAGAACTCTTAATTAAATTCTGATAGTAAATTATTAACTACTAAAAAAAAAAAACTTTTATTTGATCCTTAAAAAAACCCAAATGATTTAGATAACAATGATAATGAATATGATCTTAAGTATGGCAGAGCTTATGATGTTGATTTTAAATTATTAACTAGACAAAAAATTTTCAGCTGATCCTTGCGTTTGTAAAGAATGAGAAATTGTCTAAGAACAATTAGAACAAGTCTTTAACTTTCAATTTAAAATTTTATAAAAACATACATCTTCTTATCCCATCAATTACCTAGAATTCAAATTCAGACTGATAAAATCTTGAAAATAATTTTAAATTCAAATAAGGATTAGAAAATATTTTTTTCATTTAGCTGACTAGCACCTGATCCAAATAACTAATTTTAATTTGAAAATAAAATGTACATGATAAACTATTTAAATCATCACTATCCAGAAATGGTGTACATAATTCTATCTTCTCAATGGTATGAGATTGTATCAAAAAAAAAATATTAAAGTTGTTTTATCTTTTTATTATTGTTACTATTATAAAAATATGCTTTTCTAAACTACATTTAATCTAACTACTAATTCTATTTTGACATTTTAGATTAATGTTTTAGCTTTATATTCTTTTATATTGTGTGTATACTATGTTATTGCACGACTTTAAATAAATAAATAGTTTTTTTCCTTTTAAAAATTTGTCTCAATTACAATATATAAAAAAACATTGTTCACATATCCATTTTCTTTCCAAATCTTGATTATTATATGTGGCTAAAAGAATATAGCAATAGGTTGTTTAAAATATTATATATATATGTATTATCTGACGGTAATATTTATAATCTGAAAAGTACAATAGATCTTTCCCCACATTAAAATATTTATGCAATTACATCTGGTGAAAATTATTATTTTATATAACGCTATATTTAACATCTAAATCAATAATCATAACTATAAATTCTAACAAATTTGATTGTCTTATGCAATTAAACAAATATTGCTGTTCATTATTGTATTATGGTAAATAATAAGATTGGAAGTGATATTAATATTTTCTTATATATTACTATCTATTACAGTAGATTATTAAAATTATCCGACATGTCTCCAATACATATTTTATCAATTAAATTTGCATCTCATTTTTTTTTTTTTTTTAAAGCAGGGTTGATATTTAAGAAAAATAAAAACACACGCACATAAAAACAATTTTGGAAGGAAAAATACACTGGGGAAAAAATACTGTACTAATTATAATAAAAGAAAGTATTTAAAAATATTATTAATACAATAGTAATTTCTTTTTTTACGATAGCTAAACAACCAATATTACATTTAATAAGTATAGTAATTTTTAACATAATATTTAAACATGTGTGTTTGTGTGTCCATAAATGTTTGTGCTTTAAAATGTAGTAAATTTGGAAAGATATAGATGTAAAATACTTAAATAGGATTATTCTTAGCATTAAATAAATGGGTTTATTATTAATTAAAAAATAGAGCTTTAAAGTAAATAAATCATTTATAAAATGAGCACTTACACGAATGTCTTAAAAGGGCATATATATTTGCATAAAAATAACATAAGTATTCATAAAATATGTGGTTAGTTAAGACAATTTTTTTTATTCATTTCCTACCCAGACTGAAAGGATATGCTTAATCGAAATGAATTTTCACCCATTCCCTCCAGTGTATCGATGAAATTCACTGTAATTCTTCTGAAAATATACCCGTGTGCGTAAGCAAAGTAAAAGTAAATCGTTAAAAATAAAGCCTATTGAATACCTTTATAAAAAAATTTATGTAAATATATTTGACTTTTAATAAGTTTAAAGACTCGGCCGATTGTAAATGAAACATATTAATTTCTAATCTAATAACAGATAATTTACAATAATTTAGGAATTTTTTAAAAACGGACTGTTGTGAATAAACAAATACTTACTTAAGAATACACACTTGCAGAATCAATTTGTATATATATGCGTAGATAAAAGTAGGTTATTTGTGAAAAAGCGTAGTATTTTAAGTAGATTTTTGTTTGATTTTGTTAACCTGGGAAAATAAATACAGTCAATTCTACACATCAGTTGATTTACCTGGACTTAAATTAGTTAATCAGTATAAAAGTAAACATTAGAAAGTGCTGGGTTAATTAGCACTTTCTTCTCAGCTGATTGAAAGCCAGGAATTTTATAAGTAAAGTTCTGAGGTCACGCCGACTACCTGCTGACCTTACTGCATAAATCTTACTAAATCTGAAAAGACTTAATACAGTCTGAAATAGTGAGTTGAAAGATGCCAAACAGCTAAATATATCTTAACATGTCTTAAGAGATTGTAAAAAATGAAACACTAGATTTACAGATATCATTTACAAGAAATGTTTATAAATTTCATCTATCCTTTAACTTCAAACCATAATCCTTCTCTATTAATAAATGTCTTTTCTTCAATTTATATATATAGAGAGATTATAGTCTAAGTGATCAAAATACCTTCTGAGTGTATGTGTGTATATATATTGCATATGGTTATGGTTGTATTAATTTGATCAGCAATTCGTATATATCTCTGTTAACTATTTTTTTGTTAACTATTTTTTAAAGACAAAAGTAAAAAAAAAAGACTGTTTAGATTATATAAAGAAAGCAACAATATACACACCAAATAATTTTAATTCAATAATCTATATTTTGCGAGGCATTCATCTGTCAATATGAATAAATTATTTTTGAAATGACTTTAAGGATGTGTGTGTACATAAATATGCTCACAAGTAATAACCCAATTATATACTGTGTTTAAATCAGCTATTAAATATTAAGCTTTTATTATACTAGGCAAAAGAAAATATGATCATTCGTTTGCAATTATTATGAATGCTAAACTAAATATGTAGTATTAGTAATTACGTTAAGAATATATGTGCACTTACTAATCTTATATATATACAATCATGATAAAGTTTATTAAAAATGAAGTTAGTACTAATTTCTAATAGTTTAAAATATAATTAGAAGTATATTAAAATAAAGTAATTGTTTGATTAAATTCTCAGGAGCCCAAGTGACAATCAAAGTTCGTAGTAGCAGATTGAGCATTTAACAATTTCATTCAGTTAATTGTAGTTTTTTTTGTTTGTTTGTTTTAAATTATGTTACTACGTTGAAATTTATCCTGAAACAAGCAGCAGTGAGTTGCTTTGCTAAACAGAGATAACATGTGTACTTTCCATCAATCGAAAAAGAAATATTTAATGATTACATGCATTAAATCTTTCATACCTTCAAGTAAAGCAAACAGTATCTTTATATAAGATTCTAGTTGCTTCTGCTATGTAATTAGTGATATTAAAGATTTTCTGTAAATTATGAAAAGCTTCCTTAAAATCAATATTCTGAGGTTTAAGTTATTATATTTTACAATTCAAAAACAAGCTTTTATACAATAATATCTTACTTCAAAATGACTTTCATAAATGTGTTACATGCATTAAAATCACTTACCTCAAAAACATAGCCAAAATATTTTTTAAAAGCTAATTCCCTCATCTTAATAATATAACTGGCTCAATCAAATATGCATATGTATTGTTACATATTGAGATGACAGAATATTGTAAATCATGTTAAAATTTTAATAAGAAATATAAAACTATCACTTAGAGTAACTAATCATTATAGCTCATTCTTATTCTGTATTATTTATTTGAAATAGAGATAGCATGGAAGCATAAGTAAAGATTAATTCTGGTAGAGCATCACAATTGTCTCAAAATATCATTCAAAAGTAAAAATAAATACATATTCAGAATAAAATTAGAACATTAAAAGTTTTATGACAAAGGTAGTCTTTTTCTTCTTCTTTTGTTTTAATAAAATAATTTGATATATATCCATTTAAAAAAAAATAATGCCCATTATTCAAAATTAAAGCACTTTACTAAATACTATATCATGTATTGGGAGTGAAAGTATTCATTTATTATTAACACTCATACAAAGAGCATGCACAATAGCTAGAAAAGGCTGATCTTTAATGTATTACAATTTATAAAGCACCACACTATAAAAATAAATGCTTATTTACATACATATAGTTTTTTAAAAATGAGCACTGCATAAAGCAAATGGTCTGCCCTTTTCTAAAAAAATTACTTTATTAATATAAACAAAATTTTATTAAAATAGCAAAGCTTTTGTAAATTAATATGACTATAAGTTTAATTTAGTTTGTATAAGTCTGGAAATAATATTACCCTTTTTTTAATTTTATTAAAATATTTTGATCTCTATGGATAATAATTTAATAATTTTAAAAGATTTTAGTAACAATTTCTTATTTAGTTATTTAAAAAAAATCTAATTGCTATATGCAATTAAAAAGCTGCACATGATTATCACGGTAACATGTAATGATTATAGATTCCAGAAGATTGTAGCAACAACAAATTATGTGGATTGCTTTCATATATATATATATATATATATATGATAAACAAAACAAGTTATAAATTTCATAACCTGCTCTAGTTTACAATTAATGATCACTCGATGGAGCTTTACCAGTAACTCCTAAATAAGCTTTTTGTTTAAATAAAAGCTGAGAGAGAGAGAGAGAATTCAATATCTCTTTCATTAACTCCAACTACCAGACCATGGTTTTGAGTTAGTTGGCTCACCTCACTGATGGGCAGCAGAACAGAAACTAGATCTAAATACTGAATTTACAATCAACATTTTATGAAACAAGTTTCTATCAGTTTGAAAGCATGAATTTTTTAGATACATAAATATCTTCAAATCCAGTCAAGCAAACTAGACAGCTATATGGGTCTGATATCAGTTCAGTTTCACCATATAGTAAAAGCCTCTGCAATATATATCATTCCAAAACCTTCAAGGGTACATTTATGATAAACAAAACAAGTTATATATTTCGTAACTTGTTCTAGCTTACAATTAATGAATACTACATGGAGCTTTACCAATAACTCCTAAACAAGTTTTTTGTTTACATAAACAGTGAGAGAGACAGAATTCAATATCTCTTTCATTAACTGCAACCACTAGACCATGGTTTTGAGCTAGCTGGCTCACCTCAGTGATGGGTATCTGAAAAATTCATGCTTTCAAACTGATAGAAACTTGTTTCATAAAAAGCTGATTGTAGAATCAGTATTTAGATCTAGTTTCTGTTCTCCTACCCATCACTGAGAGCCAATTATCTTGAAACCATGGTCTGTTGGTTGGAGTTAATGAAAGAGATGTTGAATTCTGTCTCTCTCAGCATTTATGTAAACAAAAAGCTTCTTTAGGAGCTATTGGTAAAGCTCCATCTAGTGATCATTAATTGCAAGCTAGAGCAGGTTACGAAATTTATAACTTGTTTTGTTTAATAAATGTACCCTTGAAGGTTTTTGCAATGATATATATTGCAGAGGCTTTTACTATATGGTGAAACTGAACTGATATCAGAACCATATAGCTGTCTAGTTTGTTTGACTGGATTTGAAGATATTTATGTATCTGAAAAATTCATGCTTTCAAACTGATAGAAACTTGTTTCATAAAATTCTGACTGTAGAGTCAGTATTTAGATTTAGTTCTCTTACCCATCACTGAGGTGAGCCAACTAGCTCAAAACCATGGTCTGGTGGTTGGAGTTAACAAAAGAGATCTTGAATTCTGTCTCTCTCAGCGTTTATGTAAACAAAAAGCTTATTTAGGACCTATTGGTAAAGCTCCATCTAGTGATTATATATATAATATATATATTAGCATATATATATATATATATATATATATATATACCTAAAAGAAAGATATCCCAATTGCCACCCAATGCCAAAATTATATAACCCAAAAGAAAAAGAACAGATGGAACTACTGGAAAAATAAATAACCTCAGCTAAAGAAATAGTAACACATAGGCTAAGCTCAGTAGTTCTCATATATGATATAATAAAAAAATCCATACCATTTTGGAAAGCCAAAATTTATAACCCAAAAATATTTGATGTAATTGCCACTAAATTCCAAAATTCTGCAACCTATAAAAGAGAGAACAGACCAACTAATGGAAAAATAGGTAACCTAAGATGAATAAACTATAACACATTGGTAAATATAAATACATTGGCTAAGCTTAGTAAGATTTCATATATATGATATATGCTATAATAAAAAAGCCATTGGGGTAACAATAATAATAATTAAACATTATAAATATGCTAATTAACCCTTTCAATAAATTTTAAAGAGGAAGATAACTATGAACTCACTCTTACAAACTATAAATGATCTTAATACATATTGAAAGCACATATCAAAGAGTAGTTAAGTTATAATATATTCTTTCCCATAATATTTTGTATACCTCCATCCAATATAATAACACATCTCACAACCATTATTCTTGACATTTCATGCAATGATCTAATTCACAATACAAAAGTCTTGATAAAGAATAATAATGTTTATTTGTGCCACTTTACTTTTCAAAATCATTTCTTTGGCTAAAACAATTTTTTTTGGTCATTAATTATAATGATAAGATCTCAGGTTTTTTTTATTAAACATTTCTAATATTAAAATTTTCATTTTATTTATGAATTATTAAAACAATGAATGACATCCTAGTGAAAATATGAGAATACATATTCTTATCCCTAAGATTATGTCTATCTAATTTACAATAATAAAAAAATTAAAAGAAAATATTTTAATTAAAATAAAATACATAGAAACTCTTAATTTAGAATAAAATAATAATTTATTAGGATAGAATCTGAACACCAGGAGTGGATAAGGGATTTTATGGCCACTCAGGATATTGTATTAACAACTCACGCCAAATCTTTCTTACAACTTTAAGATAAATAATTTAAACATTAAATTTATGATGGATAATGAATAAGCAGATAATAATTTTGTCACAAAAGGAGTCTTCTTTTAAAAATTGCAAATGTCTTAACACAAAAGGAGTCTTCTTTTAAAAATTGCAAATGTCTTAAAGTGCTCATTTATGATTAAGAAAATGAATGCATATTTTATTTTTTAGATGCATTTTCACATCTACAGACCATTAAAATAAAGTTATTATTATCTTTATTTTCTCTACATGTATACTAAACAACTAGAATAAAATATAATTGTGTCATTAATTAAATAATGTTAACATTTCTGGATAAATCATATAATGTTAAGATTTCTGGATAATTGATATGTGATTGAGATTATATTAAAATCAAACACAAAAATTTAACAATAAAATATAACATTTATTTACAATAAGAATAATTCAATAACAACACTTTTGGAAATCAACAGACTTAAAATGAGCTGTTTAAATACAATGCTATACAAACTTACTACATTGAAGAAATACACTTACAAGTTTGCAGTTTATAATAGTAAAGAAATAAATTTATGACTTGTCTCACTGATATAGGCTTTCTGAAAAAGGTATTAGTACAATAAGCTATATATTTTTCCTGATCGATAAAAGCTTTTATTAAATTAAACATTATTACAAGAAATTCAACATATTTGCATACTAATCACACTTTAATATTGTCTAACAATGAGTATATCATTACACTAATCATGTCTTGCCAATCCAGTGATGACTCCATGTTTATAATGATATATATATTACTTATTTCAGCTTACAAATACAATTTAAAAATTTTAAATAAAAGAACTAATGGTTTTATATTATATAATGCTAGTACAGTACAACAAAACAGAACAACATGCCAGAAGCATGTCTAATCAACAATAAGAAGAGTCAAAAGTACAACTGAAAAAAAAAAATGATATTCTTCATAAACACAATATCGATTGCCATAATAAGAATGAAATGATGTGGTACATCACACAGGTCTACATATAAAATGTAATACTTCCAAGAGGAAAAGATAAATAAGGCAATGAACCTAAGGATGGCGTGAACTCAAAAGAGCACTCAAATTTTGGGGTAAATAAATATGCTAGGACATTTGTCTCTTGACATGGGAAAAATGAGAATGAATTAACATAAATATTAGGTATAATAGAGACCACCTGAAACAAAGCATTTATGTGAGAAATGAAACATAAAAAATATATATACCACTCATGAAAAAATATCATCATAAGAAAGAGACAATGCTAAATCTCTTTATGAAATACATGTCCTAATAAAATAATATCAAGAGATAGACACAGCTACCCACTCTTGGAAAGTATAATGGCAAGATAAGCATAAACAATAAATAAAAGAGAGATGAATGCTACAATCTTCTAACAGATATAATTATTAACTGCTGTATAAAACTAACATCAAAATTACTTGTTAAATCTAACTTAATAAAATATGCCCTGAAATTTGCCATGAAATAGGCATATACAACATCTTGACCAGTTTTGCATAAACATCTTTATTCAGATAAATAAATCACTGACAACAAAAAACAAAGCAGTACTTTTAAAATGATATAATATTGAAATAATATAATAGTAATAAAATAGTAAATACTCTGTGAATTTCTGAATATTAAAAAAAAATCAAATCAGATGTCACATGACCTAATTTAAACAAGCTTGTGTTTCAAATGTTATATAAAAAGCTTGCAAATAAGTTATTAGCAAGCTTTGCAGAATATACCTACCCTCAGACTGTTTTATGCTACTGGCTTTATGGTATTTTTATTCTAATGCTTGAATATCTTAGCATCTCACTGAGGAAACCAGTAGCAGAAATTGATCTGGGGTTATGAATATTCTGCAAAGCTTGTTAAGAGATTATTTGTGAGCTCTTTATATAACTTCTGAATATTGCAATTGACAACTAATGCAATCTATCAGACAAGAATGCATAATATAATTGAATAAAAGATAATAAATTACAAGAAACAAAACTTTAGCAAAATTTTAATTATTAAAGTCCTTTTTGTAGTCTTAAGTTAACCTTTTATTTCTTCATTCTGGTAAAATATTTTTAATACAGGTCTAGGAGCAAATATTCTTAGAAAATAAGTAAGTTTTATTAGGAGAGAGCAGGGTTTAAATTCACATTATAGCATTAATTATAATAATGAGGTATATAATAAAGTAGGTTTCATTGAAAGTTAATTACATATAACTCAAGTTATAATTCCATAATAAATCCATAATAAAGGCATGATGTTATTTTTTCTTTAATATGAAAATGGTTACAATGCTTTTCCTTGAAAAAAAAATTAATAAATCTTTATGTTCTTGAAATATATTTTCTCTTATTCAGCTTGGATAAGCATAAGTTGAAATATACATGAGTAACTGTCTTTCATTCAAAGAGCAAAGATAATATATAATATATTATGATAAGTAATTAAAAGTTTTATTTTCAAACTAATACTAAGGTTTTCTTGAAGGTTTGTGATGATGGTGTTTTAGTTGTATTTTTATATTGAACTATTTACATCATCTAATATGTGTATTGAATGTCTTTAGAAAAAATTAACTTTATTAAATTATTCCAAATACATTCAACTGTTAGTAATAGGACATCAAACAGGTTAGTATATGCACAATGTTTCAAGAAGTATTATTTTGCCCCTCTTTTTCAGATGTTGTTGGCCTGACCAGTTACAGTACTAACTGGGGATTGAAACCTGGACCCTTAGATTCTTGATTATTGAATTTTAAGGTAACACTCTAACCAACTGAGCCATCCTGCCAAAGGCAACAGTCGGTAGAAATTTCATATATTTATCTATGAGGTTCCTCCTGATTTGTCCACTTTTTCCTAAGAGCAAAGTTGATTAGTGGTTTCCATACATTATATATAATCACACTAAGTTGGCTTGTGGGATTTTTTGCCATTATCATGTGAGCAGCTTCTTTAAATTTTCTCCTTTGTACCTAGGATTAAAGTAGTTCATTCTTTAAAATAAAAATTAATTTATTCCAGAAAAAACCATTGTTTACCTATATTAATATTGAAACGATATATTTAAAAAATATTACAGATTACAAACATTTTAAAGTCTTGAATAAATATTATACTCATTCATCATCAAGTAAACAAAAAAAATTATTTAAAAACTGCTACAAATATTGCAAAACATAAATCTTTAACAGCCTTATCCTTACAATATAAGAAATACTAATATTAGAATAAAGTTTATTGTAAGTATTAATTTGAAAATTATAAAATATTACTATTCAAGTAATGTGGGCTATATATAATTCCTACATGTTAATATTGAATAAATTCAATTCAAGAATTGGAGAAAAATAATTACTCAAATTTTTCATTCTATTTTTTTTTAAGACTGTTGACTTTGGAATTCCCAGTAGACTTTACATTAAGGTTTTAGTACCTGAATTAAAGGTTATTCAAGATACATTTTTACTAAACAAAAATAAAATTGTTTAAAATAATTAAACTTAAGTTTAATTCTGAAATTAATTAGAAAAGAAATGTTTTTTATTCATGTGCATGTTCTTTCCCAATGTGTGTGCAGACTCTTCCAGTGTGCATATTATGTGATTGATTTGATTGATTCAAAATTGACATTTAAAATCACTGCCTCTTGACCTCATATTAAGGTTTAAAAATTAATTTGGCATCTGGGAATCAAACTAAAAATAAAAGTGCATTAGAATATAGTCTAGTGTAATTAAAAATATAATTTCTTAAAATAATTATTTATGAAATTAAAATTATTACAATGAAATAAAAATAAAATATTACAGTATAAATTATATTATTTTGAACATAATATTACATTACTCTTTATAAAAATTCTAAACTATTATTAAATGTTAGAAGTTCATCAGAATACCTTTATTATTTTAATTAAATACTTAAGAATATTTAAATATTGTGAACAAGAAAGTGCAAATTAAAATAAAAATAAAAGGTAAGCACACACACACATTCTTTTGATTAAAAACAACTTTAATAGCAATAAATTAACTCCACTCAAATTAAACAGCTTAATTTTATTTTCACTAATTTAATCTTTATGATATTAGCATGGTCAAATAAACTTTTACTATGAATTAATTTAGATAGAAATGCTTTATTATAAGCAGGAAAATTAAATAATAATATTAAAGATTAAAGATTTAGAATTAAGTATTACTACAGTTTAACTTAAACACTAAATTTTAAGACATTAAAGACTATATGAACATAACTGTAGTCTTTAATATCTTTTAGCAATACTTTATTACTGGACATAGAAATATTCCTATTTACACAATTGAAAATTATTTCCAACTACAAGTAAATTCAAATCAACATATAATAAAAATTAAAATTATTCTTAATAATAATTTAGACTTATAAAAATGCTTAGAATAAGTTATAAATTAAGTTGGCATTTAACTGTAAAGTCCTAATCAATTTAACTGGCAAAAAATAAAGTATTTAAAAAAAATTTTTTTTCTTGTCTTTTAAAGTTGTTAATCTTGTATTTAGATTTGTAGAAATCCCTACTGTCACATTTTAGGTGCATAATCTGAAGGTTATAGCCTGAATATATATTACTTAATTAAATTAAATAACAGGGAGTTTAGCTTTACTGGCAAAAGCTAAAGGTTATGATATATATATATATTGCACTTCATTTGTCTTCCAATTTATGTATTTAAATAATTAGTGAAATAGAGTGACTCCATTATTCATTTAAATAATATTTTGGTGAGTTATTTATTTTTCTTGTATCAAGTTGATGAATAGTTATGGTTAAAAAAACTTAATTTATTATTTACTAAGTATATCATTCCTAATCTATCTTATCTTTATTCTTTATTTATCATTCTTTTATAAATAAGTTATTGTTAGTTGATAATCACACAATCAGCAAATTGTTAAGTAGATAATCTTTATTTCGATAATCTAGATTCAAATTTGAGTTCATATTTTGATTTTTTTTTAAAATGCACAAAGTGAATCAAGTACAAACTTATAACTATATCAAAAAAATAGAAAATATTTAAAATTGAATGTAATGTATCAGCATATTTTAAATGCATTTTATTAGTAAATCTTACTTTAAAAATAATGTGATCAACGACAAAATAAATTAAATTTATTACTTATATTTACTTAATTGCAAAAAAAGTGTCATTTTTTGTATATCATAAGAGACATTGTAAGAATAAAAATACTTAAAAACTGGTTTAATTTAATAGCTAACATCTAAATTTCTTTACAAAAATGAAATTAAAAATATATTTAAATACATTATTTACTTACATTTCTTAGAATATTTCCATTGCTAAATGATAGGAACTACATAGTAAAAATTGATACTTCTTTGTATGCTTTTCAAAATATTATTTATATAAAAATAATTATTTCACAAACATTCTTTATTTTAAAGATATTTAGTAAAGAATTACAAACCTTTTTGATTTTATATTTGATATAGGTTGAGAACAGATGGCAAATGAATGACTTAAATTAAACCTTTACATATTTTGAAAAAAATATTTCTAGAGTAGTTATTAAAACTACCTTCATTTTATTTTCCTTAATATTTAGCACAGAATCACACATATTTTGATTTCAGCTTTATATGAATAAATTAAACTTCTTTATAAAAGTGTTTTATGTTTGTCCACATTATATTGTATTAATGAGCTGATATAATTTGCATAAATGTAAATACTGAAAACACATTTTCTTGTTGTTTTTTTAAGTAACTTTTAAAATTTTGTCAAGTGTTGATGGCCTAGCAGTTAGTATAGCTGCTTTCTAAGCAGCTGGCCTGGGGTCACTTTCTGGTCAATGCATTTGACATATGAAGAAAAAAATTCACTATTTTTTTTATTTTAGGAAATTAGGGAATTTAGTACAGTATAAAAATAAGTGTAATTTTATAAAAATATGTTGCATTTACTAACCTTTAACCAAATACTATTTTCTTTTCATCTTGGATGATGCAATCAGTAAGCATTTTGACATTAGAAACTGTCAGTATATTTGCTAAAAAAATAAAGACTATGCAAAATAAACAAAATAGACTTTGCAAATAATTGATAATTTCACACAACATAAGGATTAGTTTAATTTTTTTCTGAATTATATTCATCATCAACCATTATCAATCCACTGCAGGATGAAGGTCTCTCAAAGTTTAATTCATCTTCTCCGATCTTTAGCTTCTCTTCTCCACAACACCCCTGCACATTTTCTTATTTCACCCATCCATCTCACATGTGGTCTCTTTCTGGGTCTTTTACAATCTCTTGGAATCCAGTTTAAAATTTCAATTGTCCATCTATTATCATCTCTTCTAGCAATATGTCCAGCCCAACTCCATTTCAATCTTTTAATTTTTTCAATAAGGTCAGTAACACCTGTTTGTTGTCTTACCCATACATTGCATTTTCGATCTCTTCTTGTTACTCCCAACATACATCTCTCCATACTCCTTTGAGTGGTCTGAAGTCTCTGTATTGCTCTTCTATTAAGTGTCCAAGTCTCAGATCCATAAGTAAGAACTGGTAAAACACATTTGTTAAAAACCATCCTTTTCAAACACATAGGCATATTTCCTTTTAGTATCAAAAAAAAAAAAAAAGGAAATATGCCTATGTGTTTGAAAAGGATGGAGAGAAAATTAACAATATGATTTTACTTTTTTGATGTCAAGTAAAAAAAAAAGATCTGACCATAGAATATGCTACTGTATTTTATCTATCATTTATTACTGAAAGCAAACTTTTAATATAGAATGATTATTTCTTTACTTGTGAACTTAGCACATACTTGAGAATTTTAACAGCTTAAGAATTAATTTAATATCTTTATAAGAATTTATTACAGATAATAAAATGATCATATGGTGTTTTTTGGGTGTCACCTAAAGCAGTGGTCTTCAACCCTTGGTTCATGGACTGGTGCCGGGCTGCTGAACATTTCTGCCAGTCCTCATTAGACTGGCAGGAAAGTTTGTAATAACAAAATAATAAGAGTTTAAACTTTTAATTAATATAAACAATTTTTATTAATTTTTTCATCTCATTTTTACTCAATTAAAAAAAGAAAACAGAACAAAAACAAAATCTAATCAATCATACATAAATTAATTTGTTTTTCTAGTTATCACAGATTTAGCAAAAGAAAAGTGGTTGGAGCAAGAATGTAAAGAGATAGAAAGGTTTCAGCAGATGAAAAGATATGATCTAGTATTTGATAGAATACAAAGTATTTCTTGGGAGAAAAAGACATGGGTAGCAAGTGAGATTGTGGATAAGAATGGAAAAAGGTTAACCGATAGTAATGATATATTAAAAAGATGGGAAGAATATATTCGGTATCTGTTTAGTAGAGGAAATAATTTAATTAGTTATGAACTTAGAAAATGAAGAAGATGTTGCAATGGATGATAGAGGTATGGACATACTGCCAGATGAAGTAAGAAAGGCAATCGCACAAATGAAGAATGGTAAGGCTATTGGATTTGATGCAGTACCTATAAAATTTTTGAGAGAAATGGGAGAATTTACTATGAAGGAAATAGTTGGACTTTGCAATTTGATATATAATAGTGGAGTTTGGCCTGAAGATTTTTTAAGAACTATAGTGATTCCAATTGCCAAAAAGAAGAAAGCTGTTAAATGTGAAGAGTATAGGACAATAAGTGTATTGTCTCATGTTTCTAAGGTGTTATTGAGGATTTTAACTCAAAGGATTTATGGGAAGGTTGACTATTATATTGCTGAAGAACAGTTTGGTTTTCGGAAAGGGAAAAGCACAAGAGATGCTATTGGTATTGTTAGGACAATTGCAGAAATTGGTATATGTTTTGTAGATTTAGAAAAGGCATTTGATAGAGTAAGCTGGAATAAACAAATGTCTATCTTAAGAGATAAAGGAGTATTCTGGAAAGAAAGAAGATTGATATGGAATATGTATAATGGGCAAAGAATAAGAGTTAGATTTGGATGTAATGAGACTGATGAAGTGAATATAGAAAGTGGAGTTAGGCAAGGATGTAGTATGTCACCTGTTTTGTTTAATATTTATTTAGAAGATATGCTAAATAATTATTTGGACTGTGGAGGAGCAAATGTTGGAGGGAGAGTAATAAAGTGTATAAGATTTGCAGATGATATGGCTCTTATTGCTGAGGAAGAAAAGGATCTTCAGAATATGTTGAATAAATTGGAAGAAGGATGTATGGCATATGGAATGAAGATTAATATTGAAAAGACTAAGTGTTTATGGATAGGGAGAGATGCAAAAAAAACTGCAAATTGGAATCCATGATGACATGGTGCAGCAGGTGAAGGGATTTAGATATTTGGGTTGTTGGTTGAGTGAGGATGGAAGAATGAAGATGAAGTTAAAAGAAGAATAGCATTGGCAAAGGTGACATTTGTAAAAAGAAAGAAGATATTTTGTGGACCTATGGAAAGAGAATTAAGGAAAAGATTAATTAAATGTTATGTGTGGAGTGTATTAATGTATGGTTGTGAGACATGGACATTGAGTAATAGAATTAAGAAACGACTGGAAGTTTTTGAGATGTGGACATGGAGAAAAATGGAAAAAATCAGTTGGGTGAATAAAATAACAAATGAAGAAGTTTTGAAAAGAGTTAATGAGGAAAGAAGATTGATTGAAAGTATCAAAGAGAGAAAGAGAAACTGGATTGGACATATACTAAGAAACGATTATAGTTTAATGAAAGATGTTTTGGAAGAAATGGTGAGTGGAAATAAAAAGAAAGGACGGAAGAGATTGACATTATTGGATGATATACGAGATGGAAGGGGTTATGTGGAATTGAGGAAGTGGGCAAGGAAGAGAATGGAATGGAAGAATGGATGAACTGATTTAGTGACTACTCTCTGGACCTGTCTATTGGACAGACTACTATTGATTAAGTTATCACAGATGTTTATGGGAGGGGAGGGGCAGAATTAATTTTTTTTACTTTTCTAAAAAAATTCAAAATTAAAAAAAAAGTTTTTTATTATACAAACTCCACATATATATATAATTTCATCTTGTATATTTAATATAATTGTTTTGATCAGTTATAACAATTATGCTCATCTAAGGCTAAGCAGTTTACATCTTTAAGAAAATTTGTCTATAGACTTCTACTAGTCCGCGAAACCTTATCCTTATTTTTGGTGGTCCACGAAACCTTATCCTTATTTTTACTGGTCTGTAGGTGTGAAAAGGTTAAAGACCACTGACCTAAAGGAATAGTGTCATTAAAATGGCTGTATCTTTTCTGATTTGTTTTATTAATTAATAAAAATAAAATTATAATACAAAATTGAAAGTTTTCCTTTGTTTTCAAATATTATGTACAGTTAAAAATATTAGAATCATTCTTTTATAATGAATATTACATAATGAAGCAGATGGATCTGTAGGCCAGATCCATGCTTCATGTCTTTCTAGATTATTAGACAAGGATCAAACCTGATCCATGTGTGTTATGATGTTTGTAAAACTTTTCGTCTGCCATTTTATCTACATTTAAATTTTACGCCAGTAAATAAGTTATTAACGTATTAATTTTCTATTTAAATGTTTTACTATAAATATTGGAGGGTCCCAGATAGATAGGTATATATGCAAATACACACACATATATATATAGAATTATAGGTGGAAACTTTTATAAAAATCAATATATAAATTTTTAATATGATATTTTTTTAAATATTTTATTCTGGAATTTTGCTTTCAAGATAAACCTTGCTAACATTCCGTAGCGTTCAAACAAAAGAAAATC
The DNA here is from genome assembly GCA_028023455.1 of Epiperipatus broadwayi. Taxonomy (NCBI): domain Eukaryota; kingdom Metazoa; phylum Onychophora; class Udeonychophora; order Euonychophora; family Peripatidae; genus Epiperipatus; species Epiperipatus broadwayi. Next base: position 15,700,515 of record JAQFVV010012398.1, on the reverse strand, counting down.
AGTTAACAAAATGGTAATAGATTTTCTAATTAAAGTAAAACTAAAACAGAAAAGATAATTTGAAATATAAATTCTGCAAATCTACATTTAATTAAAAATAGATTTGAAACAATTAAATCATTGGGTTTATCGTAAAGTTGATCTCAAGAATACAATACCAGTATACTTTAGATATTCCTGCATTGCCACTTAACCTGGAGCATATGAAAAAGGGAATTTCCCAAAAATAATTGAAAAAGGTATAAATAGCCAAAGAGAACAATAGAAGCCAGCCAATCACAGTTTTTGTCAACGATTGCCTGATGAACCTATGCCAGTTAAATTTTTAATAAATGTCTGAAAGCATGATAGTTGGGTAGATGGGTTTTAACTTGCCCATCTCCCACTGTCCCAAAGATGATCAACCAATACCTCATGCCGGAGAAAATTCATCAAAATAAACTGCTGAACTCTTTTATTCAATTCAGCTAGCTATGCTTGTGTGGAAATTCAGTTTTCATCATGGGATTCCAACTTCCACTTGGACTCATAATAAATTAGGTAATATATTTCCAATTTATAATTTCTAACCACCTAATTTATTCTTCTAAACTCCAGTGACCAAATAATGTAAACCCTGCTAAATTTTAATGTCTTCTAAAATGCAATCTCCATAATGTAATTTAAATGTAATTTAAAATATTTAATTTAATAGTCTGTAAACTACTCTTGCTATTACTTAAAGTCTAATGTCTTTGTTCTCTTTGTATCTGTTTTAAAATTATGCCTTTTAATGCTAAACTTCGTTCTAATGCAGTTTAAAAAATATTGTTATTAATTACTTAAAGAAAATGAATATATGCCAATTTTTGTTCCATCACGACAAAAGCTTTATTTAAATAAATATGTTGTGTCTGTAAATAAAAATGAATAAATTTCTAGCTCTGAAGAGCAATCTTTGTTTTGTCAAAATAAAAACATTTTATATTGTGTTTTTTTATATTTATACCTACATGGTTTAGCTGTGGGGAGACATTAGATTCAAGTATGAGAGTTTATTTAGTTTAAATTATTTCATTTTTAAAGAGTGAAAGGGAAGGGGTTTATAAATTATATTCATGTTAAATAATAAGAAATAGAATGTCATTTGAAATGTTAGTGGAATTTTGTGTTGAAGGGAGATACGTGCCACTCATTACAAATATTCATAATAATAATTAATATTTATTTTATTATTGTTGGTCTGACCTTGATCAATCCATATGCATTTATGTAATCTTTATAGCTCAGCACAATTATATATTTAAATGCTAAAATATATTCTCAAGTACTCATATTTTGCCTTGCTGGTATTTTTCTTGATTACTTGTCTTTTGTTCTGTGTGATCGCCAGATCAAAACTAGACCATGTGATTGTTTCACTGTCCATGATTTATCAGGATAAAAAAGCTATAATGGGAAGAACCGGGGCAAGCAGATCTTACCTAGCCTTGGCAATTCTCATTCTTTCACCTGAAATATTTTAGGTTTGCTAATGGTGCAGACTATTCTTTCTTTATTTCTTGGTGTCACGAGAAGGGCCAGGTAAATTGAGTCTATGCAAGTAATGTAATATCGAATGCTGGGATTTGTTAACTTTCCTTTGTCTGAGCACATTATGGTGGATTGACCACAATCTGACTAATTTATGTATTTTAAATCTTGAAATATTTATTTGCGAATATCGCGATCCATTTATATTTTAAATGTGTCACTCTCTTCAACACCAGTTCCTAGAGTTTGAGTTAATTATTTCTTTCTTAAAATAAAATCAATTAGAATAAAATTGTTTAGCATAGCTCTTTAAAAATATCCATTTCTATATCTCAGACTTGGGCAGGCATCTCCCACAAATCGATAATCATTTACATTTGTTAGATTGGCATATAAACTATACCGCTCTCTCGCCAGAGGCATAATAAATGACAGAATAGAAACTTGTATTAAATAATTTTATGAAATCAAATCAGAGACATTAGTTAAATTATAAAATGTTTTATTAAATATATATATGAATTTAAGCTACCTGTGGTTCGTCTCTATTTATTCATTCTAAAATTATATATTTTCTAATTAATTATTGTGCTGCTATCGGTTGACTCAAGGACATACACATACCATTTTATATTTAAATAAATAGATATTCTAATTAAAGTTAATAATTAGAGTTAGACATATGAATTAGTTGAGGCTCATGCTCCACCGTTGATGCTAGTGGGTCGGAGTGTAGAAAAGATTAATTGCTTGCCTCGAAAATGTTGTTAATTAATTTGCATATTTAGAGAGTGGGTAAGCAGGGCAGAATCCATAAGTATTCTTTATCTTGGATCTCATGTGAGGTTGGATTCAAGGTACTTTTACCCAGGCTGTGAATCATGTTTAGTTAACATACCATTCTGACCGGTACAATAAAATATATAATAATTTCTGTTAAATGCTTTTGGCAAGCAATGATAAATTATCATGAATGGTAAACCAAATGTTTATTTCTTGTCAATGTATCACCAACTATTATATATATTATAATGTTTTCTGTATTTCTAGGCCTCTATACGCATTATAAATACGCGAGTTGATCAAGTTATGGAAAAGAAAAATAAATGTTTAATTTATTTTAATCAAAAAAAAAGAAGAACGTTTCATTATTATTCTAAAAACATAACTATCTTTCCTGATCAACTCAGCCTAGTACTTGTTACGAAATGTGCTATCCATGAAATCAGATTTTAATTTATTTAATATGAGCACCAGGATTTAAAAGATTCCGCTAAAATCTGTCACCAGCACATCTTGCAAGTTGTAAAAAAAAAAAAAAAAAAGATTTTTTTTTTTTAAGAATCGGTAATTTTACCATAAACTAGAATTATCTTTTAACCTTTTAACCACTAATTATATTATTGGTTGTATGAGGTAAAAATCAAATCTTTTAATTGGCCAACTCACAAACTGAAGACAAAGCCTATTGTTAAAACATATTCGCCTATAATATTAAATTCAACTCAGATACGTTTATAAAAAGTATATTACTAATTTTTCAGGTTATGAAGAGAACGAAAGTTCTTTCAAAAATAAATTGCTATTTATTTATTCTAAAATATTCAATTTCGGCAACATAAAAGCTATAATATAAACAAAAAGGTCGACTTTTACGTTATAGAAAAGTAAATATTTCTTTTAAATATTTCTTTAATATTTTTACTAAAATCTTCAATATTTTTCGAAAATAATTGTTTTTTTAGTATATTTTTTAAAAAAACTAGTTTAATTTCTGAAATTATATTTTTTTAATACTTAAAATTGCATTCGAAATGAAAATCTCAGCGTTTTTCTTTATTTTCTTTGATCAGGCGGTTTCTTTGTTCTTTCCAGCCAATCAGAATGTCTTTTTCGGCTGAGAGCTCACTAACAACCAATTACAACCGATGTTCTTTCTTTGTTTAGGTTTAAATGCGTTTTTTTTATTTTTTACTTGTAAAATAATTCAGAAGAGGGCACCATCTTACAGAACTTTTAAAAACCTATTCAAAACCTATCAAATGAATTTTTTTAGCATAAGAACTGGCAGAGTTAGAGTGACGTCAGATGTCTACGAGGAGCCTCGTAGGAGGCGGGAAAAGGGTTAAATATTATTTTTTCTGGAACTTATAACATATTAGCTAAGGTAAATTATGTTTTTAACTCTTATTAAACTAATAATAAATTTAATAATAAAAACTAATAAATATTATAGAATAACGTACAAATGAAAATTGGTATTAGAAATATTTTTATTCTAATAGATTAAAAATGTTTAAAGGAAATTAATAATCATATAAATTGGAGAGAACACACATTAATTCAGACATGAAACATTAATAATAAAAAAACAACAGTGAAATAATTAATTAAAAAGTTCTGGGGTAAACAGGAGTCTCTTGAACAATAACACGAAAGTCTATATTGGGATCCTATTATAAGCTTATTTTTACGAGTTGTTTGTAAAATGGTTAAATTTGTCACAATCAGGAATAATGAAGCATAACTTACAGGTAAGTTTAGTGAATTCAGTAGTAGATAACTATGCATAGTTTTTTGGGTAGAATAAGCTCGGCCTTTTGGTTATTATTTGATCTTGTGGTCCATTCTCCTAGTGGGTCACGAAGGCTTTTCTGGTATATATCTTTAGGCACGATGTCCACAGGAGCTCTGGTTCACTCCAACATGCCAAATTATTTCAGCATTGAGAGATCCTGGATATATTATTGTTATCCAGGACTAACTAGAGAAACAAATGAAACAAGACATTATTCAAACTGACCCCCTCCTTTTTATACTAAAGGTCCAGTTTTCAGACTTCTGCTCATGCTATTATCATGGCGTTTTTGGTTCATAATCTTGTACAGTCTTTACTCCTTTTTCAATTATCAAGTTCTTTTTTTTAGCAGATTTTTTGGCCATCTTTAATTAGCTAAAATATTTTTCTTTTAACTTATCTTTTTTTTTACTTTTGGAATTCTTTTGTTCTCTCCAATTCTACTTTTATTTCTAATTACATAAAAAAAAAATACAAAAGAATAATTTAACTTTCATTGTACTTTTTTTTTTTTTAAAAAAAAAAAACAAATTATAGTCAAAAAAAATCTAAATTTACTTTTATTTTTTAGAGTTTACCAAATGCCAATATATTTGCACCATATATAAATAAATGGTACAATATTTAAATACAAGAATAGTATATATACTTAAGCTAAATGTAATTAGAGGGCTTTTGAAGTCTGTCTTTCAAGCTGCATTTAGTCATCCACTCCATATCATACAACTGATACACATGACCACATATGGTTGGAGATCACTTATCTTTTCCACATATATGGAATCATGTGTTTCAGTTGTATGAGATGAAGTGGATAAATGTGGTTTGAAAGTCTGAATCCAAATACTTTCTAATTATATATATATATAGATATAGATATAGATATATATTAATTCAAACAAATATATTTAACACAGTATTCAAAATTAAATAATATATTCTTTACCAGAAGTACTTTCAATTGTTTCACTGACAATCTTTATCAACTGTTAATACAAACGTACATTTGTATTAAGCGTTGATAAAGATTGTCAGTGAAACAATTGAAAGTACTTCTGGTAAAGAATATATTATTTAATTTTGAATACTGTGTTAAATATATTTGTTTGAATTATTATTATATAATTTAAAAATACAGACATTTAATGGTTGTAGTTATATATATATATATATATATATATATATATATATATATATATAATTCAAACAAGGTGTAATGAAAAATGAAAAATTAAGAAGACAATGATGATATGTAAGAATAGAGAGGGTTTAATGAATTGACAATCAACTAATATAAAAACAAGTTATTGTGGAAAATTTGAATGGATTGAAGGATGGATAATATAAGTTTATTTTGTGTACATTTCTATTAATGGTTGATAAAGATTGTCAGTGATACAATCAAAAGTACTTCCAGTAAAGAATATATTGTTTAAAATTTGAATACCATGTTAAATAAATTTGTTTGATTATCATATGATTTAAAAATACAGACAATTTAATGGTTATAGTTATATATATATATATGTGTGTGTGTGTGTTCTTGTCATTGCAGCTGTTATTACTATGTGATTATTCATATAGTATACAAACATGGATGCGCTGCTCAGCAACATGCATTAGCCAGCGTAGTGAGTTTATTGGCTTTTTATCTCCGAGTTTATGAATATTTTTTCAATATATACAATCATGACAGACAAAAATAAATCATGGCCCTTATTCCCAGGAGGCTGTAAAGTCACCAACCAAGGCAGCGGCTGGTGGCTGAAGGGGTAGGGGTGCTAAAAATCCCCTGATTGCAGACTCAAGCTGCCATTTGATGAAGACTTTTTATTTAGGTACTTACAACTGCAGATCACTTTCAAGTGAAGGAAGATTGCAAGAGTTAGCAGAACTATCTTATATTAAATGGGACATTATTGGACTTTGTGAAGTTAAAAGAAACAGTGAAGAAACAATTGATTTAAAAAGTGGACATATACTCTATTATAAAGGCACAAATATTGAAAATACAAGTGGAGTAGGATTCATTATAAATAAAAAATGGAAGAATAACATTGTGGAAATTGATGGTGTATCAGACAAAGTGGCAAGGTTAATTTTACAACTTAATAGCAGATACCAAATGCAGATAATTCAGGTTTATGCCCCAACAAGTTCTCATAGTCATGAAGTTATAGAAGATTTTTATATGGATGTACAAAAGGATTTAGATCAGAGTAAACAACATTTTGAAATTGTTATGGGAAAATTTTAATAATAGAATTGGTAAACAAATGAAATATGAAAATGTTGTAGATAATTTTGGTTATGGTAATAGAAATGAGAGAGGACATAGACTTGTAAAGTTTGCAGAAAAAAAACAACTTTATATTATAAATTCTTTTTTTGAAAAAAATGTTAAAAGGAAATGGACATGGAAGCATCCAAATGAAGGTACAGCAGAATTGGATTATATTTTGACTAACAGATACATATTTCAAGATTGTAATGTTCTTAATAAATTTAACACAGGAAGTGATCATTGATTAGTAAGATGTAAGATACATGTTAATGCAAATCTAGAGAGACAAAAATTATTAAGAAAAACAATATTTACAGTTGATATTCCCAATCTTCAGAAACATTCTAATGAATTTAAATTAGAACATACAAATCGGTTTCAAGTATTAGTAGATTTTCAACATGATTCAGATTTAAATGACATTAATAGAAAAATACGCGATATACTTTTAAAAACTGCAACAAAAATAGCTGGTAGAAAAAACAGCAATTGACCAATAAAATTTCTACTGAGACTAGAGAATTTATGAAGAAAAAAAGGAATATGATGATATACAACAATGATGCATTAAAAAAGATTGAATATCTCGAATTTTGTAAAATGGTGTGGAAAAGAGTTGAAAATGATATAAGAAAGTATAATTGTGAACTAGCAAGGAAAGCTGTAAAAAAAGAATAAAAGTCTAAAGAGTGTAAAACAACATTTTTGTATTGGTAGGAAATTTATATCTGCAATAAGAAAAAAAGATGGCATTATTACTAAAAAGAGAGATAACATCATGAAATGTGTAAAAGACTTCTATCAAGAATTATATAGTAATAAAGAACAAATGCCTCCTATACCTATTATATTTTCCAAATTGCCCAGAATTTTGAATGAGGAAGTGGGACATGCAATTAAATTTATAAAGAAAGGGAAGGCTCCAGGTAACGATGGAATTATAATTGATATATTAAAAGAAGCAGGTGAAGAAATAGAATTTTTTTAGCAAAGTTATATATCAAATGTCAAAATGATAAAGATGTACCAGATAATGAAGAAAATGCAGTATTAATATTAATATTTAAAAAAGGTGATAATGAAGATATTAGAAATTACAGACCTATCAGTCTTTTATCAGATGTATACAAAATTTGTACTAAGATAATTGCAATTCATCTACAGAAAACACTGGATTTCCATCAACAAAGAGAACAAGCTGGATTTAAAAGTGGTTTTAGTACAGTAGATCATATACAGGTATTGAGAGAAATTATAGGAAGGACAAATGAATATGAGTTGCCATTATGCTTAGGATTTGTAGACTATGAAAAGGCATTTGATTCTATAAACATTTCTTCAGTGATGAAAGCATTGGATCATCAAGGTGTAGATCCAGGATGTTGTCACATTTTAAAAAATATTTATAAAAATGCAAAAGCAACAATTAGATTACATAATGATGGTAGGAAAATGAACATTGAAAAGGTGTAAGACAGAGTGACTCCATATCTCCAAAACCTGTTACAGCAATGCAGCACTAAGTATTTTGTGGATTAAAATGGAAAGCTAAAGGAGTGAAAGTAAATGGAGATTATTTAAGTCATTTAGATTTTGCAGATGATATAGTTGATTTTGCAAATAATGCTTTAGAGCTACAGGAAGTAGAACTAAAGACAAATATTAAAATGACTAAAGTAATGTTTAATAGATTTTCTCAAAATATGTAAATAAAGATTGATTTATTATGATGAGTTAGAAGAAGTTAACAGTTACAAATACCTTGGTCAGATTATTAATACAGATGGAAATATAATGGATGAAATAAATCATAGAATTAAACTTGGTTGGAATGCTTTTGGTAGAAATAACTTGATACTAAAAGGAAATATGCCTATGTGTTTGAAAAGGAAGGTTTTTAATAAATGTGTTTTTCCAGTTCTTACTTATGGATCTGAGACTTGGACACTTAATAGAATAGCAATACAGAGACTTTAGACCACTCAAAGAAGTATGAAGAGGTGCATGTTGGGAGTAACAAGAAAGGATTGAAAATGCAATGTATGGGCAAGAGAAGAAACAGGTGTTACTGACCTCATTGAAAAAATTAAAAGACTGAAATGGAGTTGGGCTGGACATATTGTTAGAAGAGATGATAATAGATGGACAATTTGAAATTTTAAATTGGATTCCAAGAGATTGTAAAAGACCCAGAAAGAGACTCTATGTGAGCTGGATGGATGAAATAAGAAAGTGTGCAGGGGTGATGTGGAGGAGAGAAGCTAAAATAGGAAAAAACGGATTGAAACTTGGAGAGACCTTCATCCTGCAGTGGATTGATAATGGTTGATATATATATATATATATATATATATATGTGTGTGTGTGTGTGTGTTTGTTGAATTAGATATATTTATGGATTTTTAATTTGATAAAGAATAGAAATACAGATAATATAAGCAGAGATAAATTTATTTTTCAATATTAGAAAAAAAACAGTTACTAATTGTCAATCATTAGGTTAAACAAATTTTGTCTTTTAACCTATATAATAATTCTTTTGTTTAGAGATTAAGTTATACAAAATGGGTCTTTTTTGTATTTTAAACCCATGTTGTTATAAAACTTACTTTTCAAAAAAGATCACAAAACACAAATGTATATCTATATATTTAATTATTAAATAGAAAAGTTAATTCTTAATAATATGTTATCACTAATGATAATCTACATTTGTATTGTCTAGATCCTCTAAAATTTCCTTTGAATAAAAGACTTAACATGAAATACTTATTTAAAAAACCACCTTGGTAAATTGGGAATAATCATATTAATGTATAATTCTAGGAAAGGTTTTCATTCTGTTCAAAATCTAAATTTAATAGTTCATCTTAGAGCAAAGGGGAAGGGAAGGGGCTTTGACAATATTTCTTAATTCCTCATAGAACAGTAAAAGAGCAGATAATATTCTCAAACATTTTGCCTAATTGGTGTTTAGTGATGTTTGAGTGTTTTTTCATTCTTGTTTCTTTAGGTAAATCTATATGTGCCAGTTGGTTATACAGCTGCATTAAAAATAATTAGAAAAGTTGGCAGCATGTTTCTCAGGTTTAGTTAAGAGTTACTTAATTAACTGGTTTTTTTATCCACATAGTCAAGCTTTGTTTGAGATTTCCTGGTGAAAATTTTGTGAAACTTTTTTTATGACTTTAAAATTCATATATATGTATTTTCTAATATTTTAAATACAAAAAAATTTAAAAGGTGGTGGGAAAATTGAATTGGCAGTTTGTCAAATCATATGTATTCATTTTGCAAAGTGAATTGGCTCCACCTAAAATATAATGATGTGATATTTTGTTTTGATTAAAATCTAATTTTTAAAATAATTCTGGAAATCAAATGTGATTTTTAAATATTTATTTAATTTCTAAACAAAAATATCTATCAAATGAGGTCAAATTTATTATATTCTGATAAATAATAATAGTTTAATATCCAAATAAAAGTTGAAATCTAGTGAAAACAAACAAATGTTAGAATATTAGCAGAAAAATGAGAGTTAATGGGGAAAATAATATTTATTTTTCTGATGCATATTTTTCATAATAATAATGGATGTTCAATTAACTAAATATTTTAAGTCCTAATATGACAATATGAAAATTCTCAAACATTAAAATTGTTAAATAATATGATTTTAATATGGAAATGTTTAATAAGTTATAAGTTTTTTTAACTTTCTGTTCAGTATTAAAATTAATTCATAATTTTAATTTAAACTAAGAAAATGTACTAAGTGAAAAATAATTTTACTTTTTTTTCATTAATGATTTAATAGGTATTAATTTTAACCATACAAGAGAGGTAAAAATTTTTGTTTAATGGTATTTTATAAAGAAAAAAAATAAGATTTTACTATTTTTGGTAAATTTTATTTTTCCAGAATTGTTTTTATTCATTTAATTTTCTTTTAAAACTATGAAAGAGTTCTTTGTTTAAAAAAATATTTTTTTAAAAAATTTAATTTTTTGAAACATGTTTTTTTTTTTAATTTTTGTTCCCTCCTAAAAACTTAACAAAAGATTAGTTAAACTAAATCAAATAATGTTATCTTTGATTTTGAAAATATTGTTTTTCCAACTCTTATTTATTTTTAAAAAATAATTAATTAAAAGTTAATTTATGAATAGAAATCAACTGATTGATTACAATTTTGATGAAAGTATATTTTTGAAGAAATGAATATTTAAAATTTCATAATATCATGTCATTTTTTTTTGTTTATTGTAAATCAATTAGTTATTAAATAATTGTTTCAAAAATATTTTGTCTTAATTCCTTTATTCTATCTAATTCCTGCTTCATAAATTGGTATGTTTGTGACATTATTTCATGACAGCTTAGTGTTCTAGCATTTTTTTAATGATCCACTAAAATGATTTACTTGTAATCAGATAAACTTGGGAATTAATTAAAGTAATTTATAATAAACTGCTTAATCTATTTATTTATCTCTTGTTCACCATAATAGTTTACAGAGTTTGTGCATAACAATTAGTTATGGAGTACGGGTTTATGTGTAGTATAATGGACATCCAGTTGATGATGATTTCATTACTTCTCTAATCCTGGTTAGTGCAAAAAAACATACTTTATTATCCATGCACTATATTTAATTTTATTATTTCTTTAAAAATTAAGATTATATTTGGCCAGTACATTAAGAATACTATGTGGACAGAGAACATTGATGATGATCAGCAAGTTTTAGTATCCCAGCATTACTTTTTTAATTTCTATATTCTTATGGATTAACACCTAAGTCTGTGCATACAGATAATTATTGTTTGTATTTTTGTGCTAAGTTTGGTAGTGGCTAAATAATTAGTCTGGTCTATAGTGGACCACTTTCAATTACAGTCACAAGATTGAATGTTGATTTATTTTTATTGTTGATCATTCATGATGATTAATGATTATTTATTTTGTATGAGGCTGAGTAAAATTAATTAGTTCTGTGCTATGCTCATTTCTTTTATATTTAATTTTATATTTTGTTGAATTGGGCTTGATGAGGATGAGTACCATTATTCCAGTTTCATCCCAAGATTCCATACCATTATACAATATATATATAAAGAAAATCATATTTTGACAGAAAAAAATACAATTCATCAGCCATTCATTCACACATAAAATTAACTATGACTTCAATTTTAATAAAACATACATTTTTTTCAAAAATCAAACAATATGACTAGGGACTGCTAAGATAAGATATAAAGATTTTTAAATGGCCCAAGAGCATAATGAGAAGAGAGAATTAAAGAAAATTAACAATGTATGGAAATAGTTACTGGAGAATAAAATATTTAATAAAGCTTCTCAACCAATAGAATTTGAGTATGAGGAGAAAATAACAAACAAAAAATAATAATTTTAAATGTACTTATGATTTAAGAAAGAAGAAGCTCTGAGGAAAGTACTTGATATTGTACTGAAATATCAGCTATTTAGCTATTATATTTTTACTGCACAGAAATTGCTGGAAATAATACTATGAATTCATCATGTATCTATGAAATTATTAGAATATATCTATCTATATATATATATATATATATATATATATATATATAGATATAATAAATATCATGTATCTATGAAATTATTAGAATATATATATATATATATTATTTGCCCTTTTGATAATTAGTAATAATCAAGTTAACAATACAATATTTACAAATTAAGTGTAATCTAGGGGAATTTAAAGATAATTAATGGATGATTGTGCATATGGAGGAGTGACTACAAACAACTTTTTTTAAATTGACAAATCTATAATAATCACAAACAACAATCAATAGAAACAAGTTTCCATGCATATTCAATTCTATTTTCTGATCATTACCCTCCTCCACCTAATACTTTATTACATTAAAATAAATAATCAGCTTAACTTCAGATGAGAAATGACAATCACCAAAATTATTAACAACAACAATAATCTCAATTAACAAAAAAGAATCATATGATAATAAAAAAATGTATTTACATATTTACATTTAAAAAAATATATGATGATCACACATGAGAGATGAAAAATCTTTATAGCTTACACAAAGTTCTGTTAATACCTTAATGTCTTTGTGAGCTCCCATTTATTTGTATATTTCTATCACCATAAATGTGTATATATGGCCATTGAAATCATCAATTTTAAGTGTTTTCTACATATACTAACATTTTAACTTCTTTTGATTTACTCCATGACAGTTTTTCCTATGACAGTCTCCATTGCAATTTTTCTCTGAGAGTTTAAATAGGTAGATTTTCAGATTAATTATAGAAGTATATTTTTATGGGACAATCACTTAGATAGCTAATTTTCTTCTTGTAGCAAGTAAATGTCAAATATTTCTTCAGTATGCAAATCAGGAAGGATACAACTCTATATTCAGTTGGGAAATATTCTGGAGAGTTCTCTATTTCATAAAATACATGATGTTCACTTAAATAATCCTCACAAATATTATTGACTTTTAGGTTCTTTAGTATTATCCAACCAATGACATATTACCCTAAAGCCATATCAGTCTGATCTTGTGATTTTTAAGATAATGTCTCCAAGTGATTTGTGGACACATGCAATCACTAAAATTTGTCTGCAGATCATGTGGACATGGTACATTAAAAATCGCAAGATTAGACTAATATGCCTTCAGGGTAATACATCATCAGTTGGATAATACTAAAGATGCAGATCAAGTGATTTATATGCCTTCAGGGTATTACATCATTGGTTGGAAAATACTAAAGATGACCATCAGGCAGATAACGAGCCATGTTTGTTGGTCCTGAAAAAAAATACCAAATAAAAAAAATGTACATGCATGAAAATAGTATATATGACTTTAATATATATCAAAATAATTTTGAAATTGAAAAAAAAATTCACTTGCATATTCGTAAATAATATATGTCAAAATAATTTTGAAATTGAAAAAAAAAATCACTTGCATATACATACATAATATATGTCAAAATAATTTTGAAATTGAAAAAAAATTCACTTGCATATATGTACATAATATATGTCAAAATAATTTAGAAATTAAAAGTATTTAATTGTAAGTTTGATCATATATATTATGATTTACAAAACCACCGATTTTTTATATTGCAGATGAATTTACAAAATAATATACATCGAAATGACATTATTTATTAGAAACAAAAATGAAAATTACTTACAAATAGCATTACTGCGGTGGACTGAATTGGGATATGTGCTCCAAAATTGTATAGAAAGGATCAGCTTATTCTTCGGTACTCAGAAAATTCCACAATGTATGATCAATAGTTTCAGTCATTTCTAGCAAAAACAGAAATATGACAGAACAAAAAAATCAGTGTAAAGCCATGAATCACAATATGACAAAAAGCCGCAGGTCAAAAAAATCCAAAAATTGACTCTCTCATGGATTAATCATGCCAGTGACTTGGTTGCCATAACAATGTTGTCATGTAAAAATCGACGTCTACTGGAAGGAAAATTGGTAAGTGAAATACGTCATCGGTTGAATAATCCTAAAGTACCAACTTTTATATAGTAAAAGACACAATGAAGAAGTAACAGTCCTTCACTCCCTTCTTGGAAATTCAGATGATTTTAGTGTTTTTATAAGCCCCTTCCAGCTATTTGTGATTGGTTTTTATAGCAACTTCTCTTTTATTTAAAATAGTAATATTATTTTAAAATTAAAAAAATTATAACATATTTTAGTTTTACACCTATTGTTATTTTAAAAATACTTTAAAATTTATTCTATAGACATTCCTTTTAATATTTTATTATACATAATAAAAAAAAATATTTGCATAAAAACAATGATTATAATCTTAGACATAAGAATTACAATATATACATCCATTATTAGATTAGTAACTGTAAGGTATGTAAATTAGTTGTCTAAACAAACTGCTTCTTGAAAAAAACGTTTGTGTACATGACCTAATTCTAATGTGTGTGTATATATATATATTAAATTAAGTGCACCAATTCACAATTAAATCACTAGCCCAAGTTGAATTCTCGACAAATGGTTTCCATACCAAGGAAGGCTTCTCACATATTGCTTTGATTGTATTACTTTGAATTTGAGAAGTCTTCCCTTAGTAGTATAGTGAATTTAATTTTGGTTATTATTACACTGACTAGTTTACCTTTATGACATAGATAAAAAATAAAAAAATAAAAAAGTCTTTAAATAGCCCTGCAGGAACCCAGTTAAAACCTAGTCCAACTTTCTGTATAATGAAACAGTGAAAAAAAAATCAATACTTTTGACATTGGTAAAATGCCAGTTAGTGAGAATTTACTGTTTTCCTTTATTGTTTTGTTCTCAAAATATTAAAAACTAAATATTAGTTTACTGAAAAATAATGGAACTGTTTGCTAGGTTGACAATGGGCTGCCTATTTTTAAAAAAAATCATGATCTTGGATGGAATGTAAAGAAAATCCCAAATTTCAATCGTATTTGAACCCAAATAGTGATCGAAGTGAGATTTCATATACATATATATATATTACTGTTTTATAAAGAATCATGTGACAACTATATAAATATAAAAAAAATAACTACACTAAAAAAACACTCATTTAATACAAAACAATTTGTCTGATGAAAAGATTAAAATTATTACCTCTTACGGTAATGATGTTCTTTTATAACTATAATCAACTTTCAATCACTAATGTTAATTTAAAATAAATCCGGGACAAACTCAAGTAAAAGTAAACACCTCAACTTAATCAATGCAACAATGTAAGTAAAATGCCATTTGACAGTTAATATTTATACAGATGGTTATATTTGATTCCCAATAAATCCACAATCATAGTTTTATAGTAGCTAATTAAGAACTTCATTAGCAAACAAACTCATGGAGATATTACAATATATGCAATTGATCCAGCACAATTATCAAACACTTAGCCTTACATATTCAAATTCCATATTTATTTAATTTCTTAATAGTTTTTTCAAGAAACAGGAGCAAATTTACTTATGCTAATTTCTTCATTTTTATTGAAATCTTATTTCATTCTCTCAGTTCATGCATAAAGAGCTTAGAGACAATTTAAATTAATTATAAATGCAAAGTGAACCCTTACAACTTTATACATGATCGTCGTTCAACTCCTGTTTAAGCATTTAATTAGGAGATTTCTCGTTGGGAGTAAAACTAAGTTAGGATTTTGTTCTAATAATAGCAGAATTAATTTTATTGCAAAGAAGCTTCACTTTTTAAATTCTAAACTAAGTATTTAATCACCATTAACTAAAAAATAATAATAATGAAAATAATATTTTAATTCACCTTAAACATCTTTCAATTAATTTTTTTTTTTTTAATAATTTGCAAAAAAAAAAAAAAAAAAGACGAATAACAATCTCCACTTAATTATCATTTAAATGAATAATTAATGAGATTAGCTTATAAAAAGTTTTTTTTTTTTTCCAGTTAAAACTAAATTTAAAGTAATTTGATATATTAAAGTTATACAGAATATAAAGCAATGATTCAATCTAATTCAAATACTGCTTCATTACAATGTAATTTAAATTATTTTCTATGTAGTTGTCATTACATTGAAATTTTTTACAGCGTCAAACATGTTACTGTATTCTTTCGTAATATTTTTTATCTCTACTGATTCTTCCATATGTACCTACCAATAATTGTGTAAGATATATAAAAATGTTATGAGAGCATTAGTTTATCCCATCATTTTATTTTATATATGAATAATCACCGGATGGCGCATAGCAATGTTAAACAAATCCCCATACAAGTTTCTGACTAATGATTTTGCCACGATGGGCTTCCTTTTCCATGCTATCCAAGTTAATATTATAGATATGTATGAAATCCTCTCCATTGATATTTAGTGAATACATACTTATATTGATGGTAGTTCTAAAATAATTGAGTTTTTCCATTATGTACCCATGAAAATTCGAGTAATTCTTTCTGATTCAGCAATATAGTAGTATATATTATAAATAAAATGAATTTTTATATGAGTATAATACGAATATCATTTATTTATATTTTGTACAGCGTATCATATTAATTATATAATAATTAAACATATTAACAAATTAAAAACAGCTTTATTATTATAAAAATTAAAATATTTTTTGAGGATCGGTCAAATTTCTTTATCAAATGTCATTTGTAATAAAGTAATGCTTTCAGAAGTCTTAATACAAATGTTATATGTAAACTGGATCACTGATCCTGTGATGTTTTATTTGGTATAAGATCAAAACTGCTAATTAAACATTTATTTTTGAGTTTCTTAATTAAGATTACTTGTCCCATGATATTAAATAAGCAGTATCATTTTGAGATAGTTACTTCATTTAAAACACCTTTCAAGTACTTCCCGAGTTTGACAAAATATATACATATTCACAAATTGAATTTAGTAGTCAACAGATTTATGGAATATCTTATTCTTTTTTAAATGCCACAACTAGTTAAAATGATTCGTATAGTTTCTAAAATACTACTATATGGAGCTGATATGGATATAAGGTCAGTTAATGATCTGCATTAAATGCTATGTTCATCAACTATTAGTTCATGAATCACTCCAGTAGTCTTGATAACAAATACAAATTCTTTAAAAAATCATTTCCTATTTGATTTAATAGGTTAGTGATCTTCCTTCAAAACTTAAGATATTTAATTGTTTCAGGCCATTAACTTGAATGCATAAAAAGTAAATATCTATAATAGAACAATGTATTGTAAACAGAAAATCAGTCTCAGTAATTGTCAAAAATGAATAACAATCAACTGTGCATTTTTAATACAACAGCAATACATTTAGAAGAAATGAGAATGCAGATATCATTACTATGTTAATATTAGATTTTTTTTTTAAAAAAAGAGAGAGATAAACTTCATATTTGTAAAAAAAAAAAACACACACACAGGTGTTTAAGGATTATTATTATCAAATCTTTCATAATTAAAAAAAAAGAAGTATAAGTATCCAAGTTTTATTCTATTAAATACTTTAAATAAAAGATGAATTAATATATAATATTTAAATTGGGAGAATAGAACACAATATTGATAATGATAAATTCATATTATACGTTTTTGACTCAAGATTACATGTAAGTTATTAGTACACATTTAAGAATGTTACAATAAATTCTTTGTTTATTTCATTATTAAATTAATAAACATAAAATGGTTAGAAGACATAATAATTTAAAGTAAATTATGACTGTGATTATATATATATATGTTAAAAGTTATTTATAAAGTGTATCTTTAAAATGTAAGTAATTTTTATTAAGATGTACTGTTTAAAATTTTTAAATTAAATAAAACATCAATATTTCCTATGCTTAATTTATTAAGATCAGAAACAACTTTTGATAATAAAAAAATGAGCATTGCCAATTGCTCAACAAGCTTTGTAATAAATGCTTAGCCACATTTAAAATATCTCTGTCAGGAAACCCCCCTAACCTTTGACCATGGTTTTGTGCTTTGGCACTCCTCAGACAGGCACTAGGATAGCTTCAGACACTAGATCTAAAAATAGCAACCCCAAGTCAGCATTTTTCTAAAAGTTATCTATTGAGTGGAAAATCTGAAATTTTTAGACACCTACATGTCTTCAAACCCAGCTATCCAAATTAAATCGCTATATGGGGCTGAGAGATCTTCAGCCATTCCATATATTAGTAGTCCTAGCAATATAACATTGCATAAGACTTAAGACTAATAATATATGGAATGGCTGAGGATCTCTCCACCCCATATAGTTATTTGAGTTGGATAGCTGGGTTTGAAGACATGTAGGTGTCAAAAAATTTCAGATTTTCCACTCAATAGATAACTTTTAGATAAATGCTGGCTTTGGGTTGGTTATAAACAAAGCAAAGCAAGACTCCATATAATAGTTCCACCTGTGCTAAACAGAGTAATCAATGGATTTCAGAAGGCTTGTGCATAAAATCCCTATCTAATGCCTACTCATCCAATAGTTTCCATTGATTACTCTGTTTAGCACAGGTGTCACTACTATATGGAGTTTTGCTTTGCTTTGTTTATAAACAATTATGTGCTAGTATTGGAGATGTGATAATGTGATGTTTGGGTTGGTTATTTTTAGATCTAGTCTGAAGCTGCCCTAGAACCACTCTGAGGAATGCCAAAGCATGAAAGTATGGTCAGAGGTTAGGAGAGTTTCCTGACAGAGATATTTAAATGTTTTCTCTGGCTAAGCATTTATCACAAAGCTTGTTAAGCAATTGGAAATGATCATTGTTTATATCTTACAAGCTTAAAAGAATTGGGTCGTGTGATCTATGAGTCTTATTTTGACTATTTAACTTTTGATAATATTTGTATTATATTTATTAGCATGGAACTACACAGTTTATGTTAAATGTCATAGTATCTTCAAACAGTACAGTTCAATTAATAAATTACTGAAGAACTAACATTTTATGGAATGGGTTTTAAATAAAACACAGCTTCATTGACTGAAGGAATATGACACTCAACAGACCAGGTGCCAAGACTATGTCATATTACATTTGATTTTTTGTTTTTAAACTAAGTACAATGATATCATCTATTCAATTCATTTTAATCTAAAACTTCAGTCTCTAGTTAATAATATAAATGATAGATGTCCATTTACTGATCATCTGTGTTAGTCATAGACAAGAATTGTGATACAAATAAATTTTCCAGATAAATTAAACTTTGGCAATTAAGCATGTAAAGCAGATGCACTACACATTCTTACTGATTGTATATATAAATATATATTGAGTTTATAATAAAAAAATTGTTATTATAATAAACAATAGAAATGAGGAAATAATATCCATGTGTATAAAAATAATCCTTAACCTTTGATGTTACTAAGAAATTGACAATCCTTGAGGCCAAATCAGTTTTTCATTAAACTTATATCAATATAAGAACTTGAGTTTGAGGTAAAAAAAGGATCTCTTTTACTTCAATAAAAACTCAAAAAATAGCTATTATAAGTTTAATGATAAAAATGTTTTGGCCTCAGAAATTGTCAATTAGTAGTAATTGATAATTTCTTGGTAACATGAAAAGTTAAAGATTATTCCTATTTACATGGATATTATCTTCTCATTTCTATCTTTATTATAATAACAATCCATGAAAATATTTACTTCAACATGTCAATTCTCTGGACAAATTAAAAATATTATTTGTAAAATGTCAAATAAGATGCTATTCTTTTACATCCTCACACTTATAAAAAATAGCTTTGTGCATTTAATAAAAACTTAAAAAAAGAGATATCTGATTAATGAAAAACAGTTTTGGCCTCAGGGATTGTCAATTAGTAGTAACTGATAATTTCTTGGTAACATTGAAGGTTAAAGTTACTTCTATTTTAAATGAATATTAATTCATTTCTATTCTTTATTATATATATCAATTACCTCCAACATTAAGTAATTCAGCTATGCCCTCTGTGAATATATATGTATCCAGTAATAAAGTAAACATGGATAAATATGTTGCATATATCATGCTTATCAAATGTAATTGTGATAATTTGATATTTTTGCAATGAATATAAAATAGAAGAATTATAAAGACAAAATTCAATTATAATTAAACTGGATGTTGGTTCTTTAATTGATCATTTCACCTCTTTGGTTTTTTTTTAGTTTCTCATCACAAGATGAGCAGGAGAATCCAATAGAATAGGAAATATAACAAGTACTTAGTTAAATATTATTTTAAAAAGTGACAGTTTCCATACTAGAAGATAAAAGATAAAACACCTTTCAAATAGTCTATTTGGGAGCAAAGGCAGCTCCAACAACTCCTTTGGTACAACTAAAAAAAACAATTCTCATTGGCCCACCAATAGTTGAAGGGTAGAGACTATGAGAAGTTTTCCATTCATACTTTATCATCTTGCAAAAAAAAAAAAGATATATACCCATTTACTGATTAATATTAAATGTTTGCTTGACAGAGATATGATAAGATTACATTTAAAAACATTAAAGTGATCAAAAATTTAAATAATATATCATATTAAATAGAGGCATGTGCTACCTTCACACCATAAAACTATTCCAGTTTAATATTTAAATTATTGAAATTTTGTTTTATTTCTTAAATGTTATTATTTAAATTTCTGAACAACCATTGTCATTAATATATAAAAGTAAGTTAGGAAAGATTTAAAGATTTATAAATATGTATAGACACACATACACCTTATGTGTATAAATATATAATAATTTCATATTTCTCTAACACCTGTCTACAGGATCTTGAGAAATGGTAGAGTACTACTTTATACATAGTAAGTTAATTGTGAGCAATTATGAAAGTTTTTATATTGTTTGTCTTGCTTAATTTACTCTAAAGTTATTTTTAGTTACCCAATTCCCAACTAATGTGAAATGATTATATAATTTGAACATTAACTATATACCTAAATAATTCATGAATGAACAGGGAATCTCTTCATTAAACTGAAAAATTCAACTTTTTAGTCAAATGAACTCAAGGTCATGAATTTTAATCACATGAAATTTATATATATAAATTTCAGAGCCTCTCATATTTAAAATATACATCGTTAATGGTATTATAAATAGATAAAATTGTAAGTATTTAAACTTAAAGCTTTATAAACCACATCTTTAAAAAAGTTGTTTAATTATGACCCATATACAGCGAATGAAATGCTATCAGTGACTTTAACGCCTATGATTTCTTAGAGTGTGATACTTTAGCCTGATTAAAGAACAATTTTATTTTATTGCAAAAGAAAATCTTCATGACAAAAATTTAAAGTAGAGACAAGGTCACAAATGAATGTTACAGTGAAGGAGCAAGAGGTTTAAAAGAAGTGACCTCTCTGTTGATTCACTGTGACATTCATTAGGAAAAAGGAGTTTGGATCATATATACTAGAAGCATTACTTTCATTAAATCACACATCCAAAACTTTTATACAAAGAAGTTGATTTAATGAAACAAATGCATTCAGTATATGCTATCAAAACCAGTGAAGAAAATCATGCTCAAAGATAAGAGAAAGGTCAATAAAGATGACACTAGAAAGAATACCAAAGTTCACTCGCTAAAATTTAGACATGAAAACAGAATTCAAATAAACCAATATTAAACAACAATTTATATTAAAAACCTTGAGGGAAGGGGGAATCAATATTAATTGAAGTTTAAAAAATAAATGGATATTTCAATCTTCAGATGCTATTAAGATGTGCACATATATACGTAAATTGTTGTTTGATAAGTGAATAGAAATTACGTATATATGTTTGTGTGTACATATATAAGTAGAACGATAAAGAGAAAGTTCAAATAAAATAAATTTCATGTCTCTGATAACTCCACTCAAGGAGGAAACTCATATTGCATTTAAAACAACAATAAAACAAATAAACAAAATAAGAGCAATCTGTTCAAAACTAATTAATCTATTATTGTAATCCTTATAAAATGAGATTCTTATATATTATTATTAATGTTATGCATACCATGTTTTTCTTTTTTCTATATTAAAAAAAAAAACATCTAACCTTTTTATTTCATTTTTCCATTTAAGTTAAATGTGATTTTATGTTGGTGTTTTTTTTTCTTTTTGCTATTCACTAAATGATGCTCTGGTTTTTTTTTGTTTTTTTTTTTCATATGTCAAATACTTAGAAGGCATTATGCTAACCACTAGGCCACCAACGCTTGACAAAGTTATTCTGGTTTATCTATTTGTTTTATATCTTGCCATTAATGGAATTAATTTTTATCATACTTATTCTTACAATAACATTATAGAGATGCATTCCTTTATTTCCATATTTTCAATATCCATGATTTAATTATTCCATAATTTAAATATATATATATAATTACTAAAAACTTTTTTTCCTGCTATATTTTAACTTCAAATCATTACTTGTGCTGTGAACACAAAATACAACTAGGAAATTGGCTGAAGCTATATTTTTTCAATCATGTACAGTGACTTGACATTTACAATTTAGCATGAATTAGGCATTGTATATTTTTGATATCACAAATTGTTTTCATTATACAAATACACCTATACAAAAACCAAGATAATCACACCACTATATGCCATGAATGTGATATAGTAAAAATTTAATGAAAGTATGCTGGACAATAATAAAACTAAATATTAAAAAAATAATTTCTGTGAGTAATTTCATTTTATCAAATATTTCATTGCCTCAGAAAAAAATAAAATTATTAACAATTGATATATTATTTATAAATATGTATATGTACTGCATGTTTTAAAAAAAAATATATTATTCTAAATTTTAAAAAATATTTTTATTTAATAATTATAATTTTAAATTGTACTTAGATATACATAACTATAATATGTGGTATTTGCTTAAAGGCTTATATGAAATAATTGATTTACAGAACAAATTTATTTTTTTTAGTTTCTTTTCTATTACTTTCAATATATTATATTTACTGAACCTGTTTTATATTCTTTTAAGTTTTTCACATTTCCACATTTTACCACCATTCCATAGTGTCAAGTTGAGTAAATAGTTCAACATATTTTAATATTAAAACCTTTATTCAATATTATGAATTAATAAATTGTTATTTGACTTATTAGAAATATAAGTATAAAATTGAAAACATGCTGAAAAACATTGAACATCCAAATATATATATATATAAGTGAAATAAACTGAAATATATACTGTGAACAATCAGTTTTTTTTTTACTTATTGGATGATTACAGTAAAGCTGATAAAAAAAAATTAACAAAATCTTTGTTGATTGAATTTTATTTTTTAAATATTAACAAATTTAACAAATTGTGTTTTAACTGAAACACAGACTTGTTATATACCTGTGTCTATATATATGTAATATAGGGTATATGAGCACAGACTTTCACACCACCCACCACTCTATCTAATAACACTGATACACCTAAACACATATATGCTGAAAAGATAAATAATCACCAATATACGTATTTCATGCTAAACCAGCAATCATCAGTTGGTCCAGACTATCATCTTTACACACATATATAGTATAAGTGCTCAGATATATACTAAGATAGACAATCCTCATAGTTTTAATGGACAGGCTTCAATCTACTCCACACTCCAACTCTCCAACGGTCCATCTGAGCACTTATACTATATATGTGTGTAAATATGATAGTCTGGACCAACTGATGATTGCTGGTTTAGCATGAAATACGTATATTGGTGATTATTTATCTTTTCAGCATATATGTGTTTAGGTGTATCAGTGTTATTAGATAGAGTGGTGGGTGGTGTGAAAGTCTGTGCTCATATACCCTATATTACATATATATATATATAGACACAGGTATATAACAAGTCTGTGTTTCAGTTATTACATTATAAGAGATGTCTGCCCATTCTTGCATATGTATTAAATGAATTATGTCCTGTACATGTGGGGTTCAGATTGACCTTAGTTCAACATGGGTGTGACAAGAATCTCGGCCTCAGGGTGGCCTTTGAGCATTCCATCATCAGATTTTCAATTGGATGGACCGTTGAAGAGTTGGAGTGTGGAGTAGATTGAAGCCTGTCCATTAAAACTATGAGGATTGTCTATCTTAATATATATCTGAGCACTTATACTATATATGTGTGTAAAGATGAAATACGTATATTGGTGATTATTTATCTTTTCAGCATATATGTGTTTAGGTGTATCAGTGTTATTAGATAGAGTGGTGGGTGGTGTGAAAGTCTGTGCTCATATACCCTATATTAAATTGTGTTTTAAAATTTGAAATTGTATTTATAATTATTGAAATAACACCAAAGTATTGTAATCTGGTATTTGACAGTGTGTTATAATTATACTCTCCTTTTTATCATTACTTCAAAATTTTTAACTTCTATTTTTAAAAATTAAAAATATTTCAAAAAAAATCTAAGTATAAACATATAATTTTTTATTTTTTAATAATTACTACAGACGTGAGATGATTACTCAGTTTAAATTCACAATAATTCTTATTACAAATTTAAATTAAGCTTATCTATATGTAAACTTATAATAATTAAAAATAGTGCACAGAACAAGAATTGGAAATTTTTTTATTAATTCCAAAAAATTTTGAATTAAATTAAAAAAATTGTTTCTTATAATTATTAAGTAATTAAATTTTTTAAAGCTGAGTAAAAAAGAACTTATGTACTGTGGCTTTTCCTTTTTCAGAGTCAGGAAGCTCTCAGCCACTATGCCCAGATAAACCTGTTAGCTACCTTACTTTCCCTTTCATTTCCCATCCTATGTTTTTCCCATATTATTTTCTATCCTGCTCCATCATATTTTCACAACATAATTTTTGTCAATTCTATGAGCTTTATATCTAAATTCCTCTTATCTTTTTCCAAGCCCAACATAAAATCCAGAACCCACTTTCTGTATAATCATTTTGTTTATATTTATTTTCCATCAACTTCATTATTTGTACCCTTTCTGCTTGCAGGCATTTACATTCAATTAACAGATGCCTAATATTTTCTATGCCTTACTTACATAACTTGCAGACTAAATCACTCATATTTTTTCCATTTATATGGTATATTCCCTTGTTTATAAAGATCCTGTTCAAGCCTTAAAGAGTAAACTACTTTCCTTAATATTATATTAAATAAACTCACACTAATAAACTCACACTCAATATTCTGTTTACTTCTATATATATTTAAACTCTTTTTTTACTCTCCATACTAGTTTTCCATCTCTTCAACTCCCTATTTTTTATTAATGCATCTATTCGTCTATATCATTCCTTGCCACTATAACACTGAACAATTCTCCTGCACACTCATCCCACATTTTGTATAAGTATACTGACATAAATTCATTATCCTAATCTTCTGCATACTGTACTATCTTTCTCACCCATCTTCTTGCCTGTCTTTTACTCATAACCTGATTAAATATTACTTTGGCTATTCTTTTATTATCCATAAAAGGCAATCTACTGAACATTTTCATTCTGCTTTTTGCATTTCTCTTATAAAAAACTTGACCATCCCATTTTTGCTGAAATTGCATCCTTTGTCATCCACATATCTGCATCTAATGAACATTTTCCTACTTCTCTTTGTATTTTTTCTAAGCAATCTAACACTTATTCACTAACACATAATGCATTGTTACCGTAAGTTAACCCTGCTACTGACATTTCCCTTCCATACAATTCTAGTTAGATCATATTTATTATATGAAAACATTGTTAATTTCTTTACCAGTTACTTTATTTTCTTTGCATTATTTATTAATTTTTTCTCCCATTCATCCAAGCAGTTTCTCTGATTACTTAAGATGATTCCCAAATAGTTATACCAATTCACAACATTTAACTTTATATCCCCTAATAAAAATTATTTCTATTCTATTTTCCCAGTATTTATCATCATTATTGTGGATTTATCTTCATTAAATTTAATCCCCATCTCTTTACCCACCCTTGCTCATCTTCAGCATAACATCCATATCTTCCCTACTTTTATCCGCAAGTAAAAGACCTGATAATGTATATATTCCCTAGCCACCTATTAATGGTATCTCTATCCCTCTTCCTAGTCTTTCTATTGCTCTCACTATCACCCCATTTTTAACTTTAACTCATTCTATATTTCCTAATTTGTACATTTAGTAATTATTTTCATACAAGGTTGTAATAAGATTCACAAATTTCTATTTATTCCCAAATATATTAAATTTACCCATAATCTATTTCTATTTATTCTATCATATGCCTTCTCTATATCTATAAAAATCATATATAATTGTCTATCTCTATTCCTACTCATATCTTTAAGTTGTCTAACTATAAATAAACTATCTTCAATAAAAACCCTCCTTGCATTTCACCCATGATATTATTTTCTTCCATCCATTTTGCTACTCTTCCAGCCACCATATGTGCAAAAACTTTATGCAACACTGATGTGGACACTATCGGTCTATAATTGTTTAACTTTCTATAATCCTTACATTTTCCTTTAAATGGTAGCCTTACTCTTGTATTATTCCACCTATCTGAAAATTCTCTCTTATGTTCCATCTTATTAAAACATAGTAATAGGTTTAATTTTGCCCCATTTTTTAAATTTCATTATCATCTCTGCTACTCATCCATCTAAACCTCTTGCCTTTCCACTTTTCAATTTCTTCTCTGCCTTATTCATATCATATTCTGTAAACCTAATATTTCCATTACTATATGCTTTCATATTTGTTATTACTCTGTCCTTCACATCTAACATCTTTTCTTTCTATATCCATTACATACTTATTTAAGATTGTTTTTAATTCTTCTCTAGAGCTATATTCTATTTGTTCATCATCTAGTAATACTATATCTCTATCCCCTAACTTCCTTCTTTTAATATATTTCCAATTTTTTTTACACCCATCTCTTCCACTTTAATTAATATCCTTCAACAATTTACTATTCCATTTCATTCACTCTATATAATTATCTACTTTAGTCAATTTTTTTTAAAATACTTTAACATTAACATATTTTTTGCTATCTTTGTTTTTAATAGCACACTTATACTCTTTGCATGCTTTCCCCCTCTCTTTTACACTTTTACTAACTCTCACTTTTCTATTTTATTCTTCTGAATATTCTCACCTAAAATCCTATTTACTACTTTTTCTACTTTACCACATCAGTCTTTATATTCATCCCCAACAAACTCTTTTATGATTTCTACAACTTTTATTTTATATTCTTATCATTCATTTTCCATCCACATTTTTACTATGGTTTCTACTTTTATTGCTATTTTCTATCACATTATTAATCATGTCTATTGTAAAGAAATTATGATCATTATTACATACTCTTGTCTTTATTATCCAACACTTTAATTTTCCATACATTATTCATTCCCTCTTTCTCTACTAAAACATAATCTATTGTGTAAAATATATTATTTCTAGATTATGTGTATTGTTTTTCATAAATATTTGATACATTTCCTATGCTCAAATTCACTCTCTGACAAAAATTCTTCAAAATCTGTCCATTCTTGTTATCTCTATCATCAATTTCTTCAACACACCCATTCAAATTTCTTATAACCATTATTTTCTTCCCCCTTTTTTTGAAACTCAGTATATCCTTGACTAGGTATTCATATAGGATACTATTCCATTCCATTATAGTTTGACTATCATCAGTTGCTATATACACTATAGCCACCATCCATTCCTTGTCTTCCTAACCTTATCTCAAACCATAAATACTTTTGCCACTTAACAGTATTTAAATATTTTTTACATAACTCCTATACCACCACCTCTTTTTTTCTTTCCTTTTCCTATTTATACCCAGCCATAACAAGTCTTGCATATGTTTTTCTTCTCATAGATGTGTTTTCACTATTGCTAATACCTCAAGCTCTTCATTTTTAAGTGCTTTGTTTAATTCCAGCAACCTTTCTGATCTCCTACCATCTTTCCTATTTAAATATCTAATTTTAGCAATTTCTTCTTTCCTAACTACTACTTTTATAAATTCTTTTGGCTCTTTCTTCTTCATTACAATTGTAAGTAACTTGCTTATCATTAATTTTACAGACCCATTCCCTCTCCACATCTACATTTATATCTACTCTTTGTTACATCCTGTCCATTCTTCTTCTTTTTGATAATACTGCAATTTAAAACCCTACTCTTCTTTATACATTTTCTGAACAATAATATTCTTTATAAATCAAACTCCTTAATACTTCATTTTCTTGTTCTGCTAAGTGCAATCCATCTTTACTATATAATTCCCTCTTACCAATAAAAAAAAATCTGACACATCCAAAACATAACATCATTTCTCTCACATAATTTTTTCAATCTCTCATTTATAGAACATTTCCTATCTAACATATATCTATTGTCAAATTTTGATAATAATCCAACTATTCATATCCTTCCTTTAATCTTATTCCAATTACTAATCAATACCCTGTACTCATCCATTACTATCCCTGATGGCTGTGACAAATTATTTGTCTCTAACATAATATACACATCTCTACTCCCTTGTTTCTTTACCTTATCTTTAATACCCCTAATTCTAGTTTCAGGCAAACATTTTTACATACCTGTTTCTATTTTTCCTTGCAATTACATCTCCACTTCCTCTAATTTGTGAATCTTCTATCAATAATGTCTCATAGTTTACTCTCCCTACTTTATCCATACATTCTCTTCTACTTTCTGCACTTCCTTAACTACTTCTTCCTTATTGTTTCTATTCCTTAATTCCTTAATCTGCTTGCATTTAATCTCTAATGATTTTAATTTTGCTTCTATATTCTTTAGCTCTTTCTCTATCATACTTATTCTTTGACTAACCATTTCCATTGTGATACATATTTTGTCATTTTATCTCTTGTTACTCCAGTAAAAACATACTCCATTCTATCTTTCTCAACTACATTTTTCACCATTTCTCCTGACTTTCTCTTTAAATTGTCTACACTTAGGAACCATTTTTCACCTCTTTTATCACATTTAAACATTGTCTACATAATGACATGACTGTTACATCCTTCCTATTCATTTCAAATGATAAACCTTATCATATACAGTATACTCTATCACAGCATGCCTACATTCTTTCTGATCATTATATATAGATACAAATGCAATCCTTATTTTTCCAAGTCCTCTACTCTATATTTAACTTTATGCTTTCTTTACTAACTTTTAAACCCCTTTATACAAAAGGAGAAAAACTTTTCTTTGTTTCAATGGTGATTGACAAACACCTTACATCTCAAAATGTTATCTTCTTTCTCAAATAAATCACTCTCTTTTTAAATTAAAAAATTCTTTAGTAGCAAGTCTATTAAAAAGAAACTAATTTTATGTACAATTTATTTTTAAAATCTCCTTGCAGTAACACACACACAAATTTATTTACTTTTTATATTTAAAATGGTATAACAAAATACTTTCCAAATTTTATCAATATTATTCCCAATCTTTCCAAATCAAGTTAAATCTATCTCTTTTCACCCCAATTTTCTTTTCACTTTCAAACAGTAAGCAAAAAATTTTGTAACAATGAAATTTTTCCATATGATATTAAAAAAATAAATACAACTTTAACTTATCTTGTGGAACAAATCAGCCATGTCAGCATAGGAAGACAGTCACATTTAAAATACTGCACAGTGCCCACTAGTATATAAATTTACTTTACCAATGCTATATTTTAACCAATTATTCTTTGATTTTAGTAGGCTTTTATTAGATCTGTTAATGATTTCTGATTATTCTTCATTAATTGTCATACTTCTTTTAATTTTTATTAAAGATCAAATAGATCTTTACTTATTATATATGATGAGCTTTTTCTTTTTCATGCAAACAATCGTGTACATGTTTTTTGTGAAATTTTGTAGTCCTTATGTTTTTTATGTATTTTTTTTTTTACATTCTACGATATACATCATCAGTTTTCAACTATAATACCATGGTGCAGTAGAGTTCTGCAATACCAGCAAAGATATAATGATATGAAAAGTGTTAATAGAATAAAAGAAATAAACTGAATTAAGAAACAATAAACATTTAAAATTAAAATATAAAAAATGTAAATTGATTTTATTCTGGATTGACATATGAGAAAAATATCTTCATATTGCAAAAAAAAAAAGAAAAAGACTTGCTACATGTTGTTGCAATTTTTCACTACTTATTTCCAGTAGTTAAACTTTCACCCATTAACAGCCATCAAAAATAAAAGGAATTGTTTATATAACAGAAAAAATCATAAGCCATTTTCTGTTTTGTTTCACTGAATTATAAAAATGTAGGATAAATAAATACAACTATAACATGATCTTTCTAATGACCATTAAACTCACGTGTCAATAACTGAAAAAATTCTCTTCACATTGGTTTCTAAGATTCTATTTTGTATTTAACCCTTAATCCCTAAACAACGTTGTCTTTTCTATAATAAATTTAATAAAATTAAATCTGGCTCTCATCCCATCTGACATTTATTCAATTATTTATTGTCTTTTCTCATTTCTCGCTAATGTGTAAATGCGACTACTCTAATAACGACTTTATTTTTTTACTTTTATATATATTTTTCCTCTGAATATTTGTTCTTTAAAAAAAAAAGAGAGAGAGAGAGAAAAAAACTTAATACAAATTTGTGTAAGAAAATAATGGCATTAATTTCTTTTTTTTATTTTATTTTGTAATTATATAATTACAACAAATTATTTATTTAAATCAGGTTATCTTGTTTTATTTATTTTTTAATATTTATTTTAAAATATAAATATAAAATTTTGTAGTTTTATTATTATTGTATTTGTAGTAAAAAACGTTTCTGCATTTTATATAGAAGTTTTAGATAGCTGACGTGTTGTCTACGAAATTTACTTTAAAACTAAGTTAACAACAGAGAAAGACTAGCAATTAAGGGGAAAGTGAGTGCAAGTTTTTCTAGTATTTTACCTATTATAATAAAATCTGTGACTCACATCAGACTCAAATATAGCATTAAATATGTAATTTTATTATAATTACTATTTACGCATTTTGTTATTGGATATATATATAATTAAAATTACGTTATTTAATATTACTTTGTATCATTTTATAAAAGGAAGTATATAGAATTTAAAGCAGCTGATCCTATTAAAAATTATTTGGATTATACTAAAGAGCGAATTACACATGTAAACAGTATATAAACAAGTAGGAGTGGGTAAAAAGAAATACCAAATAGGAGGTGCCATTATTAGAAAAAAAGATTGAAAAATAATGATCTGTCTTGCATTGGTGGTCGAGAGGTCAGCGCGACTGCCTTACAAGCAGTTGCCAGGGTTGCGGGTTCGCGTCCCGGCCGATGCTATGACACTTGAAAAAAAAATAGTGATCTTCACCAAAGCTAAACATATTTTTGAATGGAAATTCAACTTACTTAAAATTCAAATTATGTAAACAGTTACAAATGCATCATTTAAAGTAAATAGAAAACTACCTACATATATATACACATTCTCAGAATCCTGTACTTAAGAATTACTCTCTACAGTTTTAAAAGATATAAATGAATATTTAATACCAAATTGAAAAAAATGACAACATTAATTCTATCAAGATTTTTTGTTTTATTCTTATTGGTTATTTTTGATCAATAATTACTCCATACACTTCCAACCCCTTTAAATTAAAAAAAAAGTCTATCTCACTTAAATAAAAAGAGAGAAAAAACATTTAACACTTTTTGTCGATTAAATGAGTGACTAACACAATATTTATAATAAACAATAATTACAGATGCATTTTTGTAGGCAACATTTAATATATAAATATACACACCTAATCCTGTTTTATTGTGCTATATGCATATATATATATATATATGAATATATCATTATCATTTTCAACTATTATCGATCCATTGCAGGATGAAGATATCTCCTAATCCAATCCATCTTCTCCAATCTCTATCCTCTCTTCTCAGCATCACTCAACATATTTCCTTATTTTATCCATCCAACTCACATGTGGGTTTTTTCTGGGTCTTTTACAATCTCTTGGAATCTAGTTTTAAATTTTAACTGTCCATATATTATCATTTATTTTAACAATATATCTAGCCCAATTCCACTTCAGTCTCTTAATTCTTTCTCAGTAGTATCTGTTTGTTCTCTTATCGATATATTTCTTTTTCAATCTCTTCTTGCTATTCCTGACATATATTTCTCCATATTTCATTGAGTAGTCTGAAGTCTCTGTATTGTTCCGCAGTTAAGTGTCTAAGTCTCAGATTTGTAAGCAAAAACTGGTAACACACATTTGTTAAAAATCTTCCTTTTTAAACACGTGAACGTATTTCATTTTTATATTAAATTATTTCTACTAAAAAGCACTCCAAACAAGTTTAATTCTAAGAATTAATTTCATCCATTATGTTTCTAGCTTTAGTAAAAATCTGGCCAAGATATTTGTGGTTGTTAACTTCTTCTAACTCGTCAATATCAATCTTCTTTTGAGAAAATCCATTGAACATTACTTCAGTCTTTTTAACATTTAACCTTTATTCCTACTTTCTTAATTTAATCTGATAACTTTTGACAACCAGTCTTCTTGTTGACTATTAAGGTAACTGTATGTGTGTATATGTATACACACATACAATTGTTTAATATTTCAACCAAAAGACTGGTTGTCATCAGAAACTATAGCAAAATGGCTTCCTCCAGAATTCAGATTGGAATACTAATGTGGGTGTGTAAAATGCTATTGTGTTTGTTTTCATTTATTTATATATATATATATCCTTTAATGAATTGTTTTCATGTATATATGTTATAAAATAAGCTTGCAAATATCCCCAACCTTAGACCGGTTTCTGCTACTGGCTTCTTCAGTGAGATGCTAGGATGTTCAAGCATTAGATTTTAAATACCAAACCAAGCCTAGAACTTTATCTAATGAATAACTATTAAGTAGAAAATCTGAAATTTTCAGACATCCATATGTCTTCCAATCCAGCTATCTAATTTAAATAGACATATGGGACTGAACAGGTCTGAGATTGGGGGTATTCTGAAAAGTTTGTTAAGAGCTATTTGCAAACTCACTATATAATATTTGTAATACAAGCTTGTAAAATTAGGTCAAGTGACATATGACTTTATTTCTTTATTATATATATATACATTCATCTATATTTCTTTATTATATATATATATGTTCATCTATGATTTAACCAAATATAATTATAGTCTAAACTGTTCTCTTTGGATAAATGTGAATTATATATCATTATTAAAGACTAATAATATTTTGAAACAATTATATACCATTAAAAACAAAAATTATACCTAGTATTTGTCTGAAGGTTTGTAATGATGGTATATTATAAGATGTGATATGTTGGACTATTTCCACCATTTATGAGTGAATGTTGAATGTATAGAAAATTTTAAACTTTATTTAAATTTTCCAAATGCAAACAACTTGTTAGTAATAACAAACAAATAGACAACACAGGTTAGTAATTACACAATGTTTCGAGTAGTATTATTTTCCCCACTTCTTCGGGTGTTGCTGGCCTATATGCACAATGACAATATTCACTTAGAAGTTGAACTCACACCTTTAGATTCTTGAATATTGAATTTAAGGCAAATGCTCTAACAACTAAGCTATTCTGTCAAAGGCAACATATAATAGAAATTTGATATATTTATATATGAGGGTCGGTTCAAATAGTCCTGAGTCCTTCACTTTTTAAAAAAAAAATTTAACGAGGCTAATTAGTTTATTTTTTATTTTATTATTTCCTAAGAGCAAGATTCATTAGAGGCTTTCATACATTGTGTATTGCCATACTGGGTTGACTTATAGAATTATTTACCATTGTCATATGAGCAGCTTCCTTGAATTTTTTTCTATGCATTTTTTCCTCTTTATCCAATATCTTTGTATTCTCCCACTTAAGCATATGGTCATTAGTACATACATGATCTGCTATGGTAGACAAGTCTGTTTTTCTCTTTTAACCATTTTTGTTTTTTAAAAAAAGAAAAATTTATTGACTTTGTTTATACATGAACTATATTTTTAACAACAGCTCGAGAAAACTACTCTGTATTACTGTATCATGGAGTCTTGAGGTGACGTAAATTCTATGATTCTTCTTCTTCTATTAGGATGACTTTGGACCATGTTTCTTTATACAGCCTGTCTGGAGCTAACATTCTGTCTCTAATGCTGATGC
Organism: Epiperipatus broadwayi; assembly: GCA_028023455.1. Taxonomy (NCBI): domain Eukaryota; kingdom Metazoa; phylum Onychophora; class Udeonychophora; order Euonychophora; family Peripatidae; genus Epiperipatus; species Epiperipatus broadwayi. Next base: position 15,666,246 of record JAQFVV010012398.1, on the reverse strand, counting down.
TCTTAATCAATATTTTGAAGGTATCCAGGATATTGGTTGTCGTATTACTGATTACATGTTTGCATCTGGTTATCCAGATTGCAAAGGAGAGAAAGATTGAGAGTCTGATGTTTGTTTGAGAAATTTTCATTCTTGATTGATTGTCGAATCGAAAACAAGTCTACATTTTGGCTTGAGTATCGGACAGTTATGAAAGATGTGTTGGATCGTTTCATCCTCCATAGTACACAATTGACATTGAGAGTTAATTTTGATAAATCCCCTTTTCCACACTAGAAAATGGCTGGTGGGTAGTGATCCCAGATTTAATTTTATAATAAAGTCTATATATTTCAGTTCTAAGAACCAATATTTTGCTTTCTTAATCATGATTCTATTGTTGAAGCCAAGAGCGCTTGGTATTGCTATAGGAGTGTTGATCTTGAGTTTGTACACATCCCAATATGACTTTTTGCTATCAAGTGTGTTTTGTGTTGGGCTAATGCAGTTGTTGACATGATTCCATATTTGTGTCATTCATATGCTACTTTTAGGTGGTGGAGTGTCCATGGGTGGAATAGTGAAGTGTTATATTCAGGTGGGCAGATTTCAGGGAGAAGGCATGCAGCGCTGTTAATGATTTTTGCAAGTATATTGTGGAAACTGAGTGAAGGCCAAGGCCGTTAAGTTCTTTGGGCATTTGTGTTTTTGCAATGCTTATGGCGACAACCTTTCCTTTCCATAGTAATTTAGAACATAGTGAGTTGACTGCCTTTTCAAAGGTTTTGGTGGGTTTAATAATTGGCAGATAATACTTTAGTCTGGAGAACACTAGCATATTGAGCAATGTAGCTTTGCCTGGAAGCGACAGTGAGATCCCAGAAAGTGATTTCACTATTTTCTTGGTTTTTTTGAGGATTGTGTTTTGGATTTCTTTGGTCATGGTGAATTTAGTTTTAGCTATAGGAAAACCTAAGTAAAGTTGAGGTTTGGATGTGAATATTGATTGAATTATAGTTCCAGATTTAATTTTCCATATTGATGATTTACTGTTGTTGATTTGAAGGTTTAATTTTTTTGTATGTTTATTGATGATTTTCAGTAGTGTTTGCAAATGTGATTTATCAGGAAGGAAGATAGTAACATCATCAATGTATGAGATGTGATTAATTTGTTGTTTTAATGCTGGCATATATATTCCAGGCATGTTGGGTTCAATATCCTTTAGCTTTGGATTTATATATGTTATGAAACAGAGTGTTGCCAGAGGCAAGCCCTGGGAGATTGAAAGATGTGGTCTGAACCCAGTAGACAACTTTCCATCTAGAGAGGTAAATATCGATCTATTTAAAAAGAAGTTGGCAATTATTCTGATATATACTTGAGGCACATGGTACTCTTGCAGTATTTGAAAAAGGACTGAGGGGATTACTGTGTCGAATGCTGAGGAGAAATCTAATTGGATAGCTAGGGGCCTTGACTTTCTGCTTTGTCTAACATGTTCAATTATCAGGAGGAAGCATTGCACGGCTTCGATGGTTGATGAGCCTTTGCGTGCATATTGATGTGTTGATATGTGAGTGTACAGCTGGTCTTGTATTTGATCTTTGACTAAGGATTTGATTGTTTTTATAAGCAGAGATATCATTGAAATGGGACATCGGTTAGTAAGACAGGATGGGTTTGCTTGTTTTTTCAAAAATGGGACCAATGCCACTGGATACAGATCTGGAATATTTTGGAAGTCACCAGCAAGCACATCAATCATCATCCTCGGTATTGGTATGGTGAAATGGCTGAGGTAGACAAGTACAAATCTGGGTATTCCATGGAGTCCAGGATGTGTGCTTTCCGGGTATGCAAGTAGTTTTTGGAGTATTTGATTTTCTGTAATGTTATGGTTGGAAAAGTTGCCTGCATCTTTCCAGATGTTACCTGTTTTAAAGATATGATTTTATAATTTTTGTTTAAAGTGATTATGGATTTTGGAGAGCATCACTGGACCACTGTAACAGTTTTGATCTACTGAGATCATCAGTGGTGTAGGTCGCCTCAGTACTCCCAGTGCCCATCTGATGTAACTGTGAGTCCAATTATGCTTATTTGCTAGAAAAATCTTGGATCTTTTTGTGGCTATATATTGAGCAAGTATCTTTTGAGTGTTGTGGTACTGGATTTTGAGATCCAAGATGTCTTGTATATTGGTATCTGTGGGGGAGAGTATACTCAATCTATTATTGATGGTGTTCAGTTCATTTAATAGCTGATTAGGCCCTTTAGTCTTCTTAGTATGGTGGTCAATGTGTGAGCTCAATATTCCTACAAATGTTGACCATGCTTGAAGAGGTGGAAGTGTGAGAATTTTGATTTTTATTGAAAAGGATGTAAGCCTCAGAGAAAATCCATTCTGGAGTTGCTACTTTATTTAAGAGTCTTATGGTGCTATTATGATTAGATTGTGTTATGGTAGAGGAGTCTAAATGTAATGAGATTAACATGACCAGGTGGTCAGAGAAAGGTACTAGTTGAAGTTTTGCATTTAGATTAAAGTGGAGTTTAGATGAGTAGTAGAGCAGATCTATCAGGGATTTTTTATGTTTTGTATAGAAGGAGAAAGAATCAGGTGGAAAGCAACCCTCCCCACAAAGTAAGCCTCTGATAAAGAGATGAAGGTATTTTATTGTAAATTGGTGATACGACATATTAAAATCACCAAAGCAAATGATTGGTGAGGCATCAGATGAAAGTATAGAACTGATTTTGGTTATTACTGAGTGTATTAAGTCGTTATATTTCCTGAGGTAGAGATAGATGATGCTAATTGAGTTATTGGCAATGTATATATTGAATATTAGTAGCTCTTTGCTGAGATACAGAATTCTAAGTTTTTGATAAGACAAATTTTTATTGATTAATATAGCAACTCCAGATGAAGCCGTAGTTGAGGGCAGATATTGAAACAGGCCATATTGTTGCATGATTTGTTGAATTCGGTAATCAGATTGTAAGTGTAATTTTGTCTCAAATAGACATACTATGTGGAGGTTTGTTTTTCCGAGCCATCTTCTTATTGCATGGACACGCTCAAGGGAGTTGAGCCCTCTTACATTAATTCCCCCTATTTTTAGTTGCATATTTGAGTGATAAATGATGTGATTTGAGTTGAGGTTGTTCACTCGTAAGAAGCGTATCCTTTAGGATAGGTTGTTCATTCAGATCTTGAGTTTCTTGAGGAAAGCTATTAAAGGCTGGAGACTTTGTATTTGACTGTGTTTGGTCTGGTGCACTGGTTGTCTTGCTTTGATTTGTGGTAGTGGTTTTTTGAAATTGGCATTTTGTGAATAATGTATCTTCCAGGGTGCTTTGTTCTCGGTTGATTTGAGTTTCAGTTGGTTTGGATCTTTTCTCTTTTTTCCTTCTCTGAATGGATGCTTTGTTTGTGGTATGTTGAGAGTAATTTGATTCGTAATCTGATTCAGTGGTTAAATTATTTAATTCAGCTGACTGCGATCCGGAAGAGTCTTGAGTTTTCCTTTTATTGTTTGGAATTTGAATTTCTATTTGTGTTGTATGAATGGAGTGTGTTTGTTTAGACTCCTGTTGTCTATTTATTATGTGTCGCAATTGCTGTGTTTCCATCCCTGATGTTCCAACAGTGGTTTTGGAAAGTTGGTTTACCATGAGTGATGATGTTTGTTGAAGGGTGTTACATGCCTCCTTGGAAGCTTCTGTGGATTCAGCAGTAATATCTTGTTCTGTTGTTTGTGAGGTGCTCATCTCAACTTCAATAGACAGATCTTTCTCCTCCTCTAGAACTTCATGTGCTGATGAATATGGAGAGTGTGGTAAGTTTTGGGAGCTTTGATTGCATTTGTGGTTTCTAGTTTTCCTTGTGTTGCAAACATCACACATCCGTTTCGGACATGATTTCATAAGGTGGTTACAATCTCCACAGGAAAAACATTGTGGCTGTACTCCTCTGATTGAGATGTAGATAGGACATTTTTTTTCTTCAAGTTTTAATGGTATAACCAGTGGAGAGTAATCTTTATTAAGTTTGAGAGTGAATGCTGCATTATTTGATGGTAATTCAAGGTCTGCCCTTTTTTCATTGAGATACTTGAAGGTTGTGATGGTACCATACTTGGCAAGGAGTCTTTGGAGATCTAATTCATTGAAATTTAGGTAACAATTGCATGCTAGGCCATGGATAATTCTGGGTCTATTCATTTCTATTTTGATAAGGTATCTATTCTTTAGGAAGATTTGATTTCGTTTGAATATCTCTTTTTGTAATATATTATTTTGATAAGGTATCTATTCTTTAGGAAGATTTGATTTTGTTTGAATATCTCTTTTTGTAATATATTATTAAATTCTATTATGAAGTACCTTCTGTTTGGATGATGGTAAATTCTTTTTATTGCATCCCCCAATTGGTGATTTTTTAGAAGCTCAAAGAGATCATCCATAGGGAAGGTAAACAGATCACAGTTGTCGTTGGTGGTAGTAAGTGGCATATTAGATCTTTGTTTATGCATTGAAAATAACATGTGATCTTATAAAATATTATAATCTTATCAAATCAATGGACTACTTTCTTTTATATAATAATAATAATGAAGTATTTGGTGAGACCTTTCACCCTGTTGAACAGCAATTGAAAGAACACAAACAAATGGTTAAAATTCAGCAATACAGTTTAAGAATAAAATTTACAATTAGTCGAACTAAGATATGTTTTCTTACTTAAATATATAAAAGTAGTTTTTTTTTTTTCCATCAATGGCACAAACTAGTGACAATCTTTGCACAACAGGTCATATTAAAAACATAAATTATAAGTATTTTCTCAAAACGTTTTCCATCTTGAGTGGTGAAGGCCAGAAGGTAAGCCTTTTTTTTTGTATTTTTAGTAATAAATATACAAAATGATCAAAGGTATTGACCTCTTTGACTGGGTAGCACAGCGGTCAAGCCCAATTATGAGATCGCAAAGTGACTCTAACGTAAGGAAAGCTCTAAGTAAGCTTTACACAGGCCCTGAAACACAAGGAGTGGAAAGTATTCACACCAATATCAAACCTAGTTTAATTGATCAGGAAGGTCCAAACAATAATAAACATTCAGTGAAAGTCTCTCAAAAGCAAAAAAACTCAGATATGGACCATAAACAAAGAAATACAATACCTACAAATTCAAATCAAAAGGTCGATACGATCGAGTCGACACTATTTCACAAAAAATCTGAGGAAAATACTGATTGACAAACTAAAACAACTAAATCTAAGTCCTTCCATGAAATCAAATCAAAAAATGATCAAAATCAAAGTGAAATATCTAAAATAAAATTACCTCAAACAAAAAACCAAACGCTTACTTACGAAACTGAAAATCCAAAAAATACTAAAAATGCAGGTGGCGTTTCTTCAGAAGCAGCCATGTTTCACCGTAAAGAAACTTTAAATGAAGAAAAAAAAGCGATAAAGAATTATTATTTGAGTTCCACAGTGGAGAAACAAATGGAAAAACAAAGTCAAAACCCCATATTGACAAAGGTCTTCCTCCGAATCAAAGATTGAACAAAAACTATGAATCCGATCATAATATAGAAAACTGCGAGTTTACACACAGTGGTCTAATAAATCCAAGGCAAATGCAAAACCCATGAAACGAGCAAAATACATTCAGCACAGACTTTCCATGCCTTATGCCTAGTTTAAAAACAAATTTAATACACAATCTGGAAGCAACGCAATAACAAATCAAGCAGTAACCCATTGTGGCCAAATACAAGCCACAAAAAATCTCTCCAACCAAACAAATTATCAAACTTACGCTACTGCACTCTGCAAGAATAGAGTCAAAAAAAATATAAAACCAATTGAACAGACATCTCACGTCAAATCACTTGATTTTGTCGATGAAGAAAACTACACATATACCAATGAAGAACTGACATCTCAGGACCTTCAAACATGCTTAAATAACTATGAAACAATTAGCAATGAATTCAACTCATGTATACCCCATTTTCTATTTAACTCCTTTCTAAATTACCATAGTGAACACACCTTAATATGATCAGGGAATAATTGTATTTCATCTGCTATTTTAATCTACCAGTAAGCTCATAAATGCTTATAAAACAACAGATTGAATTTATTCTTCAGCTAAGAAAATGCCACATATTTCTTTTTAATGTCATTAAAAATACAATTAGAGATCCAATAAGGTTTCTTCTTTTTTGTAAATTTAAAACAGGCTTTCTTGAAAACTAAAATACTCTTTTAAGATAATTAATATTTCATTACTATGATACTTTAAAAATCTAAATTGGGAAATTGAGTGTTTTGTAAGAAGTAATATTAAGCATGATTGGTTGTTACTAATAAAGAATGAATATTAAATTTCTATAAAACACTCTGAATAAGATCTATTTTTTAATGTATCATTTTAATGTTGGAATCTATTATTTTATGATTTTTTTCAACAATATGTACTTATACATTTCCATGTAATTACTAGATATATTATAATCACTAAATGTCAATGTTTTAAGTATGGTTCATTCAAGTTTTTCTTCTTCACAATACTTTTTCCAACATAAACAAAATATTTATGATAGTCAATTTGATATTTTTAATGTTGTTCATGTGATAACCTAAAACAACAAAAAATAAAAGCTTTTTTTAAAGGAATTTTCTGAATCTAATATCAATAGTCAATTTGATATTTTTAATGTTGTTCATGTGATAACCTAAAACAACAAAAAATAAAAGCTTTTTTTAAAGGAATTTTCTGAATCTAATATCAAAATACAAACATTGATAAATAGGCAAAGATAGCATTATGCAAAATACTTTTTATCATCCTCATAAAAAGATAGCAAAATTAATTTATAAGTGTGAAATATCCTGTCACTTTATCTTTCTTTCTCTGTTAGATAAACATATTCTCCCTTAAGATGAGTTTTACTTAAAGCAACTAGATTAATCTTGAATCTTGATGGATTCTTAATCCATCAAGATTCACATCTTAAAGATCTAATCAAGAAATTTGTACATTACATACACTTATATATTTAAAATAATCTTAAAATGTTCACCTTTATTAAAACTTTTACAATAATTAGCCAGTTTTTTTGTTGCTTGAATTAGCAATCCCCAAATCATGATGACATATAAAGATTTTGTGAAACAAAACATTTGTAAACTAACTTTTCTAGGTTATTAGTAATAGGTATTCTTAAACATATTTCCCAAACAATCTAACTCTGATACCAAATCTTTCTCCAAAATGTGAGGAGTCAAACCCACCAATATGAACTTAGTTTGGTTAATACATATCATGGAAGGGATTTGCATTTTTAAATGTCTTTCATTAATTTATTATGGAAGAAAAATGAGTTTATAAGATGATAGATAGATTAAGAAGACATTTCTTCAAAGAGATTTCAAGTAAATAGAAACTAAAAATATAAGGTATTCATAGTTAAATTATGAATAAATGATATATTTAATTATTAAACTATATATTATAAGTTGAAAAGTTAATAAGTTCATACTTAAAAATAATTTTTTAAGCTTATGCATAATAGTATACTTATGTGAGTGCTTTGAAAATGAAACTGATAATGCAAATCTATATAAATCTTATTAATATGATCATCCATATTACTTAAATAAATACTTATTAAATATCTAAATTACAATACATTCTTATATTAGCAATCACAAATACAATATTTATTTTGTTTGCTTTCTTCCCATTTTCCAATCATTAAATATAATACAGAGATACCAATAGCTCAAACAAGCTCTTAATTGATATGTGTGGTGTGAGAAAATATTTAAAATCTCTATCCAGAATCTTCCCCATCTCCAAAGCAACTGGTTTCAAGCTTATGGCTCATGTCAGTGGAGAGCTAGAATATTTGGATACTAAATCTAAAATAACAACTCAAAACCCAGCATTTATTTCATACATAATATTTAAATAGAAACTCTGACATTTTTGGACATGAGAATGTCTTTAAATCCAGCTATCTAACTTAAATAGCTATATGGAATTGAACTAAATTCAGATCTACCATATTTTAATAGCCTCCACATAGCCAAAGCTTTAAAAGTAAAATTATAATAATCAAAAAAGTAAGTCATATATAATGTGACATTACTTTTATAAGCTTGTATTTACAAAAATGTAATACACAGAGTGTACCAATAGCTCAAACAAGCTCTTAATTGGTAAGTGCAGTATGAGAAAATATTTAAAATCTCTATCCAGAACCTTCCATCTCCAGACTATCAATTAAGAGCTTGTTTGAGCTATTGGTATGCTTTCTATATTACATTTTTGTAAATACAAGCTTATAAAAGTAATGCCACTATATTTATGACTTGCTTTTTTGATTATTATAATTTTACTTTTAAAGCTTTGGCTATGTGGAGGCTATTAAAATATGGTAGACCTGAATTTAGTTCAGTTCCATATAGCTATTTAAGTTAGCTGGATTAAAAACATTTTCATGTCTGAAAATTTCAGAGTTTCTACTTAAATATTACATATGAAATAAGTGCTGGGTTTTCAGTTGATATTTTAGATTTAGTGTCTGAATATTTTAGCCCGCCACTGACATGAGCCATTAGCTCGAAACTAGTTGGTCTGGAGATGGGGAGGTTCTGCCTAGAGATTTTAAATATTTTCTCATACCACGCTTATCAATTAAAAGCTTGTTTGAGCTATTGGTATGCTCTCTGTATTACATTTTTGTAAATACAAGCTTATAAAAGTAATGTCATGTTATATATGGCTTGCTTTTTTGATTATTATAATCATGAAATATATTATATTACTTATTTATTTATTACTATTCTATTTTCAATCCTATCCACATATGTTTCTTACAGTTTTTTTAAAAATGGACTTCTTAATAAGAACTTCATTTCCTTTTTTTCATCACATTTATTTATTATTTCAGTCAGATTTCTAAAAAAATATTAATACCTCATCAGCATGGGATTTGGGCTTTCCATTATCAGATTTTCAATGGTATGGATGGCTGAGGAGTTGGAGGTTAGAGTGAATTGAATCCAGTCCATTAAAGTATGAAGATTTGCTATCTTAATATAAACTGAGCACTGATTATATATATGTGTGGGAGATGATAATCTGGACCAACTGATGAGTGCTAGTTCAACATATAATATGTATATTAGTGATTATTTATCTTTTCTGCATGTATGTGGTCATGTGTATCAGTAGTATGAGATAGTATGAATAGTTGAAGGGTGCTTGAAAGTCTGAGTTCAAATCCCCTATATTTATAATTACTCATCTAAATTTCTTCTAAGACAATTGATCTTTTTTCTATAAAAACTTCCTCCAACTGCCTATTCTCTTCTTTTAGTTTAATGGATAATAAAATGTTATAAGTTTAATCAGCAATGATACAATACATTATTGTCAAACAGAATATAGTAACTGGACTAGAAATTTTATAAATTTTAAAACTCATATAAGTTTTATAAAAATAAATCATGTCACAAAAATGTAATAATTTTTAAAATTATAATATTTTATCTTATTACTCATTCTTAAAGAAGATATATTGTATTAAATCTTTGCTATTTTTTTTTAAAATAAATAATTACTTATATAAATGAAAGTTTATTTTATTTGAACCACTTAAAAAATCTTGATAATAAATAAAGTGATAATATAAGAAATTCAAGCATTTTAAATAAAATTTGTCATATATTATTGTTTCTGTTAAGATATGTTTTGAATGACTGCAAGATTAAGCTCATCTTTATTTTTTTCTTAAGAAAGTAGCACTTGCTCAATTTCAGGATGGGAGAAGTATTTTTAATTCTATTTGTAAAAAAATATTAAACACTTTTTATTAATAATCAATCATATTTTATATGTGTGTGGAAATGATAATCTGGACCAATTGATGAGTGCTGGTTTAGCATGAAATACATATATTGGTGATTATTTATCTTTTTAACATTTTGTGTCATCAAGCGTATCAGCAGTAGAGGGTCATGTGAATGTCTGAGTTCAAACCCCTATATATTATATATAGAAGTGCAGGTATGAAAAAGCCTGTACTGTAGAAAAAAATTCATATTTCAAAAGAGAATATCTTGTACATCTTGCTACAGTATTAGAGATAATAGTTTCTAGAGTTGAAGACCATGGACCTCACCTTAGCTTGGTTAATTCTGGTACTCAAATTTCTAATGAACTTCCAAGTAAAAAATATTGAATTATCTTTATTTGTATGTAGTGAGTCACTGAAAATCCCACTTATCAATAGTATTATGGTTTAAAGAATTTAACAATCCCTAATCACCAATGATTCTTGATCTATTAAGCTTACAAAAAAAAAATTCCATGGTTATTTGCACAGAAAGTTTAATTTCATTCACCATATTTTTGTGCCAATAATTGAATCATGATTTCTCATTTAAAATCAAGTTGTTATGACAATGGATCACTACCAGCTATAAAAAAAACTGCTTAAAAGACCTATTATTAATCAAAGACATCTATAGAATCCTTTCAAATAAAAAAGAAACCACTATCATTAGGATAATAACTGTCAATGGAAAAGGAATCCCACACACATCCCCATTTTTCTTCAGTCTTTTATTTTTAAAGTAAATACACATTTACCAACTAATAATTTGCTGATTTGTTGTCGGTCTGGCTACTGAAAAATATCATAATCTTCCATGAAATTTTTAACTTATCTAAAAAAAAAAAAGATCCATTATGAGACTCTTCCACAACTTACAATATTTGACAATTTTAATTTGGTGATTAAAATATCTCTGGCATGTAAATGATTAAATCTTTGCTATCTCAGTTATTAAAAAACAAAAAAGCTTTATGATATAGTTATAATAGTTAGTGCATTTGCTTGCTATACTTTACATGAGGTTGATTAGATCTGACTAAACCTAATAACTTTTTTGTGATTAAAAGCAGGCTGATAATGATGAACATATATTGATCAGTAAAAAGGTTACTGCCTATTATTATCTAGAGTATAGCAGTCCTAGATTAATCTGAATTAATCAGATGAATGGAAAGCAAAATATATTTTACTATATAATATAGCTTTCACTAGTAATGGGAAGTTGAGTCATGGTTTTGATTATCTCTGCTAAAAATATCTTGCAACCAATCTAGAAATATTTATTTCAAATTCTAAAAAAAAAAAAAAAATGTATTAACATACATTTACATACATACACACATTCTCAAACACTATAAGTAAATAGATATGAGCATACACATATTTCAACTATTAAAAAAAAAGTTCAATTTTGGCCATCCAATTAACCGTAAAAGATTTTAAAGGTTACAAAAACACTGATCCAATCTCTACATGTTTAAAAAATTTATGTATCTTTCTCCAAATATAACTTTTAGAATGAGCCGATGATTATGCTGGGAAGGGCCCATTTTCTCGGCCAAAGTGCTTGTCTGCATCGCTCTTAAAATATTAATAATTATTTCTAGTAGATTTTTAGATAGTTCCTGAAAAATTAATCAGACAGTTGTGTTCTAACCATTCAGAACCGCGAGCATCTGCTAAGCTTTGGACAATATAGTGGAAAATCGGGGGGGGGGGGATAAAAAGAGTTTAATGGTAGAAAGAAATGAAAAAATAAAAGCTATATAAAACTAAAAGATTAAAAAAAAAAACTCTAGGTGTTTATCTAATTTGCTTTTTTCCAAATGCGTAAGTTACTTACCTAACAGGGGAAAAAAAATCAATTTAGTCATTCTGGTAATTAATTTTCGTTAAGATCATAGTTATAGTTGTAGGATAAATAAAAATAGTACAGTATGTGATATTCTAATTGTTTATCCTGAATAATAAATATCTTGAATGCCTACAAACACAGGACGACAGATTAATGAAGTGTCTGACCCCTCCTTCCAATTCAAAATAATACTAAAAAAAATGGCACACAAGTCCCGAAATATATTTGTCATTAATACGTTGGTTATTTATACGTTATTATTTTCAGCTTTTTATAGCAGAAATCCCTAAGAATGAAAACTATTTTATATATATATTTTGTTTTGTACCTATCAGTCCAAGATAATGTTGTCTCAAAAATATCATTGTTTATCTAATCGGTGAGCAGATACATCACCCCGTTGAAGTCTCATAATTTTCCATCTTTTGTAATTACGGAGCAAGAAAAAAAAAACGTATAAAAACAAATACATATTTAAATGCGTGAGAAACTTTTGGCCTCATCTTGGAATATTATCAGTTCAATTAATATGCTTCTTTACTAATTTATAAAGCTTCTCACAAACTAATTAGTAGGAACTTCAAAATATATTCGGGGATATATTTTGCTTTCTTAATTAAAAATACAAAGTTTATGTTTTTAAAATGCAGTTTACGTTCTATATTATTTATATAATAATATAAGGATATAAATAACATTTACTGAAGATAATATTTGATCTAGAATATTATTTACAAATACAAACGACTGCAATAGTATATAATAATTGTGTACCTTTGTTTAGGGAGTATAGCTTTATATTTATGCGCATAAAATGTATGGAATTAGCTTTCATATATGCGCATACATTTTAATGTCGTTTAACAAAATACACATATTTAAAATAGAACATAGATACACATAAGGCAAAATAGTCTATTTATATACTAAAAACTTTTCAACAATCTCTCATAGAGAACCAATGAAAAAAAAAAGACATTAATTATAGATTTGCCAGTTATTGGTTGATGAGAATGATAACAGTTTTCCATACAGAATTACCAGCCAATATTAGATGATTAGTTAAATCTGCTAAGACCAAGTATCTCAGTCATAAGCTTAATTAGAACTTTTTTTAAAAAAGTTTACCTGACACAGAACTGAATCTACATTCTAATCATCATGAGACTCTTTCTTGTATAAATTATCTGATGATATTTGCACAAATAATGATCTAATTATTTGATATAGGGGTATATTTCTAATTGACATTGCAGATAGTACCTGGATAACTAGATAAAAGTACATAGAAAATCTGTAATGATATTTTAAATAAATTTGTTATGCATTTTTCATTGTTTATTATTCAAAATGGTAGTTAAGCAATTATTGTTAATAAGTAATGCAATTTTCTGTAATATTTTTCCATATACTAATCTCAGTTTTTTAAATTAGTAATGTAAATTTTGACACTTGAAAACTTAATATTAATAGAAAGGCAATATAGAGACTAAAAGCCAATAAAATATGAAAATAATGTATGTTAAAGAGAACAAAAAGGTGTAGAACTATACAAATATTAAGGAATAAATAAATATCATTGATATCAATAACAACTTAAAAAGCTAAAATGGAATTAAATTAAATATGTCATTGCAAAAGATGACAATAAATGAAAAGTTAAAATCTCAAAATGGATCCCAAAAGAAGCCTAGAAAAACAAAAAAAAAATATCTAAGAATGATAGACAAAATAAGCATGTTTAGTGAAATTAATATAAAGAATAAATATTATGGGCCAAAAAAATGCATTAAATTCAGAAAGACTTTTATTATTCAATGATTTTCAAAAGTGATCATGATAATTAGTGATGTGATATTTATTCAAACAGTCTAAAAAAAAAAAATTAAGATCATTTGTAGATTACTAAACTAACTTTGGTATGCCATCCATGTAAACAGATCTCAAAGATGTTATAATTAGCAACTGAAAAACCTTGAAAATGATAATTGCATGCAGCAGTTCTTCCATCAATAGACTGAAGACATACACCTGTGCTGATATTATTAGGGTTCAAAACTATCAGTGAGCAATAAGTAAATTTATTTATCCATTATCCATTTTATTCAAAAATACATTATTTAAAGATGAATGAATCCTTAAATATAAGAGCTGTGTAGAATCTAAATAACTCACTAATAAAAACAATAATAAACTATGAATTCAGAGCCCATAGCTATATAATACAATTTGATAATTAGATGCTCATTTATAAACCAATATTGGTTGGTTAAAGAAGCTGGCAATGAAATAACTGTCTAACAAAAGTTCAGAACCTGCTGAGAAAAAGCTTAGCTATCTAAGAAAATAATCCAGACCCTAGATTTAAATAATTAAAGCCACATTATACTACAATAAATTTTACTTTTAAAATAGTGTATGACATTCAACTGTTAACTCATATAAATTATTTACCTAATAATAGTAGTAATAAAATAGTTTTTCTAATGAATATTAATTATCATCAAAACTTAAGTATTTTTAAGAAAATATCTTTTTTTCAGATGATTTGTTTTGCATTGTGAAAAAAACAATGCCAACATATCAAAGGATTATTTGTCTAGAATGCAGTCTTATGTTATAGTTAGAATAAGTAGATGTCATGAGAACTTTCTTATTCTAGATTCAAACCCCAGATTAGGAAAAGTAATAGAATTTTATATAAAAGCGATTAAATTATTTTTGTTTTAATATCCTACTCATAAAACTTTTGTCTTTTTTAATCTTATTGAAAAATATTTTGAGTGAAAAAAGAATATAAAACACTCTTCATTTTTTATCATTAACACAATTAAAATGCTTCAATTTTTTTTTGCCAGAGAGAGACAAGTGAATAACTTCACAAATTATTGATGATTTTTCTCTCTTTCTCTTTTCCCCCCAGTACTTGATGGTAAGATCATACCGATTAGACTCCCTGTCAACCTACTGTTTAGAAAAAAGATAACCATTTTTCTTCATTTATTTCTTCATAAAGTACAAAAGCTTATTTTCATCAATTTCAAAATCATCAATGTTTAAGATCAACAAAAAGTCGCCATTATAAAAAAGGAACACTTTGCAATTCTTTAACGTAAAAGTCTTCAACAACTTGGGGCTTTTAAAATCATGTGATGTATGTAGAGAAATATATTGCAATGGGCGCACATATTTCGATTAATGCAATTGTAATTATTATAATTTTTAAAAAACTACAGTAATTGTTTCTTGATAAAAATTAAATAATTGTTGTTTTGTAAAGCTTACTGATTAACCCAAGGCTACAACAGATAAGCAAATGACAAGTGCAGATCATGTGATAAAACAATTTTTTTAAGCTAAAACATAAAGTTAGAGAATTATAGATGAGTTAAGGCAAATATTAATCGTACAGTAATATACCACTTTTCCGTTTTTCGCTTAATTTAAAAGTATTTTATTTTCTCTGTAACAGCTGAACATACAGCCTCCATCTCAGATGGAAAAAAGAATATTATTTAAAAGCATTTTTAATTTATCTCTAATGAAGTCTGCACATTGGCTAGACAAGAGAAAAATTTCTGTAAAAAAAGATGCATTATATTATAATGATTTAACGAATAGAAAGGTGATGAACACATTGAATCAAATACTGGCAATTTTAATATTTACTTCACTAAGTTGCAGTTGTATTTTCCATGCAGTCCATAAGTCATACACATCTAAGATGGTGCATAATTTAAACAAGAAGTAAAATGTAAATAATAAATTATATAAAGTCAGATTTGTTTAAAAATGTAGACTATAGAAAATAATCAGATGGTTTATTGTTCAGGAATTTGTAAGAAGTTTGATCATCAAAAGTGATAGAATTGCAATATAATTATTAGAACTTGAGTTCTAGAGTCAGGCAGGGCAATTATTAAATAATGATCTGTAAAATTAATTGACTATATTAAAACTAATCTCAATAATACCAATTAAACAGGTACTATAAACAGCTAAACCTAGATAAAAGCACATTCCGTTGCTTCCAATGAAACCATATACTTTGATTTGAATCAGATATGATATCACTCTGTATATCTTTAAATGGACATCATAATTATTGTACACATAAATCTGAAAAAAAAACAATAAAGAGAAAGATATATAGGAAGTAGGATCATAACATTTTAAAAATCCTAAAAGATTGATTCTAAGAATACATTTCGTAGCATTACATATTACATAAAGTAGTCATTGTTGTTGTTGTTGTTTTTTGGTTTTCAGTGACACTGAGAATTTAATCACCATGAAACATATAATTAAAAAAAATATTTGTCATTAATAATTCACACAAAACTTCACATGAAGTTTCAGCAAGGAAATGATAGAACTGAGGATAATAGCACTGCTTCAAAACATGTAGAGCAAAACATAATCAAGTGATTATGTTCTGATTGATAATTTTCATAAAGACACATGAGTTTGAGCACTGGAAATAAAAAAAAAATGAGTTGTTATCTATGGATATGTAGCCCTAGAGTTTATTGTAAATCATGAAGGTCAAAAAATAATCAAATGGTTTATTACTCCGGAGTTCTCAAAAAAAAATCGTATAAAATTTTGAATACTGGAAATAGCAAAATTCAGCTGTAATCTTTAAAATTGAGCTCTAGAATTTTGCCAGTATATGCTAAATAAATAATATTTTTAAAATAAATTTATTTATGTATGATAATATAATTATATTATTCTACAAAATTACAAAATTCAGTCAAAAAGAAAAAAGTAAAAGGAAAACATTAGGAAATTAAAAAATATATTATTAAATATTTAAAAATATTTTTGATAACTCTAAACATTGCTAACTTCTTAATAAAAGAAAATGCATAAAGAATAAAAAAGTATATGTTATAAATATTTTTATAGCCATTAATACATTGGCTGCATACAACAGAATAATTCCCAATAAAGAGTTTCTTAAAATAAATAAACCCTCCTACTTTAATGACTTTTACAATGTTATATTTTATTACTTACCTGGTTAAACTTACAGTCTGACTGACCAAAAGCCTTCTTCAGAACTTATATTCATGTCCACTAATAAACTTTATCTCTGAAGAAGGCTGCTGATTAGTCAAAACTGTAAAATTGATCAAATAAATATTTTAGCTCTGAAGACGATAGTTGGTCTTGAAATAAAAGATTGTTCAAATAAATAATAAAATATAACATTTTAAAAGTAATTAAAGAAGAAAAGGATTTATTTATTACTTTTATAAATGAAATCACAACATAAAGGAAATATAAGATGAAAGAAAAATAAAATATTCCATAAACAGTTTCTTCTAAAATGCTCATTACAAATTAATTTATGTTTGTTATGTGAAGTATATTTTATGAATATATTTTACACATAAGAAAAGAATATAAATAAATAGCTTGAATATAGAAAAAAAAAAATGTATGTTTTAAATAGTAAATAAATACATTACTATTATTAATAGCTGCAGTAAAGAAAATGATCTTAGCTTTTGCAAATAGGTATTTCTCTGGGTAAGATTCATCATATATTTTGTCTTTCATATTTTAGGGCAGTAGAGAATTGCAGTCTCTGGAACCCAAGATTTATGGATTGCTGTTTAAACTCTGTTGTTTCCAGTGCTTGAATTTCATAAATTAATTTATATGTAATATACAATTAGATTATTACTATAAGTTGCATTACAGAATAAAACACCTGTTTTGCATTGAACTATTAGATATTTAAATTTGTTAAATGTGATACATTTATTTTTAAAGGGTAAGTGATTATTTTACAGAATCACAAAATATATCTTGATTTAAAAAAAAAAAAGAGTAATGCTAAATATATTAATGTAAAATGGAATATTTCAAATTATTTCAAAATCTTTATTTTAATTAAATTTAACAGTAAAAACTAATAGATAGTGAAAAAACATGTACCACTCTAATTGAATATTCACAATCATATACATATATTTACATGCAGCTTGCCCTTATGATGTATTAGTTTTCTGTGTATAAAAATTATTCTGTCCAGCACACAAAGAATAAACCATCAAACACCACAGGATCTAGATGCAGTGCTCTCAGATCCAAGGTTCCTCACTGATGAAAGCAACAAGCTAGAAACTAGTCTGAGGATATTGGATAAGTAGGCACTAGATAGGAATTTTATGTATGAACCTTCCTGCATACATTGATTACTCTGGCTTGCACTGAGTGAAAATACTGTATAAAGAGTTTTGCATCTTTGCACACAAGAATACTGTTTAACGTTTTTAATTTCTTTAACAAGATCTTTGTTCATCAAACCAAAAAAAATTATTTGCTAAATTACATTATTAACATTTCAATGAAATAATAGTAATCTTTGTCAAGGCTAAGGTTATAATAGAGAACTGTAAGACTCAAATAATAATAATGTGTGTGAATTAAAGAATATTCATTCATATGTATATTCAATGATTGTATGAATTTAGAAAATTTTCATATTTCCTTTTGTTTTACAATCAGCTAGTCTGGTTTAATTGTGAATTTGGGAGAATTTTTAATTAAATGAAATGTGATATTTATTATTCCAAAAAAATTTTATAAAAAAAATAGTAAATGCATCCACCACTTTTGAGAATGGTATGATGATGAGTGTACAGATAACTTTAATCTTTGCATAGATTCTTCATTTTAGAGTACAACTGTAAAGTATTCCATTTCTATACATTTTTATTCATTTATTAGATTAGACATAAACTTTAAACTTAATTACATCTATTCATATTAGATATAAGCATGATATTATTGACATAATGGTATTCCCTTCATACTAATACGTTCTTTGATATAAATTTAAAACTTTTATTTTTTACACACATTAAAAAAAAACACCTAACATCAGAAAAATGTCTCTAATTACATTAGAACTCTTCATTTGGCTCAGGTCACACTCTTTCATATATTTTCATCATTTTGCTCAACATTCATCCATAGTAAAGGGTTCCTACTAAAATAAAAGTCATATAGATATATACGAGTGGGTACATGTGCATTTATATAAGCCATTCAAAAGTTAATAATATAGTATTTCCTCACTGCACTATATAGTTATTATTCACATTGAGACAGTGCATACACATTGACAGTCAATTTATTTAATTATATCCATTGTTTTCATTCCTTCACTACTTTCACCATTCAAAAAAAATGACAATGTTAAAATATTGGTTTTGAATTGTATAGAAAATGAGCAAAACTTTTTTTACAAACACTTGTTCATCTGCTGTTAAAAAATACCATTCTGACATCTTTTGGACTTTTCTCTTTTTCTTTTACATTTAAAATGCTCCTAAAAAATTATATGCAGATTAATATTTTCATATCCAAAATACAGATCATAATTTCTATTTCACATGTAAGTTTTTTTTTTTTTTTAAATTGCTTCAAAAACTAAAAAAAAAAATTCTATTGTTTAAAAAATATTGGGTTGTCATCTGATCGTTCGTGTCAGCCGCCAGAGGCGTGATTTCTAGCTAAATTTCTAGAAATATGCTGTTTTGTGGCCGCACCCAAGCCTTTAAGCATTCTTTCTAAAAGAAATCCTAGAAAGATTGTTAACTCGGAGTTAAGTCTACTTTCTACGCTAAAAGGTAGAGTATTAACTCTGAAGTTAAGTCTCCTTAACGGTGTGGCTTTTTCCGATGCTAAAAGCAGAGGAAAATGCCGTAGTTGTTTGTGTCACACACTATATCGTAATGCTGCATTATGTATTTGATGTAACAATATCGTACTAGGGTGTTTATTTTGATCGTGTCAAAATTATTTAAATTTTCATCGGTGCCTGTTTTTTTTTAAGACCAATCGATGTACTGTTACATTTTATCAATTTTAACAGTATCGTGATTGTTCCTCATAAATTTGTATTTCTCCTAAATTTTCGATTAGGGTGGAATAGCGTAAAAATTTAAAAATCACGCTTTGAGTCACGTTTTAGCGAGAAATTTTCCGAGACAAAAACTTTAAAAGATGGGAATTGCCAGACATGGGCCAGCACTGGAATATTTCTACAGCAGAAAAAAAGAAAAAAACATCCTGCTGCTGAAAGAAAAGATTGGATTGTGCGGCAAATATATGCAGATTTGAGGTCCGAAAACATCTGCCAACGGAAAGGTTCACTTTGTAAAGGCAAGCTTGTTTGAGGGATTCTAAATGACCTTCGTCAAATGTCAAAAATAAAAGAAGTAACTTCAATTTTTATTTAAACGTACATCCCTTCTTCTCCCGATAATTGTTGGCATCGGCAATCAAATGTAAAATAAAAGAAGTAACTAAAATTTTTATTTAAACGTAGCCCCAAAAACCCCTCTTCTCCCAATAATTGTTGTCGTCGGCAATCAAACGGTCAAATAAAAGGAACGTCAATTATTCTTTAATCGTATAAAAAAAAACAAAAAAAAACCTCCCACTAATTGTCCTGGCCAATCAAATGTAAACCAATCGAAGTAAGACAGTAAATTATTAGTTAAACATAACCCAAATTACTATTCTAATGTACACCGAAAAAGACTCGCTCTTGTCAATCAAAATTAAAGAAACCTAGACTATTATTGTCCTATTGTCAAATTGAATATTATTTGGGAAAACCCAAATAATTTATAAACGAAAAAAAAAAAAAAGAAAGTCAATCGGTTTTCAATCAAATGGTAACCGATAAAAGTAACTTAAATTTTGATTTAAACATACACATGAACAAAAACAAAACACAAAACTCTTTCTCCCAATAATTGTTGTCACCAATCACCAAAAAACACCCACCCCTCTCACTAATTATTGTCAGCAATCAAATGTACACCACTACTAAAAGTAACGTAAACTACTATTCTTTAAACGGTTACACCCCTTCTCCCAATAATTGTTGTCTACAATCGTACACACAAAAAAACACCCTTCCCAGTAATTAGTGTCGGGAATCAAATGTAAGCCGATCAAAGTAAGACTGCAACTTATTATTTAAACGTAACCAAAATTACTATTTGAATCTACACCAAAAAAACACCTGCTCTTGTCAATAAAAATTAAACCAACAACAATCATTATCATCCCATTGTCAAAAATATTTATTTGTAGAACCAAAACCATAATTTATAAATGAAAGGAAGTCCAATCGGTCGTCCATCAAATGTAAACTGATAAAAGTAAAGGTTTTAAATTTTATTTAAACATAAACACACACGCGCGAAAAAAAAAAAAACAACACTTCTCCCAATAATTGTTTTCGGCAATCAATGTAAACCTATCAAAGTAACGTAAATTATTATTTAAAGATCCATCATAAAACCCCATTCTCTCTTGAATTTTGTCAATCCAATTTTACAAAAACAGTAATATTTTTTTAAAAAAAAAAAAAAACACAAATTACTATTTGAACACACACCAAAAAAGACCCTTTGGTAAAAAAAAAAAAAAACTATTATTATCCCATCGTCAAAAATATTATTTGGGAAAAATAATTCAGAAACGAAAAAAAGTAAACTTTGTAAACAAACCAAAAAAAAAAGTCAATATTAATAGAGAATCGCTATCCCGGGAACTATATATTAATGTGTTTTTCAGTTAGAAATCATGCCTCTGGCGGCTGACACGAAGGATCAGATGACAACCAAATATTGGAAAGCTGAACAAAATTGATTTCAAGGTAGTATAATTCAGTGATCTACATAACTTTTATGTTTTTTTTATAAATTAATCAGAGGGTTAATATCTGTAGGATGGCATGCTTAAGCTTCATTCCTGTATGCTCAGTATCTCTGGACACAAAACAATCCTATCATTAAAATTTAAGAGTTTGTTATAGTACAATCCAAACAATACCAATCTTTGACTAACAAATACTAATTATTCTGAAAACTTTATCCATCACTAGTTAAAAATAGTTATTAACCTACTTATTGATAAACTTTTTTTTTGTTTTATAAAATATAGAATTTTATTCAGAAATTTGGTTACAATATATAATAATAGTTAAACATAGAATATATTACATGGTAATCAGGGGGATGAAAGCTCAATATTAATATCTTGTTTGATACCAGCTAAAAGGACTAATATGAAGCAATTCAGTGAGGAACGAGTCCGGAATAGTATCTTGTTGATATTACCACTCCAGCAGCAGATGAAGGAGAAACTCGGTGATGAAAATATCCCAGATTGCCAAGGAGACTCAGGATTTTGGGGTTTGAAAATTGGTGCAATTTGGTCTCAGAGAGACATACAATATGTGGTGAGTAGTGCTTAAACCATTTGGCCAATGTGTCCAGTCTATTCAGGGAATTCAGCCCCCTTATATTAAGTCCTGCTATATTGAGCCTCATGAGGCATTATTTTAACAGATAAATATTGTGTATTTATTGGGCAATTGGTGATAATTTGGAAATGATTAAATGAGTTTTGAATGTGTGATCATGCACTCAGCAACTATTGGTCCTGCCAAGAGGACATATACCAGCTTTTGCTTTTGATGTTCTGGATCGCAAGCCATCCATGTAAGAAACTCCAGTACTAGCTTCTTGCGGATCCACTATCTGGCCAGAGGCCCCCTCCCCAGACTCTTTGTAATGCAGATCTTCAACAGTCTGGTTCAACGTTTGATGTCATGGAGGCCTTAGGTAGCTTTAATTTAATGTCCTTACCTGGAACAGGGGTTTGGCAAGGTTTGCTTGTATCTTTATTGGGTAATTCACAACTTCTTGCTTGACTATCTGCCTTAGGAACAGGCTTGCGTTTTTTCCCAGGTTGCTGGGGGATAAGATATTCGGAGTCTGAGGAGTCCATGCTTTTGTTATTTATTTTTTTTTGAGTATAATTTGTTCACTGAAGATTTGGAATCCGTATTTTGTTCATTTGCCTTTCTTTTGTTGGGCAGAGGCAAAGGGGAAGACTCCTTCATGACTGAACATGTTGACTCAAAAGACTCATCCAATGCACATATGGAGAGTGCGGGTGAAGGCAAAGAGTCAGGGCCGACCTTATCAACAGGAGACGATAAAGAACATATGGAGTTTTCTACTGTTTCAGATGCTGAAAGGATCACTGGAGATGTTAGAGGACAAGTGGAGCTTTCCATTGGTTCAGATGCTACAAAGTCAAGCCTGGACATGGGAGTCTCCACAGTCTGCACACTGGACTAGAGTTACAAAGGTGGGTTTTGCTTTTCTGTTGCAATTGTGACAAATTCTGGCTGGGCAGTCCCTCACTAAGTGGCCTATTTGGTGGCAGAAGAAACACTGTGGAGGAATGCCATCAAAAGTAATGACAAGAGGGGAAGTGTCTGCATAGTAGAGTGGAAATGTCATTGGGGTTTGATTTCCTATTCAGGGAAAGATCAAAGAAGGCAGTATTCAAATAAACTGGAAGGTCTATGCCCTTAATAAGTTGATATCTAAAGTGTGATACTTTGCCATAGGGTCTGAGTATTTGCTGCAAATCACTCTCCCTGAATTTAAGGTAACAATTCCTTATTTTGCCTGACAATATTGTAGGATGATTCATGTTAATATTGCAAATGATTTTCCCAGCAAGATATTTGAAGGATTTTTGAAAGATTAATTTCTGAGTTGGATTGTTGAACTCAATTACCATGTATCGATTATTGGGATGTTGCAGAATTTTATGAATCAGATTCCATAATTTTTTCTTTGTTATCTCATAATATAGTTCATTAATTGGGGATTTAAATAGATCACAAGAAGTGTTGGTGACAGCTAAGATTGAGGTGTTTTCACTGTGGAAATTAAGAAATGATTTATGTAATTGGGGAGGAATAGTATTAATGAATATGTTTACTATTAAGTCAAATTCTTTTTGCTCCAGATTTAGATCGAGTGTGTTGGGATTGCTACAAATATCAGTTAAGTTCTCATCAATCTCTTCATCAAATAAATTGGAATAAATCTTTGTAATTTTTTGAAGCTTCCCATGCCATAACGTTAGGCTCACTAAAGCCTGCCTGTGTAATGTTAGCATAGGAGGGCTTGCTGTTAATTAACATCTTAGGTTGATTTTGGGAAGGGGAGGCATTTAAATTGGAAGACTATGTTAGTTTTGCTATTTTTATCAATTTTTTTGTTAATATTTTGAGAAACTTTTGACTTATTAGAAAAATTAAAAGAAAATTTACCGTTGCTATTTTCCAAGCTTGGGAAATCTAAATTTTTAATGATCTCACTGGAGGCTTCATTTTGAAGATTATTGGTTTAAAATTTGGACTGTGGATCCTCTGTGGTGAACTTTTGAGAACAGGTAATTTTTTTTATTGACAGTAGCATCTCTGGATGGAGTGGTAGGCTGCAAAGAACAAAAACCTGTGTTATATTGCATTTCCAAAATGGCTTTTCTGTCAGCTTGTTCCATTGAAGGTTCTGAAAACAGCTATCAGCTTCTTCAGAATCAAGCAATGTATCCACTCTTAATTAAGCAGAAAGGTAAGAAGTTCAATTATCAAAGAAAATGGTTTTCACAAGGAAAGACCCAGAAAAACACAGAAAAAAACTAACTTTCTATAAGAGCCTAGGAATCAATGAAGTCAACTCTAAGCTATAGAGGGCGCTATACTTATTAATAAACTTTAGTGAATGATAAGAATAAGTTGGAAGAGTATAAAATACAAGTTGAAGAAATAATGGAAGAGTGGATTGGTGATGAGTATAAGGACTGGTGTAAAAAAGTAGAAAAGGTGGCAAATAGGGTTTTAGGTGAAAATATTCAAAAAAATAAAAGTAATAAAAAAATTAGAATTAGTAAAAGTATAAAAGAAAAGAAAAAAGCATGTAGAGAATATAAGTGTGCTATTAAGAATAAGGAAAGTGAAAAAGATATTAATGCTAAATGGGAAAAGTACTTAGAAAAGAAGAAGTTGGCTAAAATAGATATTTATAGAGAGAGAATGAAATTGAATAGTAAATTGTTGGAGGATATTAATAAAAGTGGAAGAGATGGGAGTAAAAAATTTTGGAATTATATTAAAAGGAGAAATGTAGGCAGGAGAGAGTTAGTATTACTAGATGATGAGGGAACTGAGTGTAGTTCTAGAGAAGATTTAGAGAGAATCTTAAATAGTTATGTAATGAATATAGAAAAGATGTTAGATGTGAATGATAGAGTGTTAGAAAATATGAAAGAATATAGTAATGGGAATATTAGGTATTAGGTTTTCAGAAAATGAACTAAATGAGGTAAAGAAGAAATTGAAAAGTGGGAAGGCAAGAGATTTAGATGGATGGGCAGCAGAGATGGTAATGAACTTAAGATATAGGGCAAAAGTAATGTTATTATTTTGTTTTAATAAAATGGCACAGAATAGAGTTTTCCCAAATAGTTGGAGTAATACAAGAGTAAGGTTATTATTTAAAGGAAAGGTAAGGATCATAGAAAGTTGAATAATTATAGACTGATAGTGGTAACATCAGTTTTACATAAAGTTTTCTCGTATATGGTGGCTAGTAAAGTTGTAAAATGGATGGAAGGGAATAATGTAGTGGGGGAAATGCAAGGAGGTTTTAGATTAGATAGGTGTATAGGAGATAGTTTATTTGTAGTTACACAACTTATGGATATGAGTAGGAAAGCAGTTAAACAGTTATATATAAGTTTTATAGATATAGAGAAGGCATGTGATAGAGTAAATAGAAATAGATTATGGATAAGTTTAGAAAATTTGGGAATGGATGAAACTTTATTAGATATTATTAAGAAATTATATGAAAATAATTATTATATATATATATATATATATATATATATATATATATATATATATATCAATTAAAAATATAGAATCAATTAAAGTTAAAAATGGTGTGGGACTAAGGCAAGGATGCCCTATGTCACCTATTTTGTTTGTGTTGTATTTGAATGAAATGGAAAGAGCAATAGAAAGATTAGGAAGAGGGATAGAGATACCGTTAATAGGTAGTAAAAGAGTATATATTTTGTCAGGTCTTTTTTTTTGCAGATGATATATTTTTGTATGCAAATAAAGAGAAGATATGGAAGTTATGTTGAGGACATGTGCAAGGGTGGGTAAAGAGATGGGGATTAAATTTAGTGAAGAAAAATCAAATATAATGATGGTTAATACTGGGGAAAGAGAAGATGTAGAATTTTTATTGGGAGATATTAAGTTAAGTGTGGTGAATAGATATAGTTATTTGGGAATTATTTTAAGTAATCAGAAAAATTATTTGGATGAATGGAAGAAAAAAATGATAAATGAAGCAAAGAAAAGAAAGGGATTGATAAAGAAATTAACAGTATTTTCATATAATAAATATGATGTCGCTAGAATTATATGGAAAGGAATTGCAGTAGCATGGTTAACATATGGTAATGATGCATTATATGTTAGTAAAAAGATATTAGATTACTTTAAAAAAAGCTCAAAAGGGAAGTAGGAAGATATGCATTGGATGCAGAAGTATGGACAGCAAGGGAGGCAATTCAAGGAGAAATGGGATGGTCAAGTTTTCATATGAGAGAAAGTAAAATGAAAATGTTTGGTAGATTGCAGTTTATGGATAATAAAAGAATAGCTAAAATAATATTTCATTGGGTTATGAGTAAAGGGCAGGTAACAAGATGGGTGAGAAAGGTAATGCAGTATGCAAAAGATTTGGATAAAGAATTTATATTAGTATATTTGTACAAAAGATGGGATGATTGTGTTAAGAGGATTATTGAGTGTTATAGTAGTAAGGAATGGGATAAAAGAATAAATTTATTAATAAAAACTAGGAAGTTAGAGAGATGGAGAAATAGTATGGAGAGTAAAAAAAGTTTAAATATATATATTATAATGATCGAAATGCAAGTGAAGATTGAATCTAACCGCAAACTACAATATCTGCTCTACAAGGCGCCATCTAGGCATTTAAACCTAGAAAAATTTATAGAGTAGGCAGATACGCGCTGTTAAGATTCCACTTTATTTAAATATTCAGATCATTAGCCCAAGTCACTAGCTCAGTGGAGTAGCAGAGATAATAAAATATACATTTTATATCTTAAATATAAAAGAGTAAAGGCCACTGCCAGAAATTAACACATAAAAATATTTATTTACGCACATATAAAATAACATTTAAATTTTGAGGAATAAATTCACCATTTTAGATTTTTCTATTAATCTTTAGTTTTACATTTAAGTAAATTACAACCATGAGTTTAATATTTATTTAGGGAATCGAGTATGAATAGACTAAATAGATCTGCATTTGAAAAGAAAATATTTTTCCCTGATTTAACCTTAGGCAACAAATTTCGCAATCAAACTGGCGCCAATCCATCTGATACATTTATGTATTCAATGTAGCATGAAAATACAATGACACAAAATACTATACTGTCAGGAATGTACATCTGAACAGCAAGTAGAATTAGAGAAGACATTGTCTCTCCACTACCAGGAATGTCACATCTGTTGGCGAGTAGAACAATAAACATAAAACTCCATAGGAATGGACTGCGGTCCTTTGCCATCTTACAAACCCATCCATAGGCAAACAGAAGGTGTGTGGCGTATATATATATAATCCTGCCCATAGCGGATCTCATACTACATCTACAATTACACAAATATATCCAATCCATTGAACCAATTCAACTACGAAATGAATAACCTAAGATTACCCTCCCTTAATATAACTTTACAAAACTATATAGCCATTCACACCCGACTTAAATTTAACATTTAAATACGTTCGCACAGATTATTTTTATAAATTTGTTTTTAAAATGTTGAGTATAGATCGGCTGCACAGATTCCACGGTCAAAAACATCCAAATTAAACACAATCGATCAAAATACAAAATCATCGATAACGTCAATTGCAAAGGGAATACACAAGGCCCCATGGCATTCATCGTAAGATGCCCACATTAACATCGTTGACCTATATATTTTAATCAAATGTGAAAACTTCAACATAATCAACCGCTAACGAATCTATGCAACGTCTATACCCAACCTAAATTTCATCATTTAAAATTTAAACAATAAACAATTTATACAATAAGAAAAAAAAATGGAAATGATTTTTATTAATCGGAAAACATATAAAATTAAACATTATTAATTTGATTTTAAACTTAAAAAAGTCAGATGGAAGTTCATAAGCTTGAACGAAAGTTCTTAATTATTTTTAAATTTAGAGTTCATGTCAATATAGCTTACGGTAGAAGAGTCCAGGTTTCTGCTTTTAATTCCCGCGACGCCTCCATTGGAAGATAATGTTCTGGAGATGGCAATAGCTGGTTCAAGGTATCACAGTCTTTTCCTTTTTTAAATAGAGAGTGTGGTATGTGCGTCCTACCACAACTCTCAAGCACACAATGCTGGAACTCCCAGAAAAAACTGTATTTCCCTTTTTATATTATCCACATGGATTCAATCAACAAAACGTCACTAATCCATCACTTTCGTTAGGGTCCGAGCCAAGGCTTAGTGCTTCCATTGGTCAAGCTAATTTCTCTTTATTTTCTTATCTATCTTTCATCAGATCATTTTAATTATACAAGAGCCCAAGGCTAGCTTGCTTTTCAAACAATTTATAAACAATCATTTCCATTTACAGATTACAAGAATTAATTAATACCTGTTTTTATTTTTAAATCTTGTACTTTTTTTTTATAAAAAAGTACATTCAAATACTTATTTATTTGTTTTTTTTTAAAAAAATATTTTTAAAGTTTGGCATCTGTGCGAATGTATATACGTTTAACAAACATTTTAATTTTAGCGTTTAGTTTTTTACTTTTATTTGCGAACTTTTAAGTTTTTATTTTAAATTAATGTAACGACATATTTATATATCGTTACAATATATATATATATATAGAAATAAACAGAATATTAGGTGTGAGTTAATATATGATAATAGTAAGGAAAGTAATTTATTGTTTAAGGCTCAAACGAGATCTTTAGCTACAAAAAAAATAAACATGTAAATGGAAAAATATGGGTGATTTATTTTGTAAATTATGTAAGGAAGGAATTGAAAATATTGGGCATTTGTTAATTGAATGTAAATGTTTGAAAACATGAAGTTGTGAAAAAATAAATATGAAAAGAGTAATTATACAGAAAGTGAATTATTGGTTTTTATGCTGGGTTTGGGAAAAGATAAGGGAGATTTAGATATAAAGGTTATAGAGCTGACAAAGTTTATGTTGTGGAAATGGGATGGAACAGATTATGGGTAAATTTAGAGTGGGGAATGTAAAATAAAGTGGCTAACAGGTTTGTCTGGGCATAATTGCTGAGATATTCTTGACTTCATTTAAGGAGAAGCCATAATACATCACATCACATCACATCACAACAGATCACTATATAATGTGATTATGAGCATAATAAGTGAAAAATCATAATATTGCTAAAAATTCTTCAGCTATTTGAATCACATTCCAAGCTGACCTGTATTTGAACCCACTTATGAATGTGACTATATAACGATTAAAATATTATGCCCTTGATATATTTCTTAATCATAACATATCAGAAATATAACTTAAAAATTTAACTTTTTACATACTTCATGAGATTTTATACATAATAACAAAGTATAAATGTTTATTAATTTCAAGTTAGCTTGAAGATTTTAAAAAAATAAAAAGTATATGTGGCTATGTAGATACATTAGATGCCACATCTTTTCATTTAAAGAGGCCATAAACCAGCAACTAGTATCATACTATGCACAAAAATAGCACTACCATCTAGTTTCCATTGACTATTAACTCTCACAAATAGATCATTTCTGAAAGTGATGCTGTGTATGTACTGTTTATATATGTTCCAAGTTTTAATTATCAATCTATCCATATTAAGCTGCATCATAACACAACCATTCATCAGCCCAATTATCATCATTTCTAACTCTGCTTGCATTTCACTTATCAGGTGAGATAGTGAAACATCTAAATATCCACAAGAATATTGGCTATGTGACATTTTCCCAGTCTCTTGCTAAATAGGGGTTATTTTCTGACTATAGTTAACATCTTATTGAAGGGTAAATAGTTGAAGTCTAGACATGTTTTCAAATCATATATATTTAATGAATTTTTTTTTTAATAATTTGATCAACATTTTATTAAACTCAGCCAGAGATTTTACAATCTTCTTATAAAACCTGTTTTAATGTCAAGTCTTAAGTTTGATCCAAACTTTGACTGATCAATAAATAAAAATCGCACAATTAAAACTAAAACTAAATATATGTATATAGGGTCTCAACAAATATGAAATATTGCATTTGCCCTATTTTCCTATTTTAAAATTTTCAAAAGAAATTCTGTTAATAGTTTAATTAAAAAAATAAAATAAAATTTACAAATATATATATATATTTTTCAATACCTTAAAGTTATTTTAAAAAAATAAACATATTGAAAAAGTGTCAAAAGCAGATTTTTATTATTATTATTATTTAAAAGAAAAAGATAAAGAAAAGCCAATTTTTGTTTTAATAATAATAAAAAAAAAACTGTGTAATCATACAAATCGAAAAAATAACAATTTTTTTTTTTTTAAAAAAAGGATTAAATGTACTGCTAGTAAAATAGCATCAATCAGTAGCTAAACAAGACTGTTTATTATCGAGCTAATTCTATGGGTTTAAATATCAAAATGTTAATAAGGTTAATTATATAATTTAAGTATATTTTTACTAATTATTCAAATTTCTAATTTCATACATACACGAGATTTATATAAAGTATGTGTATAATTTCAATATGTTAATAGTTTCAAATATGTGCATGATAAATATAAAAAAATGTCATGGGCGACAGATCTATTGGTGGACACTGTCTTCTATAGAGTCCAGGACATATGTTGTAATCATAATTTCTCTCTATTTATTGATAGTTGTATGATCACTCATGATGAATCTGGAACCTTTATGCTTCTTCCTGTTTGCATTTATGAGGTAGTGTACACTCTTTCCTCAGACCATTATGGAAGTAGCAAGCTTTTTCATTTAAAGTCAATGTTTTTAATTGAAAACCAAACTTCAGCTTATGTTGAACTTAGGATCTTCAGTCCATCCCAAACAACTGCTACACAAGACCACATGTGTGAAACAGATAACTGATCCCCAACAATCATTACATGCAGGACTAGCACTCATCAGTTAGTGCTCAGCTTATATTAAGATAGCAATTTTTAGAACATTAATGGACAGGCTTCAAACTTCTTACCTTCCGACAACATAGATAGTTGAACCTATTCATTAAAGTTTAAAGAATTGTTATTGAAGCAGTCAATCTTAGTTTAAGATGGAGCTTCATGGTTCTACCCACTAATCAAATATTAGCTTTCTAAATAATTTATTATATAAAGTATGTAAAACTTTATTCTTTAAATTTTTTTTTTTTATTAAACTGTATTTTTTTTCTTTTAAATTCCAAGATGGAGAATGCAATTGTTAATTGTCCAAAAATATTAAAGGGGTGGAAATTTAACATTGTTTTAGTTTTGGGAAAGAATTTCTAATTAAAGTTTACTAAAAATAAAAAGGGAAATCTGATTAAGGGTTTGTACTTTTGTTATAAATTTTTTGTCAAATCTATTTCCAACCTGGAAATAGATTTGAGTATATTTTTGGACATTTATCTAATGGTTGCATCTCCAAGAACAATAAATAAAGCACATGTAAAATTTTCTGTTAGATCAAAGTTGAGATTTAAATTAGAAATAAATTAAAAGCATTTCTCAAATACCTGAAAGGAGTATAAAATGGGATAATTTTGACTGCCAAAGGAAAATTAAGTTTGAGAAATTCACTTTGTCAACATATTCCACACTTCTCTGATTTTCAACATGTTGAACGAGTAGAAAAGCAAATCATCTTTCCTGACCCTTGCTGGTCTTTCTCTTGCTGCTAATAACCACTTTGCTGTTGCACTGATATGTAGAAAAGCTTGAAATAAGAATATTGGAATGCCTAATGGAAACTTTCTGTCACCTTAGAACTCACTTGGATTCTTTTAAATTAATGTGCATGAGCCGAACTTTGAAAATGGACTCTTGAATGTGCGCAAGGTAACATTTAAAACCGCCATGTGAAACTAAATCTAATTTACTCAACTAATCTTGACCTATGCTATCCAGAATTATTTCATAAATTATTTAACTCTATACTCTTTTAAATGTAAATATAATTTTGCTTTCACACTATTTTTTTTTTGTATTTAAGTCTATGCTCTCATTTCTCTTAATTTTGGTGCGGTTCTTTCTTTATATCAAGTTATGATTTATTTTATTATCATTAATATGCCAATCTAAAACAGCCTTGCAAGCTTAACATGTAAAGTTTTCTTTTTCCTTTTTAATCAAACCTCCATGGATTGAGGTTATTAAACCCCCCTTTTAGATTTGAATGTATTCATAATTAATAAGCTCGCGAGATTGTTTTCCAAGTTGACCTACTTTCATATTTTTTTTCTATTAGTATAAAAAAATGTTATTTATTTAACTCTGCATAGAATAAAGCAATTCTACCTGGGGTAACTCAGTGCTCTCCAATATGTTAAAATGTTATTCATTTAATTCTGAAAGGGTGATTTATCATTTTGTTTTGTTTTTCTCTATAATATCAGTTTACTCTTTTATACTTTTAATATTGCAAATACTTGAATATTCTCAGGTTGTAAAATCCACTAGAGTGGGATTTAATTAATTAAGTAGCAGGGAAAGAAAAGGGGGGAAATTTTAAAATCTTTTTGTAATAAATTAAGTTTTTTTTATATGTATATTATGTAGCATAGCATTACCTATATAAATTATAACATTGGATAGAGGATCATATGTTTTAAAGCAGTAAATACCAGGTCTGCATTGCTGACATATGGCCTATCTTTTTGAATATTATATGCTTTTAGTCTGGGGGTTGCAACGAGTTCAGATCTATAGATTTTCTTCATGTTTTGTCCTGTGGATAGTTGAGCTTTCCAGGAACATCCTACATATAAAAAGGTCTCTGTGCATTGGTAATTCCAGTACATCTGGGCCATGCCTAATCTCAATTCTCTAAGCACTGCCCTAAAAAAGGGAGTCTTAGATTTTTTTGTTTTCTTCATCAAGAAGCAAGATCACACTTTGGATTCTCAGTCTTCAAGTCAGCACCACCACTTCTCCATTCATTATTGATTTCTTTGCCAAATGACCTCATTTTAATGCTTTAATAATGAAATTGTGATATGCTCATATATATAGATTCCAAATATTATTCATTAGTTTAATTAATAATGTTATTTTAGTTTATTTTAAAATCCCACCATCATAATCTATTATTTCAGTGTAAGAGTATACATACCTTAGGGAAACAAAGCGTTCTCTTTCCAAATATGAAATTAAAAGATAATGTTAAGAAATATTTTGTCTGATAACTAAATATGATTGTCAAATGTATGTTATTTTTTTTAATATTAGTTAAAAAAGCCATTAATAAATATTATTTCAAATAAGAAAACATAATTCCCAAATGTATTTTATTGCTATTCACGACTGTATTGGTGTGAAAATAATTTGTTATATATATAATGAATTCTAGAATGCTCCCTGAATTTATACATTAGTCACTGTCTTTCAGAACCATCAATAAAAGCATTAATCATAATGTTATGTAATTTTATTTTGTCATAAATAATTGGCATCTTAATCTTACCCACCAAATATATATATTTATGTATATTGTGTTATTTAATCAAGTACAAAGGCATATGAGTCACAATAGCGTGAATGACTATATATAAATACCTACTGCTAGGTAGATCACTCACTCCTGCACATCCTAATAGAGATATAATCATTCTACTATATTATTGAACATTTTATTATCCAAGTCATTTGTGTTGTTCAAATTATCTTCTCTCCACTTCCACAAATTCATCTATACATATGCATTTCTATTAAATATATTAATGGAGTTCAAACCCCCTATTAATGAGTTAATTATGTGATATAATTCCTAGATTATGTTATAGGTTTAGTCAAGTATTGATGCAAAAAAATGACTCATTGTTTTCTCCGCTCCCCTAGTGGGCCAGACTTAAAATTAAATTCTTGTATGCCATCATTATATGTTATCCATTAAATATTTGATCTTAAACTTATGGAATGGTTCAATTTCAGGTTGGTCCCTGACCTAAATCTTGGGCTTGACTGGGTTTGAAGTAGGTTTCATTGAGTTCCAGCTCATGTTAGATGGATCAACATGTTTTGACCGGTACACTATCTTAATATAAGCTGAGCACTGATTGCATACATGGGTGGGAAATTATGATTTGGTACAACTGATGAGTGCTGATTCTGCATAGAATACTTATATTGAGGATCATTTATTTTTTTCATGTGTGTGGTCATGTGCATTTATTGTTTGGGATGAAATGGAGAATGAATGTAGACTAAAAATCTTAAGTTCAAATCCCTCAGTCTACTGAATGACTAGGATATATATATATATATTGTAACGATATATAAATATGTCGTTACATTAATTTAAAATAAAAACTTAAAAGTTCGCAAATAAAAGGAAAAAACTAAATGCTAAAATTAAAATGTTTGTTAAACATATATATATATTCGCACAGATGCTAAACTTTAAAAATATTTTTTTCATAAACAAAAAAAAAAGTATTTGAACGTATTTTTTTTAATAAAAAAATACAAGATTGAAATATAAAAATATTTTAATAAAAAAATAACGTAAGTTAAAATAAAAACAGGTATTAATTAATGTAATCTGTAAATGGAAATGATTGTTTATAAATTGTTTGAAAAGCAAGCTAGCCGTGGGCTCTTGTATAATTAAAATGATCTGATGAAAGTTAGATAAGAGAAGAAAGAGATTTTAGCTTGACCAGTGGAAGTAAATAAAGGCCCGGACCATAACGAAAAAACAGAACAGTGACATTTTTGTTCATGGAATCCATAGGAGGACTATAAAAAGAAAAAATATTGAGTTCCAGTCAGTTTTTTCCAACTTGATTTTGGTGAGTCGAGCGACAAGACGCACTTGTCGTCCTCACTCACTTATTTTAAAAATGCAAAGACTGTGATACCAGAACAGAACCAGCTAATGCTACCTCCAAAATATCAGACCGGTCTTCCAGGAAAGTCTCCGTGGGAATTGCCAACAGGAACAGGGACTCTTCTACCGTAAGCAATAGAACTGAACAATTGTTAAAATCATAATATTAATTAAGAACTTTAAAGATTGATAAGTTAATTTAAATTTTATAAAAAGAACTTTTCTCTGACTTATGTGTCAACTCAATTGATAATGTGTAATTTTATATATGTTTGCGTTTGATAAAAAAATCATTTCCATTTATTATTATTTGTATTAAAATTTATTGTTTAAATTTTAAATGAGGAAATTTAAGGTTGGGTATAGACGTTGCATAGATTCGTTAGCGGTTGATAATGTTGTGGTTTTCACATTCGATTAGAATATATGTCAACGATATCACTGCAAGCATCTTACGATGAATGCTAATGGGATTTGTATATTCCCTATGCAAGTGACGTTTATCGATGACTTTGTATTTTGATCGGTTGTGTTTAATTTGGAATGTCTTTGACCATGGAATCTGTGCAGCTGATCTGTACTCAACATTTTAAAACAAATTTTATAAAATTCATTTGTGCGAATGTATTTAAATGTTAAATTTAAGTCGGGCGTGAATGGCTATATAGTTTTGTAAAGTTACATTAAGGGAGGGTAATCTTAGGTTATTCATCTCATAGTTGAATTGGTTCAATGGATTGGATATATTTGTGTAATTAGTAGATGTAGTATGAGGTCCGCTACGGGCAGGATTATAGATATACGCCACACACCCTCTGTTTGCCTATGGATGGGTTTGTAAGTCGGCAGAAGACCGCAGTCCATTCCTATGGAGTTTTTTGTTTATTGTTCTACTTGCCAACAGATGTCACATTCCTGTTGGTGGAGAGTCAATGTCTTCTCTATTTCTACTTATTGTTCAGATGTATGTTTCCTGACAGTATAGTATTTTGTGTTGTTGTATCATGCTACATTGAATACATGAATGTATCAGATGGATTGGCGCCAGTTTGGTTGCGAAATTTGCTGCCTAAGGTTAAATCAGGGAACAATATTTTCTTTTCAAATGCAGATCTATGTAGTCTATTCATACTTGACCATCTAAATAAAATATTAAACTCATTGAAATTAATGTAAATGTACAATAAAAGATTAATATAAAAATCTAAAATGTTAAACTTATTCCTGAAAATTTAAATGATTTTATATGTGCGTAAATAAATATTTTTATGTGTTAATTTCTGGCAGTGGCTTTTATTTATTTATATTTAAGATATAAATTAAGATATAGATTTTTATCTCTGCGTCTCCACTGAGCTAGTGACTTGGGCTAACGATCGGAATATTTAAATAAAGTGGAATCTTAACAGCGCATATCTGCCTACTTTATAAATTTTTCTAGGCTCAAATGCCTAGATGGCGCCCTGGTAGTTGCAGATATTGTTTTTGCGGTTAGATTCGATCTTCAATTATACATTTCGATCGTTATAATATATATATATATGGGTGGGTATATGTGAATTGTTTTTTATGCCATCTTTCTAAAAACTTATGGTCCTATATACAGCAATATTTGATGAAAAAAAAAATCAACTTCATGCAGGACATGAATTTCTGTCTATTAAACATGATATTGCCAGCTGCTCAGGTGATTAAACAAGAACACATCACAGCAACTCAGTTTATATAAAGAGTCATATCCTGGGAAAGGGTAATTTACTCTCTTTGTTTACATATACACAGAATTGTTTAATTTAAAGTTTATATATATATATATGTGTGTGTTTGCATTAACAAAGTTGATAAATCAAACCAAACACAAGCATGTAAATGATTAGTTAGTTAGTGATCAATATCAATGCTTAAAGAAAACCATCAACTACTTTATCACTATACATTATTTTGTTTTGGACATGAATCTCATTATATGATTCCAAAAATCAATATCAGTCTCTTCCATACATCAAGATGAGAATGTTAAAGTTAATTTACAAAATTGTGACTATTCAAGAGAAAGAAAAAATATAAATTCTTGAAAAATGCATATTGTAACATTCCAAAATGTAATATAAATTCTTGAAAAATGCATATTGTAACATTCCAAAATGTAACTTTCCAAAATATTCAACCCATTTGAAAATCGCATAAGGGCAATGTGCATGTCTATCCCACATTCTTATATCACAGTATAAATAATTTCTTCTTTAACAGAACACTAAAATTAGCCAGAAACATGAGACTCTTATACTATTCTAATTAAATTATTGATTGCAAATAATGACAAAATGCTAAAAATTTAATGAGACATTACAATTTATTCACATAAATACATAAAGATAACGCATATGATGGCATAAATTGACTGTCTGGTCAATTTATAAACAAGTTAATATGTTTAATAAATGATTGATTCAATAATTAAGTCTATCCATGCAATAAATAAGTTTTATGCACAGATGTTACTTACAGTGTAATACAATTTAAATGCTTTTAAACACATATTAAGTGATTCTGAAAGGATATAAACTTGCTGCATAGACTAACAATCACAAGCATTTATTATTAGTTTTAAGATTAATAAACCAACAGTCTGAAGATACAATAAATTTATAAACTATTTAAGAACCGAACTAACATAAATGCTTTCAGGCTGTAATGCAGGTAAATAATTAAATGTTATATAAGAAAATGTAAGAGGCAACATTGACATTACATTATTTATTGATAGATACATACAAGCAGTTTTGCAAATTGTAACATCCACGACATGTATAAAGACAAGGCAGATAATATACACTAGAAATTTCCATTTAATGCATACTATTGCACTAAATCAAAATAATGAATCATAAATTATTATACAAAAAAATTTCATATGTAAACAAAACAGTCTGAAATAAGGCAGTTAATTCACATTAGTACTCCCACTTATTCTTCATCCAAACTGAAAGGTAGTTTGCCTAAAACTGTAATTTATTAAAAGACAAGTAAACAGATAACATTAATTTATTCTGTCTATGCAGCCAGACTGAATTCCCTTCAGGGTTCATTAAATTACAAGTTTAAACTATTGTTTATATTTTCTATGAAGTGGAAATGACGAAAACAATAAATTAGTAAAAGCATGGACAGAGGTTGTGATAATAAACTTAATTGCTTGTATAAAGTTACTGTAGACTAAATTGTGGGAGGATAAAAAGAACAAAACAACAATTTCTTGCCATATCCATTAATAGACAGATTTAACAAACAATTACTGACTAAAATATTTCATTAGAAAGAAGATAAATAATAGTAATGCTAGAGATTTATGATCTTTTTTTAAAATTCATACCTATTTCTTTCAGCATTAAAAGTTCATGTTCATTTTTTAGGTACTGGTTTATCTTGATGGACATTATTTGTGGTGGTAGGTTTTAATCATAATTCAAAATTCATTAGGTAGCTTCAGTTGTAGTTTATTCTTAGCTTGTAAGCTGGTTTCTCCCTGTAGCTTTGGACATTAGAAATTAATGTATATAAAGCATACACATATTGGACACAACATTAAGATGTTTTTTCATTGGTCGATGACATTCTTTTCTGGACTCAGTAATGGGCTATAGCTTGCACTCCATCAAATGGTCAGAATAAAGCAGAAGACAGATTCTCTACTGCTGCATGGCATTGGAACCAAAATACATGAATAATCATAGTAACCAAAAGAAGCAGAATAATCCGAAAAATAATCAGAATAATAATCAACTGGCTTATGATCCCTGTTTATATCTTTTTGATCTGGTTTATAAGTAAAAATAGGATCCATTGGTAGTCATTTGAATTCTTCGATCTATTGGTTGTAATGTTTCACCTTTGTTTTGGACCTCAGTTTGATTTCCCCAATCGTACCATTTACAATTTTTTATCTTTAAAAAAGATTAATAAAATAGCAGCATAAATTACATCACATATTTATTTACTTACGTAATTAATCTGTTTTCAAGCATTTTAATTATTTTTTCTAAGAATTTTATTTCCATTTTGTAATTTTCAATAAAAATAAAATACCTTTTGTTTTAACACACATTAAAATAAATTTATCATTAATTATGCCATACACATTTATCTGTACATATAAATTATATATATATAAAATTGTTTAAAATATTTATTTTGAAAATTCCTTCGAAGTTTTTAAATTATGGACAAGAAACATATATAAATATCACCTCATATCAGTACAGTACTCAAAAAAAAAAAAAAAGCAATAAACATAATTTTACCTCTGGCGATATATTTTCTACATATACCCTGTTCATCTTCCTGTAAAAAAGCATTGTCTGCAATTTTCCTTTTAATCATAAATGGCCCTTTATCTTGTTTAGGGTCCTTAACACCATATTGAATTTTTAAAAAACTGACTTGAAACACAATTTTCACAATAACTTCAGTTTTAATAATGTTAGAGCAAAAAGATTTACATTGATAGACACTAAATCTATTTTTATAAAGTGCTGAAAACCTTTGAAATTATTCTAATGGAAGTCAACTTCTGATAATGCGCTATTTTTTAAATATTATAAATTTCCATGCACTCACCCACCGGTAAGAGTTTAAAAAACTTAAATGAATCACTTGAATTTAGAGCATACATTCTATATACACCAACTCTTAGAGGCCATGCTTAAATTAGAGCTTGAGTCTATTGTGTGCCTGATGTTATAATCAAATATTCAATTGTATGAATCTATTTAACTGATCACTAGAGAAAGACAGTGTCTCATTTTTAACCATCTATGATTAGACAATCATGATTTAAAAATGTAAATGAATTATTATAAAGTGATTGAATAATTTCACAGTTTTTCAGCACTTTATAATAACCGATTTACATTTATGTCATGTTTGTCTAATCATAGGTTGTTA
Organism: Epiperipatus broadwayi; assembly: GCA_028023455.1. Taxonomy (NCBI): domain Eukaryota; kingdom Metazoa; phylum Onychophora; class Udeonychophora; order Euonychophora; family Peripatidae; genus Epiperipatus; species Epiperipatus broadwayi. The sequence goes on along the minus strand of JAQFVV010012398.1, from coordinate 15,626,450 downwards.
AAAATGAGACACTGTCTTTATTCTGTAATGGGTTAAATAGATTTGTACAATTGAATATTTAATTATAACATCAGCACACAATAGACTCGAGCCCTGATTTAAGCATGGTCTGTAAGAGTTGGTGTATATAGAATGTCTAAACTTAAGAAATTCACTTAAGTTTTTTAAACGCTTACTGGTGGGTGAGTGTGTGGAAATTTATAATATTTAAAAAATAGCACTTTATCATGGGTTGACTTCCATTTGAATACTTTCATTGATAGAAACTAGAAAAACTAAGGAAAATAATAAGGCTAAGACAAATCATGATTCCGATTAAAAAAATAAGGAAAAAATTTCAACATCCAAAATAATTATTACTTTATTGTTTGTTCATAAGTTCTGATTTATTAATTAAGTTTAAAGTATAGCATCATTGATAATTTCTTTGTATTCCTCACAAAATTCTCATTCCAAGTCATGTATAATATTTCTTACCTGAGACAATTCATAGCTTCAGAATCCCCAAAACTAGTTGCACAATAATTCATTTTTATCTTGTATCTCAAAAGTTAACAGATCTCAAGGTGTCTATAAGAAAAAGATTCATCCTAATAAAAGATATAAAACAAATCATTTCCAGAAGGTGGATATCCATTTGTCATCATAGCAATTGGCTTCTTGTCCATCTAAAACTAGAAATTGTAGACTACTATCTGTATCAATGATAAAAAAAGTTTAATCTCTTCATTTTTGTGTGTGTACACCAGTGATGTTTATATTTTTATGCACACCAGTAATGCTATCTTGTTATATTTATTGTCCCACAAAAATATAATTTATTTGCATATAGCATTTACTAGCTATAGAATTGAAAATAATGTGATGTGAGATGAGCCAAAACTACTGACTCCACAATATGAGAACCAAGGCAGCATAGGACAGAATCAGAATTTGATTCGTTGTCTGTCTACAATTCCATGTGGTATATACATATCCATTGTCGCTATCACCACACACACACACACACACACTATTTGAAATCTCTCTTTATTGGCTTAAGGTGTTTATATTTTCACATCATACTATGCCCAGTAAATTTTGTGATTGCTTTATCAACTGCAACCTTTCTTCACCTCTGATAATCAATCTTAAAATTTACTTTGCACTGCTCTATAATATCTTAATTTTATACATATAAATCATGACTTGTTATACAAACACAGGCATGCAAGTGCAAACACAAATATTCTAATAGTAATATAAAGATCTTAATAAATTATTAAACCTTTTGAGAATCATTATTATAAAATAAAATTGTCTCAAACTTGGATCAGAGCCCCAAAATTGCATTGTACATAAATCATTTTTGTTATATTTGAATACAAATTTATATACAGTATAACAAAGAGCCGAGTTTAAGAATATTTTTTCAATATATACAATCATGACAGACAAAAATAAATCATGGCCATTATTCCCAGGAGGCTGTAAAGTCACTAACCAAGGCAGCGGTTGGTGGCCGAAGGCAGAGGGTGTTAAGAATCCCCTGATTGCGGACTCAGGCTGCCATTTGATGATGACTTTTTATTTAGGTACTTACAACAGCAGATCACTTTCAAGTGAAGGAAGATTGCAAGAGTTAGAAGAACTGTCTTATATTAAATGGGACATTATTGGACTTTGTGAAGTTAAAAGAAAAGGTGAAGAAACAATTGATTTAAAAAGTGGACATATATTCTACTATAAAAACACAAATATTGGAAATACAAGTGGAGTAGGATTCATTATAAATAACAAATGAAAGAATAACATTGTGGAGATTGATGGTGTATCAGACAAAGAAGATTAGTTTTACAACTTAATAGCAGATACCAAATGCAGATAATTCAGGTTTATGCCCCAACAAGTTCTCATAGTGATGAAGTTATAGAAGATAGTTATATGGATGTACAAAAGACTTTTGATCAGAGTAAACAACATTTTAAAATTGTTATGGGAGACTTTAATGCTAGAATTGGTAAACAAATGAAAGACGAAAATGCTGCAGGTAATTTTGGTTATGGTAATAGGAACGAGAGAGGACATAGACTTGTGGAGTTTGCAGAAAAAGAAAAACTTTATATTATGAATTCTTTTTTTTTCAAAAAAATGTTAAAATGAAATGGACATGGAAGCATCCAAATGAAGGTATAGCCAAATTGGATTATATTTTGACTAACAGAAAATACCAATTTCAAGATTGTAATGTTCTTAATAAATTTAACACAGGAAGCGAACATCGATTAGTAAGATGTAAGATACATGGTAATGTAAAACTAGAGAGACAAAAATTATTAAGGAAAACAATATTTACAGTTGATATTCCTAATCTTCAGAAACATTTTAATGAATTTAAATTGCAACTTAGAAATCAGTTTCAAGTATTAGTAGATTTTGAACATGATTCAGATTTGAATGACATTAATAGAAAAATACGCGGTACACTTTTAAAAACTGCAACAAAGATAGCTGGTAGAAAAAAGCAGAAATTAACCAATAAAATTTCTACTGAGACTAGAGAATTTATGAAGAAAAGAAGGAATATGAGGATATTCTACAATGATGTATTAAAAAAGATTGAATATCTCGAATTTTGTAAAATGGTGTGGAAAAGAGTTGAAAATGATATAAGAAAGTATAATTGTGACCTAGCAAGGAAAGATGTAGAAGAGAATAAAAGTCTAAAGAGTATAAAACAACACATTGATATTGGTAGGAAATTTATATCTGCAATAAGAAAAAAAGATGGCATTATTACTAAAAAGAGAGATGACATCATGAAATGTATAAAATACTTCTATCAAGAATTATATAGTAATAAAAAACAAGTGCCTTCTATACCTATTATATCTTCCAAATTGTCCAGAATTTTGAATAAGGAAATGAGACATGCAATTAAATGTATGAAGAAAGGGAAGGCTCCAGGTAATGATGAAATTATAATTGATATATTAAAAGAAGCAGGTAAAGCAATAGAATTTTTTTTAGCAAAGTTATATACCAAATGTCTAAATAATAAAAATGTACCAGATGATTGGAAGAATGCAGTATTAATATTAATATTTAAAAAAGGTGATAAAGAAGATATTAGAAATTACAGACCTATTAGTCTTTTATCAGTTTTATACAAAATTTTTACTAAGATAATTACAACTTGTCTACAGAAAATACTGGATTTCCACCAATCAAGAGAACAAGTTGGATTTAAAAGTGATTTTAGTACAGTAGATAATATCCAGGTATTGAGAGAAATTATAGAAAGGACAAATGAATGCTTAGGATTTGTAGACTAAGAAAAGGCATTTGATTCTATAAACATTTCTTCAGTGATTAAAGCATTGGATCATCAAGGTGTAGATCTAGGATATTGTTATGTTTTAAAGAATCTTTATAAAAATGCAACAGCAACAATTAGATTACATAATGATAGTAGGACAATCAACATTGAAAAGGGTGTAAGATAGGGTGACTCCATATCTCCAAAACTTTTTACAGCAGTGCTGCAAGAAGTATTTTGTGGATTAAAATGGGAAGCTAAAGGAGTGAAAGTAAATGGAGATTATTTAAGTCATTTAGATTTTGCAGATTATGTAGTTGTTTTTGCAAATAATGTTTCAGAGCTACAGAAAATATTGCAGGAGTTATCAAATGAAAGTAGGAAAGTAGGACTAAAGAAAAATGTTAAAAAGACTAAAGTAATGTTTAATAGATTTTCTCAAAATATGAAAATAAAGATTGATTATGATGAGTTAAAAGAAGTTAACAGTTACAAATACCTTGATCAGATTATTAATACAGATGGAAATATAATGGATGAAATTAATCATAGAATTAAACTTGGTTAGAGTGCTTTTGGTAGAAATAACTTGATACTCAAAGGAAATATGCCTATGTGTTTGAAAAGGAAGGTTTTTAATAAATGTATTTTACCAGTTCTTACTTATGGATCTGAGACTTGGGCACTTAATAGAAGAAAAATACAGAGACTTCAGACCACTCAAAAAGTATGGAGAGATGCATGTTGGGAGTAATAAGAAGGGGTCGAAAATGCAATGTATAGGTAAGAGAACAAACAGGTGTTACTAACCTCATTGAAAAAATTAAGACTGAAGTGGAGTTGGGCTGGACATATTGTTATAAGAGATGATAATAGATGGACAATTAAAATTTTAAACTGGATTCTAAGAGATTGTAAAAGACCCAGAAAGAGGCCACATGTGAGATGGATGGATGAAATAAGAAAGTGTGCAGGGGTGATGTGGAGAAGAGAAGCTAAAGATAAGAAAAGATGGATTGAACTTGGAGAGATCTTCATCCTGCAGTGGACTGATAATGGTTGATGATGTTGATGATATATATATATATATATATATATATATGTATATATATATATATATATATATATATATATATATATATATATATATTACAGAGATACACCAATACAAATACAGACACATTAATAAATTATACTATTTATCAAATAATTAAAGAAAAATAAATACTATTTAAATAAATAAAAAATTAAAATTGAATACTTATGACCTGGTATTCTGATTATGTTTTTATCAGGGTGAAGGCCTTGAAATGCAAATCATTGGCACATTTTTAATTCAACTTAGCAATGAGTTTGGCCAATAAAAAAATTCTGCCTTTGTCTTTTTCATGCAATCTAATAAACTGAGCAGAAAAGAAAAAAAATTAGATGAACCTATTAATATAAATATCAATAAAAAATTCAAATTTTGTCCAATTTCAACTTGTGATATGCCATTTTAAAGAGGAATTCAAACAGCAATGAATGTCATGATTTCTGTTGATGTCATATTTATAGTGTTCATGCAATTTGAAAAAGAAAACAAAATTTCAACAAATCACCTGCCACTAGTGTCTGACAAGTTACAACTGCTCAACCCATTATATAATTAAAAAAAATTGTATTGATTTAGCATTGTGTTACTAACATTTAGTTGCCTGCCTAAAACTCAGTCACCTATACTAAATTGACAAATGGTCTGTGCTCCTTGTCTTCTACCCTTTTCTGCACAAAATTTTCAATTGGAAATGAGCTTTTTCTTGATCCTTTAATGGGCTTATCTGTTATGGCAGAACTGGTATTACCATTTTTATCATTGTGGATCATGGTTACTGAAATGCATCCATATTGATGTGTACCCTGTAGTCTCATTATAGGTTCTGTTAATATAGCTTATCACCATTTTTGTCTAGCTAAGACAAAGCCTGATGATACTTATTTGCATACAATTGGCATAAGCAATTAAGATCTCTCATTACTCTCACACAGATTGGATTAAGGATTTCTGATTGACAACATTACATGATGAATTGCATTTTTATCCATTTTTTTACTCTTTGGATATAAATGGAGAGCCATGATCTGTCAAGATAATCTGAAGTTTTCATACTCTCAGAAATTTCTGGTTTTGTAAATCCTATTGGTGCTTCTGGTATCTGCTTGTTGTTATGGATATGCTGTAACACATTTAGAAAACAAATCATAAGTCCCCAGCAAGAATCTAATTGTCAAAAAATCTGGCAGTGATTCATAATAGTCAATTGCCAGTATTTCATTTAGGGTTGTGGTATGATAGGTTGATTAATTCCTTTGTATAAACTATTGGGTAGCTTTATTTTGGAGCATGTCTGATACTTCTACAGTATGGAGTGAATATTGGAGTACATGCCTTGCCAATGAAAGGAGTTATGTGATGCATGTTTCACTTGAGATCTATAATGCCCATATAAACAATAGAGTATATATATATAATTAAACAATAGAGTATATATATATAATTAAACAGCCTCACACATTTTTATTGCTCAGTATTTTCCATGATTTGTTAGGGTAGTTTGTTCTATACCACAATAAATCATCTGTTATTTTGTACTTGTGATATAATCCCTGAAGACTTTGTTTTTGTTTATCAGCTGCTGTTTTTCTTTCCAAAACATTGAAAATGTGGCTATAGTCACATTTAGCCCCTGAAGGTTACTTACATTTTTTTGAGGTCTGCCAACATTGAGTCATTGTGTTTAACATGATTTTCTTCAGTGAGAGATTTTGCATTGTGATCTCTACATGGTGCCTGACTCAAAATATCTGCCACCATATTATCAATTTCAACACAGCGGATAAATTTGTAATTACACTTCTGCAAGAAAAAGATCTATCATATTAATGTCATTGATCAAATAACTGCTATTCAGAAACTCCAGGCATTTATGGTCAGTAATAATAATTACCTCTGAACCTAAGAAATTGTTTAAAATTTTTCATATTCCCATATTATGGCCAGAACCTCATACTGAGGTACAATATAATTTAGTTCTGCACTTAATTTTCTGAGCCCTGCTGCTGAAGCACAAATTCTATAGCTGCTGTTCACTATTAACTTGGAATAAAAAGGTCCTTCATTCATTCTTGCTATAGTTAATCTGAAGATAAAATGGCCTACTAAAGTCTGGATATCACAATATTACAGCTCTCAAGAAATTTCCTTGATCATCTGAAAATCTCAATCTGTTTGGGTGATTGATTCCACTGCTGTTCTTTGAATACTAAAAGAAGTAATGAAGCCAATTTTTTTTGCAAGGTTTCGATAAAACTGGTGATAGAAATTGCTCAGCCCTAAAAAGGCTATTACTTGCTTTTTATTTGTTGGTTTGGGAAATTTGTTGGATGGCTAAAGTCTTGTCTGGATATGCCATAATCTCTTTCTGGGTGATTAAATGCCCTCAGAAAGGAATTTCCTTCTTCATAAATTGTCTTTTTTGAAGATTTACTGTTATATTTTTCAATTGGCATTCTTGGAAAAACAAGGTTAAATGTTGCATATGTTCTTCAACTGTTCAGAATGCAATAACAGCATCATATCATATCCAATGATAATAACCTTCAACTATTTTGACAGAATCTTATCCAAACATTATTATTTTAAATAATTCTTTATTCTTAAATTAATTAGTTTAAAATATATAATAGTGATGTCACAAAGTCTGCAATGTATATATTCATCATTGTGCACACATGTTCTAGACTGATTAATTAATTTTAGTTTCTCATTGCTAAAAGTTAATGTATTATTTGTATTAAATTTATTTTGCTAAAATTGATGTATCAATTTTAGTAATACAATTTGTTTTATATTTAGATTTGTTAAAAAATGTAGCAAAATTAGTGTTACATTTATATTTCAAACTTAGTATTAAAATTGTTTCAATAATATTTTAGCATTTAACCTTTTCACTTTCAAGCAGCCATATTGAATAATTAAAAAAAATATGCTAAGCCACCCATTTTATCATAACTTTAAGTTTTATTAATAAAAATGACATAATAAATATTGTTTTAAGGATTAAACACCAAAGAATGTAATTACACTAAAAAATAGTCATTAATATTCAAAGTAATAAAAAAAGAATAAAAGTTAATATTTCTAATAATTATTTTCATATTATTTTGTAAATCCTAAATTATCATGCATACAACTTAAAATTATATTTTTGTTAGTAGGTTAATTGGATTCATCATAAAATTTCTAAAAAATTAGTATAAAATAACACTTACCTAAGATAATCCATCACTTGAAAATTTCATAGAATAAAGACATTAGTACCTTTCAATTTTCTCAGTAGCCTTTCAAAATCTATTTCCATACAGGGGTTTGCAATGTATAAGTCATTCCTAGTAACATCCCTTATAACAAGTAGTTAATATTGATCAATAATTAGTATAATTATAATATTATAATAAAGAACTTCAATACAGTTTGTAATTTGTTAAAAAGTATTACTAAAATAGTCACTATAAACAAAATAAAATAAAAGTGAATAAAATACTAAATTTCATTATAGAGTTAAGCTTGAGATACATAAGTTTGTAGTTTATATATATATATACTGTCAAAGTCATTACTTTTAGCATTTGCTTATTTTTACTATTATTAAAATGCAGACAAAAAATTATAAAAAATCTAAATCAGGTCAATATATTTCCAAAATATATTTATTTTTGTCTCATATGAATTAATTCAAATTACTCAATCCAAGCATAGAAAAAAATGCAAATAATCATTATCTATTTTTTATGTTAGTTTCAGTAGTAATGTTTTCATACATTTTTTTATCATATATATATATATATTTACACAAAAAAAATAATTAAAAAATATATAATAAAATAATAATTAAAAAACATATAATAAAATAATAATTAAAAAAAATATAGACAAATAAAAATACTTATCATTGGGCCACCACAATGATTTTTCAAAATATAACAGAAAAGTAAAACTTTTTACCAATATATTTTTTACATTGAAATGTTCTACAGTAACTACCAAAAAAATGAGAGAAAGACAAAAAAATTCAATCTACTTGATCACTAAAATTATAAAATTTTTATTTTTTTATTGTAGAAAAATAAAATTTACCTTTCTGGAAATTACAGTCAAAGATGAAAATGAAGGTGTAAAAAGTGTATGCATAGCCCTGTGTAGATTACCATTAATCTTAATCTCAACCCAGATGTTATAATTTGAAAATCATTGCCCGCATTATGTGGGTGTAAACACAAAGAGGTTAAAATGTGTTTTAATATTATATTTAAGTGGAGTGTTAAATAAATTATTTAATCTAAAAATTAATTAAATAAATTATTTTATGAGAGAAGAAAAACAGAAATTTATTTACATGTAAATTTTTCTTGGCTGAAAACTAAAATAAGTAATCAAATGATGAGAAATAAAAACTATAAATAAAGGTATTCAGTAGACGGTCATTAGATTTAGTCTATATGTATATTTAATCTTTAATCAGTAATTATTTGTAAAACTTTTCTTTCCAATCAAGTAAAAAGTTAAAGTTATAATTTTTTTTAAATATTTTTTCCTGGTCAGTAAAGTGTTAAAAGTATTTTTTAAAATGATGAATAATATTTAAGAAGTTAATTTAATTCATTTTATTATGGAATGAAAAACTAAAATATCCCCTATTAGTAATTCATATGAAACTGACTGAAACCATGATAATTAAGGGAGACAAAATGTGTTATCAACTGATGTACTGATAATCAGGAGGCAGTGTTTAAAATAGAACAATACAGATGGGACAGTCACATTTAATAGTTGTAAGAAATTTATTGTTAATAATATTTGTATGTTGTGATAAAAGGACAATTTTTATTTTATTTTAATGAATTAATTCTGAAAAGTATAACCTGTTATGGGATTTTTAAAGTCATTTTTGTTTGAGGAAAATCATTAAAAACTATTTTAAAATTTACCTCCCATTTAAGAAAATAATAATGAATGCAAGCTAACAAATGTACAAAAATAAACTTTATATTTATTATTCTACCACCTATTATTTGCTAAAGTTGTTTTCATAATATATCTACTAATTTTTAAAGAGACTGAATGGTTATAAATACTTTTCAAGTAATGTGCAAATTTTGAAATGAAATAAATATTAATTATTGAAAGAAGAGTTCAACAAAATTTAAAATCCTAAAAATAAATTATCAATTAGCAGTTGACTATAAATGTTATTTTAAATGCATATTAAACCTTCAAGAAGAATATTGTTCAAATGTTTAAAATAGTGAAAATCTTGCAAGTAATTAATACTTGAATATATGCATGTGGAAGAAAAAGTTTAAACTGAAAGTTATTATAAATTGAATGTGTATACATGAAAAAATAATTTTAAAGTAAAAGAATTATCTGTTGAAAAGCTAAAATGATGTATAATACTTTTATATAAAAATTCAACAAGTGTTATAAAATGAAATATTTCTACAATGTTTTATTAAACTGGGATAAAACTAGGAGAATTTTAAAATGAAATAAATAATTCTATAACCTGGATAAACAAGGAGTATTTCCAATAATGAAAAGGCTTTATTAAGTAGTTAATTTTATTAATATTCATGAAATTTATGTCATCTTTGTTAACCAGAATAAACTTTATTTTAAGAGTACTGCTATCCTAAAAAGATGGACAAAATTTCAAATGGATTTTACTTGATATAAGATTTTGTATTTTGCTGTATGAAAATAAGAGCAGAGTGGGGGAAAGAAAAATCTCTATTAATTAACTTAAGTTGTCATGGTAAACTCTCTCTCTCCCTCTTTCTTCACTCCCACCCCCTCAAACATAACTGCAAGCAAAAAAAATCAAAAATATCCTTGTAGTTTTTTTTATTTCTTGTTATTAATTGTTTTAGTTAAGAAATAATATATAAATTAATAGCTATTTTAAATATAAAATAATTTAATATTTATATGATATAAAGTTATTAGAATATTCAATATTTAGATAAATAAAAAGGTAACAGAAAATATAATATTGTCTTAAGAGATATTAAATCTACAACTGTTATATGCAAAGATATCAACTAAAGAGGATGGATTCACATTTATTAATCCTAAAAGGTAGGATTAATGTAAATTATTATTGATATGTATTGAAACTTTCCATATGTGTTAATTTGTTTATGAAAGTGCTAAGTTAAGAAAACATATGGTATGTTTATTTTGTTATTAATTATTTATTACTTGATTTTGGAACATCATCTGATAGTATAAATATACTATGTGATTTATCTAAATTTATTTAGATAATATGCAAATGCAGGAATATGCATATTGTATATTGTTTTTAAAATACTATGTATAATTATGAATTAGACAGTATCTGTTTAGATACAACTTGCAATGTTTGATCTCTGAATAATTTTATCAAGCAAGTCTTTGAATGAATATTGTTAAATATTTAATCATTTGTTGATATAATATGCAAACCTTCTTGATATTATACTGAATGTTTTTTAAACAAAGCTTAGAAATTATTTTATGTTAAGATGGTAGAACTTATTTGTGATGTTAAAGGAGGTATTCCAAGTGTATACAATAAATAATAGTAGTTCAGGATAGTAGTAGTAATGGAAATGAAATCCTTTGTGATAGGGATATTTGAATATGAAATATTATCAATTGAATATAACATTGTGAATTGCTAAACAGAATTCTGTATATATGATTCATTGTCAGTAGCATTTCTTTCTGCAAATCAGTAAATGCTCAGGTAGAATCCATAATATGAATTTAAAGTAAACTCAAGAATGTGGCATTAAGCACTGTACCCATGATTTTATTACTTGTTTGCATTACTGTAGTTTTTGTGTCTCTCACTTTAATCACTTTTTATCATCACTAGATCTTACACTGTAAATGTTATGGTTTACAGAACATTTGAAGAATAATACCCAGACTATAAAATGTTGATAAAAGTTGTTGAAAGTAAGAAAAGAAAAATATTTATCACAAATGATGTTTATTTATTCTGAAGTAAAGTTAATGGGATGATTTAATATTTCTAATAATAATAAAAGAGATAAAGAAAGTATCAAATATATATTCCAATTATGAAAGTATGAATGAGAGTGATATCTAACTGATATTAACATTAAGCAAGCTGATATAAATAAATATTATATATAATTGATTTTAGATTATTTAAAAATACTATGCTTATTCTAATGAATAAAGTAAATTGAAACATTTTGAATATATAACTTATAAATATTAAGAGTCTAAAAAAACTACATCATCACAAGTATTTATTTTTTTCATTCTATTAAAATAATGTAAAAAAAATAGGTAGACTCATGTTTTTTATATTTTACCTCAATTATCTATTTTTTTAATAAAGATCAGAAATGTCAATGACTCTCTTGTATTTCTAAAGTGTATATGTATTACAACATGATTTGTGTTCCATAGAGATACATATTTCAGAATAAGTAATTTTATAGGTGAGATTCAAAATATAATCACCTATTTAATTTAAAATAAATTTCAATAATGAATTTGTTGTATAATACATAATTGGATCATTTATATATAGTGTAAACATTTATAGTTTATTTGATGTATATTTTTATAAATTTATATTGATTGTTAATAAATTTTGAATTAATTTAAAACAGGTAAACTTGCTTAGTTATCATTCAATTTTACAATGTAAATTTATTGGTTAATAGTATTTTGATAAGATAATGTTCATGTATTGACTTATATCATATAATTTATTATAAGTAGTTATAAAGCATCTTAGAAGTTAATCTACAGGATAGTTAACTACGTCCAACCTCCTATCATTTTCTTTGTAGTGAATTTATTATTTTATTATTTGGATTAGGTGTAGATTATCATATGGTAGTAAATTAATCGATTGGGTATTATTAAATATTTAATAAATAAATAGAAGTTTATTATAATTATTTTGTTAGTTATATGTAATAGTTATGCTAGGATAGAAATTTAGATCTGAAATGATTTGATAATCTATAAACATTCTATCAGCAGATTTTCAATAATATGAATGGCTGAAAAGTTGAAAGGTGGAGTAGATTGAAGTTTGTCTATTAATGTTTAAAGATTTTCTATCTTAATATAAACTGAGCACTAATTATATATATATATATATGTGTGTGTGTGTGTGTGTGTGGGAGATGATGATTTGGACTAACTGATGAGTGCTGGTTTAGCATGAAATGCATATACTGAGAGTTCATTTCTTTAGTTCTAGTTTCTATGAGCATGCTATCAGTTGCAGGAGATAGATTGGATAGCGAAAGCAACTTAAAAGTCAGGCTGATCCTTGGAGTTATTGAGCAAAATAAAGACAATGATTGTATTACATATTCTGTTTCAATTATTATTTATTGGATGAACATTATACTAAGATAGTATTTATTTACAAAGATAGTGATTTTATTGTATTTTTGATAAATATATATATATTTATATATTTATATATATATATATATATATATATATATATATATATATATATATCAAAATTGATATTTGAAATATATTAAATAAAATGATTTGTTTTGACTTTTGTTTGAATGATTTGGATTAATTATATTTGAATTTCATTGGTGAAGATAATCAATTTAGTTTAAATACTAAGTTTTAATATTGACATTTGGTCATAATAAAACATCAGTAATCTAATGTGTAGTATGATAATTATAATTTAAAATTTAATAATTTAGTTTTATTGAATTGAAGAATAATTTGTTGTGATTTTCTAATTATATTTGAATAAGCATCAAATGAGAATTCGTTTATTTCATATTGTTATGATTGGTTATTGTAGATTTTGAGAATATTTAAAGGGTAAGTTGGTGAAGATAGTCAAATATGCTAGATTAATTGATTTTATTTATTATATTATATTACAATTTAATATTAAAATACTTTATTTATGATTTAATGTTATGAATTTATAGGATTTTAGAGGAGAAAGTTTTATATACTTATTAAAGATAGATTAATACACATAGATTTATAGATAATAAAATCATAGTATCAATATCAAATATTTTATTTTATTGCAATCGGTTTGTTGAATGAGTATATTAATATATAATGAAATAGAATTGCTGAGTTAGCTTTATTTTTATTTTAGTTAGTTATAATTCGAAATCAATTATTGAGTTATATTTTATTTTGATGTCATTGGTAATTTAAGTTTGTAAGTTATACTAAAGTCTTTGTTTCTTATCTTTATAAATCTCATTTTGATATAAATAGCTTCTAAATTCATAGGGCATATTAAAGTTATTATTTTATATATTTTTGAATTATTTTGTTTAAATACAAATGACATTTAACATTTAAGATAAGTTTATACTGTTGTAAATACACCTGGGTCTCATTTTACACAATAGATAGGTTCCTCAGAAAACATGCGCAAACGAATAGACGTAACTTACCTTGAAAAAGGGAGGATACAGACTGTGATTTTTCAAAAATCACATAAAAGCAAAGCACCAACGTAAAATTACTTTAAATTCGTGCAAAAAAAATAAGGAAATAAAATATGACTAATAAAAAATTTCAAATTTGAAAAAAATTGATACAAGACAAAATTTTTTTAACTATAATATTTAATTTTATTCAAAACAATATATTTTTATGCATAATTTACAGTAATTTATATTTTTTTATACATGTTTTAATTGTTATCGCTATTTGCTGGTAAACGGGTTCGTTTGCAAACTGATAAAAAAATCAGATTCTTCACAAAATGAAATACAACTAGCGCCAATGTCACTCTCATGTTGTGTTAATTAATGGTTTTCTGGTGACAATGTAATTAGTAATTAATACTAAAAAATAAATTCTTATTTTTGTCTTTAATTTTCAATTTTAATTGTCCCCACTGCTATTACTCATTTTTTAAAAATAAAATTACGTTCTTTTTTAAAAAGCAAAAACAGAATGTAATTTAAAATGCAAAATTAACACGCACAATGTTTGAACAAATTTACATTATAATCTTGTAAAATTTTATGTGTGTATACATAAAATGTGGAAATCATGATTTTAACTTCATTATTGCATAAAATCTTACTATTATAAAGCACTGAAAATATTGAAATTACTAAGTTGAAAGTCGAATTCCAATAATGTGCTATTACTTTCAATATAACATAAGTGCGCGAAATTTATTATTTAAAGTAATCGCACAATATCAGAGTTCGACTTCTGGTGAAACACGAATTGCATAACTTCAAAATCGTGTTAAATAAGTCCATGTAAAAAGAGACCCAGGTGTACTGTTTTAAATCCTGAAGAGCATCAAGATTTATTTTTCTCATCTAATTGTCTGGTTTGTTTAATAGGGACATATTGCTATTTATAAGATAGTAATATTCAGTCATTATTCTTTTCATTTTTAATCTGTTGCAAATAAAGCTCATCTTTTTAAAATAATTTGAAACATTGATTTTATTTACTTACAATCCATTATAAATGCTAATTAAATCTGTGGTGTTATAGCAAAGATTATGACCATTGTTTTATTTTGTTATAAATGTGGTCCAAACACATGGTTATATAAAAAAATTGAATTAGGTGTTATCTTGGCATTCACTGGTTGTTAGTTATCTTGATTCAGTTCATCACTTTCATTCTGTTACAAGTGACATTGCAATTCTCAGGCGTTATTAAATTAGGATTGTTTTTTCTTGGTTCATGTTTTATTCTGTTATAAATGGTGACCATTACTTAAGTATAACAAGAGTTATACTATCTTGATTATTTCATTCCATCACATATGCCATTCAACTTTAGGAGATATATTTTATTCAGTTACAATATATACCTATATTTAAAATATCTATCCAGAACACTCTCATCTCCAGACCAACTGGTTTTGAGCTTATGGCTCACGTTAGTGGAAAGCTAGAATATTCGGACACTATGAAATAAGTGCTGGTGTTTTGAGTTGATATTTTGGGTCTAGTGTCCAAATATTCTAGCTCTCCACTGATGTGAGCCATAAGCTTGAAACCAGTTGGTCTGGAGATGAGAGTGTTCTGGATAGAGATTGGATAGAGATTTTAAATATTTTCTCATATAGCACTTATTAAGTAAGAGCTTGTTTGAGCTATTGGTACACTCTCTGTATTGCATTTTTGTAATTACAAGCTTATAAAAACAATGTCACGTTATATATGACTTGCTTTTTTAATATATATAGTTGAGAAGTCAGCGTGTAGCAGTGAAACCATTGGTTGTGCTTTAGAGTTGTTGTTTTTTTTTTTTGGCTAGTCTGGTTGAGTTGTAAAATTTTGGGTAATTTTGATTATATATATATATTAAATTATATATTTCCATGGTTTGTTATTATATTATCTCATTTCCATTCACTATTATATTTATACACATTTGAAATATGCATTATAATCAAAGTTTTTATTATTTATTCTCTTATTTTGAATGCACATATTTTTGACTTTAATAATTGCATAGAAAGATATATAGATAGATGGATGGATGGACGGACGGGCGGGCGGGCAGACGGACGGACGAACGGACGGACGGACAGACAGACAGACAGACAGACAGACAGATAGATAGATAGATAGATAGATAGATAGATAGATAGATAGATAGATAGATAGATAGATAGATAGATAGACAGACAGACAGTCAGGCAGGCAGGCAGGCAGACAGGCAGGCAGGCAGATAGACAGACAGACAGACAGACAGACCGATAGACAGATAGATAGGTAGATAGATAGATAGGTTTGTGTGTGGGTGGGTGTATGGATGTATAGATAGATAGATGAATAATGGATGGATGGATAGGTAGATAGATAGATAGATAGATAGATAGATAGATAGATAGATAGACAGATAGAAATAAACGGATAGAAATGGCAGATAAACAGAAGGATAGATAAATAGATAGATAGATAGATAGATAGATAGATAGATAGATAGATAGATAGATAGATAGATAGGTAAGTAGGTAGATAGATAGATAGAATAAATAGATAGATAGATAGATTTATAGATAGATATATAGATAGATAATAGGTGGGTGGGTGGGGGGGGGGGGGAAAAAAAAAAAAAAGATAGATATGGCAGATAAACAGATGGATAGGTGGATAGATAGATAGATAGATAGATAGATAGATAGATAGATAGATAGATAGATAGATAGATAGATAGATAGATAGATAGATAGATAGATAGATAGATAGATAGATAGATAGATAGATAGATAGATAGATAGATAGATAGATAGATAGATAGATAGATAGATAGATGCATGGATAGACATATATAGAAATAGGTAGGTAGATGGATATATAGTATCAACACATACAAATATTTTGAAATTTTAGTGTTAGATATATCATTTATTAATAATTATGTATAAAGATTAAAATACCCCCTACAAAATCCCCCCTTGATGCCAACATTAATTGCAGAAGATAGAGAAAGAAAAAAAAACTATTATTAATAATATATGAGGTCTACTGGAAAACTATTTGTCAGTTTCTGATATGAAGAATATTTCATTTCTGTTTTATGGAAAAGAAGATATGATTTCATTTTAACATTTCAACAAATTTTATAGGTATGAAAATTTATTTTGACAACCATCTATAATTTTATCAACCATCTTATTAGTGTGTTTAGACTGGCAAAACTGGCAACATTTTCTATCTACAGAAGTTTTTCAAATGCTAAATACACAAATGTCCATTAATAATAGATGTGGACACTTGTATCATTCTCGTAAGATTAACAGTAGTCTCTACTTTCGACTAGAAGTGGTCTCCTAGTGGCAATCAGGTTACAAAAAATGATGAATTAGAAATGACCATTCAAAATTCATATAGAAGAAAATGTCTTTATTATTGATACAACTGGACTTGAAAATGTGTATTATAGTCCCTGAGTTGCCTAAAGAAAACTATTTCAAAAACATTAAGAAGCTATATCTCAATACATTATAAAACTAATATTAAAAAAGGTAAATAACCTATTAAGAATGAGTAGAATCCACATGAAATTAATAAATTGAAAACATTAAAAATGAAGCTTCTTAAAAATATTTTCACTAACATTGTTGAAAATTTCAGTCAGCAAACAAGAAACTGTATAAATGTGTGTGCATATATATATATATATATATATATATATATATATATATATATATATATATATATATATATATGAACCAAATCATAAAAGTTTATGCTTAAATTAACCAATAGATTGTTAATAATCTATTATCAAGGTAATACAAACCTTATACAGTAATAAATGTCATTACAATGAAATTTCTATGTTACCTAATTTTAGGGTTATCTTGAAAATAGACTGCTGATGCTCTATTAGTTTATTTAGGCATGAAGATTGCTTGATGTGATTCATATATCATAACCAGTTAACTAATGGCATTAATGGTTATATATAGTACATATTAATGTAAAATAATATTCATACAGAGTTTAAATATAAAATTTTAACAATATTTATTGTACTAAGTATACTTTCAATGTTTTTACATCATATTCATGGCCAGTCTGTTCTCAGCAGACTGACTATGTATATGATGTGAAAATGTCAAAAGTATGCTCTGATATGAGTATTATTTTACATTAATATTTAGAATGGCAGAGTATAAAAACATTATATATATATGTTATATTTAATGTTTTCATGATTATATGATGTACTTACTTCCCAACAAATTGGTGAAATAGAATTTGCCATTGTCAAGGCTATCACTATTGGGCTACGCTAGCATTCTGACATATTCCTTTGTTCTCATTTATTTTAAGCTTTCAACTTTCACTTTAATATTAAACTATTATTATTTAGCAGAATATAATAAATATGATCTTATTTGATTGATATTTTTTGTTTAGAAATAAAATAAAATTTAAAAAATCAACATTTGATTTATTTTAAAAATTAGATTTTAATAAAAACAAAGTACTGTTTCATCATCAAATTTCACAGGTAGAGTACATTCAATTTACAAAATGATGAAATCTTTTTTGTTTGATGTTTACTTTAAAAATCTGAACAAATTATTTTTAATGTCTAATAAATCTATCAATTTTTGCTTTAGAGTTTAAATTTTTTTGTAATTTTTACAATATCACTAAATGTTATAACAGACTGTTGAGTGGCATCATTTCTAGGCAGTTGCATTTCCTGTGACCATAATTTCTATAGTAACAATATTCA
Source organism: Epiperipatus broadwayi (assembly GCA_028023455.1). Classification (NCBI taxonomy): domain Eukaryota; kingdom Metazoa; phylum Onychophora; class Udeonychophora; order Euonychophora; family Peripatidae; genus Epiperipatus; species Epiperipatus broadwayi. The sequence continues at coordinate 15,607,833 of JAQFVV010012398.1, read as the reverse complement.
GAAGAATATATTTATTTATATTTAAAAATAAAATATTTCTGTACAAAATAAATAAGTAATAATATATATTTTGATTTCCAATAATTATTACCCAATTACTATACAAAAATAACCATAAGCTTTCCAAAAAATAAAATTTTTAGACCATGGTAATATTTTCTTGAATTAATCTCACAAAAATTGAAATTGCCAACCACATAATAGGCACCCATCAATATATAATTTTAGGACCTGCTTCTTTGATTATCCTGACATCTTTTGAATTTTTTTAAAATTAAAATATTAGAAAAAAAATAAAGCTGTAAAGAAAAAAGTTTCTCAATATTTCTCAGAAGAGGGCAAAAAATACAAATGCAATTTTTTGACTTCCAGTCTGAGAAAGTTCCATAATTAAAAACATAACCTCGATAATGGTGGATGCTATTTCATTGAAAAACTTTGACAATGATGTATGTTATTTCATTGAAACATTAGAAAGTAAGAAAAAATAACGCAGTTTAACCTAAAATCTACTTTGTTCACATCATATAACCACGAAAACATTAAATATAATATTATTAATCTCTGTGAGGAGAAAATATTTTATTGTTTAAAAGTTGTTGTGTTTTTGTTTTTTTTGAAAAGTTAACATTGGCAATGGTGGATGCTATTTTGTCGAAATGTTGGGAAATAAATAAGAATAACACATGGTTTAATCCAAAAATTATTTTATGTATATATTAGTGAAGATCCTGGAATAAGATGGTCATTTATCAAATTTGTGCTCATACAAACATCTGCAGTATCACAGTGATAGACTTTAATACTAGATGATCCCAACTAAAGCTCAACTTGTAATTCCCAATGCTTGAATATCAAATTACTCCCAAATACTAACCATTCAATCACTTTTTGCATTGTTCTATTTAGCACAGCAGTAAAATGATAGTCTCAAGAATTAAAGGTTGTTGGGATTAAATTTCAAACTGTTATTTTTGGTATTCCAAAGTTATCTGATTTCCCTAGTTATTAACTGTACAAAATTTGCATAGTAGGAATTTTACAAAAATAAATAAAGTAACAATTTATACACAAATGCTTACACATGAAAACAGCAAACTGCTCATTTATATTAAATATCAAATATTTTTTTATTAAAAACAAAACCACTTTACAATCTTTATTCTGTTACATACACTAGAAAGTAGTTAATTCAGATCAACAACATAATTTGATGTTTTTATTTACATAAATAAAAACCAAACAACTTCATATCTACAATATAACAGTTTTCAAATTTAATTATATTATAATTAAGAACTAATTATGATTTTTATTGATTAAAAAGTAATTATGCTTTCTATTTTTAAAAAATCTTCAAAAGTTTTTTTTTTCTTTTACTTTTGAGAAAATATGCAGTTAATAAGTGAATATTATATACTTCAGAAAATTGTGTGATAGTTCTATTTTTTCTGACAAAAAAATTACAAAAATAAAGTTTAATATAAAATTAAACACATAAAAATATGTTAAATGTTTCTATTATAATTATGAATAAAATTTAGGAATGTTTTTGATAAGCTTTAGAAAATGATAATTCAATATTAAAAACATCAACAAATACTTAAATACTTTACAAAATGTGTAACTATACCAACTTTAATAATAAATGCTATTATTATTATTATTTCATATTTAATCATGTTGTATGGGATTATTATAAATTATTCTAAAAGTCTTTGAATTAATGTTTTTCATAGTGTAATTTCCAATCAACAATTTTTTGACATTTTTAACTGTTAAATTAAATAAATAAAAACTTATAAATGGAAAAAAGATAGGTAACAAAATGTTTTTAATAAATAAAAACTTATAAATGGAAAAAAGATAGGTAACAAAATGTTTTGAAAAAAACCCTGATCTTTCCCAAAAAAGAAAATTAACAAATAGATCAATAATTAGTCATAACATCTAATTTTCAAAATAATTTCACTTGATCAGACTGATATATTCCAGATCAAATAAAATACTATAGTCAATTATTTTCTTAAAATATAATTTTTGGCTCTAAATAAAAAACAATTTATGAGAAACAATTTTGATAATAGAAACGTAATCATATCAATACAAATTATTGCAAAAAGTAACACCAAATACTAATAATATGAAGTAACTTAGAATGATCCACAGTTCAAAAATTAAATCTGAAGAAGCTATTTTTTGGCTAAAACATCATAATTAGTGCATATAAAACAGTTTACAATATGTTTCTTTTATTAAATGCATTAATAATTATTTGTAGAAAATTTATATTTTATATATATAAAATAAAAAACTAAATCCAAAAACAATAATAAAGAGAAAATTACATAAAACTATCAGCATTATAATGTGGCTAAACAATTGGAAGAAATATATATATGTTGTCAAACATTGGTGAGCGATAGCTGCTTTACAAGCAATTGTCCTAGGTTAGCGGGTTCGCTTCCCGGCTGATGCCATGACACATGAGAAAAAAAAAGAAAGATATATATGTTTATAATAATAATAATAATAATAATAATAATAATAATAATAATAATAATAATAATAATAATAATAATAATAATAATAATAATAATAATAATAATAATAATAATAATAATAATAATAATAATAATAATAATAATAATAATAATAATAATAATAATAATAATAATAATAATAATAATAATAATAATAATAATAATAATAATAATAATAATAATAATAATAATAATAATAAAAAAATCAAAACTAAATAGATGTAGCAGGCCACATGAATTTCATTAAACAGGAAGAAAAGATTAAATATTTGTCCTAGTACATAATTATAATTTAAAATTAATAAATTCAAGCTATGCATTTAATACAAGAGAATACAATTTTTTGACATTAAACAGGAAAATCGTATACATATACTGCATTTTAAAATTTAATTATAAACCACACATTTTAAAGTATTAACTTTATGCACAAGAATAGATGACAGTTTGTTGTACAGATGTGTGCGTGCAAGTGTTCACAGATGGACATTGAGAATATAACTACACAAATTCATAATTTTAAAAGTGTAATAAATTTCAATTTAAAGTGATTCTACTTTAATAACAATTAAAGTAAAAGTTGATTTTTAATGTTGAAAATAAAAACAGAGCAGTTTTCAGTAATATAATATTATTAAAACAATTTGATATTAGTATTATATTATTTTTATATATTTTGAAATAGAAATAATTTAGCATATGAATACTAATATAATCAGTGTATTACATTTCAATTTCTCTTTTTTTCCACTGCACAGAGTCATTGAAGCCATGTAGGGAAAACTAATCCATAAATTGAAGGGTTTTTGAAAAAGTTATTTTTTGTAATAGTATATAATAATGAAATAAACATTAATTGTAAATAAAATGTATAATTTCAAATTTCTTATTACTTCTTATTGACATAATTGATTTAATTTTTTTTTTCGCTTTCAAATTTTTCATTTTCTTATTTGTCTTTGAAAAGTGATAAAAAAAAATGTAATCAATTGTAAGTGTTGAGTTTTATGAAAACAATACTAAAGGCTAAAATAATTGTAATCTACAAATTTTTAATTTTTCATTAAAAAAAAGTGGGCTTGTTATTCAATACAAATTATAATAAAACAATAAAAAATAAAATGAACTCGTTTGTAACAACAAATAAAATGAAGAGTAAAATGGAGATTGTTGTTTTGCTTACAGACGGTGATAAACTATGTGAAATTTATTATAACACTATAAATGGACATAATGTTTATATTAATTTCTAAAATATTAAAAAAAATTATATAATGAATCATGGAAAAAGATTCATTTATACTTTTTTTTTTTTCAAATGTGTATTTTCTGTTCATTTTTTCCAACTATTTATATTTACATGTATAAACTATGCTGAATCTAAAATTTATTGATTACTTATCCCAGTATGGCTCCGTAGAATGGATGAAACAAAATCTGAATCATAGTATGCTGATTATATTGTATATTGGTACCAACATATCTTAATGCTTAAGCTGATGTTTTTGAGGAGCAAAAAAAAAGATAAACAATGGATCTTTAAAGAAAAAATATTCTTAAAACTAATACTTTCAAGTTAAAATAATTTTTTTGAAGGTATGCAATATTATCTATTATATTTTCCAAGTCCCTATAATTTTTAACAAGAAGATAGCCAAGTAACTTTTTCCATAGTTTATTCTTTATATACAGTAAAATTCTGTTTACTTTGTTTTTTTAATATCTAAGAATTTATAAACCACGAATCCTACTGACATGATTTGCTTGAATAACTATAGCAAGTTTTCTTATTCACCATGCCATCAAAACTTGTTTCAAGAAATTTATTTTGCTGAATAAAAGCTATTTCACAAATTTATTTGTTTTAAAATGCAACAAAATTTTGTTAAAATCTCCAGAAATTTATTATAGAATAAAATAAAGCACCCTAGAAATAAATTAATTATCTTCCTTGCATTTTCTATGTGAAAATGATAAAGTAAAAATAGTTACAAAATTTCCCCTTGCAATTTAAAATCCAATTCAAATAATGAATAATGTTTACTGATATTTTGAATTTTATTTTATTTAAAGTTTATTGAATCATGTTTATTTATGCAGAGTGCTTACATAGTTGGCTGCCAGAAGCTTGCCAGACATTTTATTTTAAATAATCCATTTTCAGGGGCTTCCAATCACATGGTATAAACAACATGACTGAGTATCATATTCAATATTCACTTTTTTGTTTATTTATTAAAGTAAAAGAAACATAAAAGTCAAAGAGTTGTAATTAAATTTTTTAAATGTAAATTTACTACACCAGCTTCAAATTAACCTCAGTGCCCTCATAAACAATATTTTGGAATCTTTTAACCACATTCCTTTCCAAACACACAATTGTATCTTTGTCTGCACATAAAGTGTTATATCATGCTCATTATCACAAACTTTTCAGGCAGGCACTATTGTACAATTTTGAAAATATTCCACTGCATCCTGTTCTGTTGGTGGAAGATTCCAAATTTTAAGCATATTTCCAAAAATGATGAGGCAAAAAATGAATGTTAAAAAAACCATCACATGTTAATGACTGTTAAAAAAAGTAATGACAATTTTAGCCACATATTATCTGTTTGCCTCTTAACAGTTCACCATGTGTTAACTGTTCACCTCTTGCTATCATTTGATGTTATGTTCTAAATGGAATTTATTAAAAAAATGTATTTTAATATATGAATTTTTTCTACAGTACATGCTTTTCTACACCTGCACTCCAATATGTAATATATAGGGGATTTGAATTCAGACTTTCACATGACTCTCAGCTATCCATGCTATCTCATACTGCTGACACACTCGATTACACACAAGTCAAAAATATAAATAATCACCAATATATATATATTTCATGCTTTTTAAAATTAATATTAAATTTAAAACACAATTGTTAATATTTTTTAAAGATAATAAGCTGTACATGTTAAATAAAATAATTTCAAGAAAAAAAAAACATAAACAAATACTTCGACTCTGAAAATTGTTATTTTTTTTTTTTCTTGAAATTATTTTCTCAAACATATATAGTTTGTTAACTTTAAAAAATATTAACAAATGTATTCTAAATTGAATGTTAATTATAAAAAAATTGAATACATTTTTTAATAAATTCCATTTGTAACATAATGTCAAATGTTAACACAAGATGAACACTTAATACAAGGTGAACAGATAACAAGTGGCTAAAATCATCATTACTTTTTTTATAGTTGTTAACATGTGGTGATTACTTTTAACATTCCTTTTTTTCCTTAATATTTTTGGAAATATGATTAAAATTTGTAATTTTTCATCAACAGATCAAAATTAGTGAAATATTTTCAAAATTACAGGACATTACTATCTGAAAAGTGTGTGATAATGGGCATGATATGACACTTTTTTGCGAACAGAGATGCAATGGCATGTTTGGAAAGAATGTGATTAGAAGGCTCCTTTGTGAATGCACTAAGATTAATTTACAGCTGGTTTAATGAATTTATATTTAAAAAAAAAATTAATTACAACCCTTTGGACTTTTGTGTTTCTTTTATTTATCATTTTAATAAATAAACAAAAAAGTAACCATTGAATACAATACTCAGCCACAATGTTTATACAATGCATTGGAAGGTCCTGAAAATGAATTATTTAAAATAAAATGGCTGGCAAGATTATGGCAGGCACACAACATAAGTACTGTATGCTAATATAATTATCAGATCATATGTAGTATGAGGAGTTTATATGCTTTGCCATGCACAATGATTTTTTCAAATAAAATGTTTTGTGTATGTACAGTATATATGTAGAATACAAATTTAGGATTCCAAAATTTATTAAACTATAAATGTTCAATATGAATTGCCATACACTTTCTTATACTATGACATGTTATTATTTGAATTATGTAATTTAAAATAAAATAGTGTTGAATATAGGCATGCTAAAAAGATTTTCAAGATTTTACTAAAAGATTAAATGAAGAGAGCTTGAAGGTCTGGATTCAAATCCCCTTTAATTAAATAAGATTAATAAAATTCTTAATCTCAAACATTTAAACAAAAGGGAATAAATATATGTGCATCTAGAGAAACATATTGATTGAAATGTTTATTGAGAATTATTTTTATTAGTAATCATTTGTTAAATTATTGAAATTTGTAAGCTGATACTTTATTAAATAATATTAAATGTAGTATTGTGTTATGTAATCATAATGCTAGGAATGTTGTGAGTTTTTGGTAAACCATATGCATTGATGAAATGATTAGCATGAAATACGTATATTGGTGATTATTTATCTTTTCAGCATATATGTGCTTGAGTGTATCAGTGATATTAGATAGAGTGGAGAGTGATGGGTCATCTGAAAGTCTGTGCTCATATACCCTATATTATATATTTATTTAAATAGATTTTGAATCTTAAAATAAAGAGACTTTATACTGCATATCAAGATAATAGTATGAAAAACAATATTGAAACTTTTTTAAAATATCAATTATCTTTTTATAAATGAATATGGTAGCATAATAAATATAAAATGACTGAATTAATTAAAGATTGGTATTTTTCATCACTGCTGTAATATGCTTTAACATTGATAATGTAAAAAATATTGTACAGAGAGTTGACTGTGCTAACAGAAGGCATAATTAAAATCTAAGTCATAATTAAAAACTATCTCATTTTTAAATTTATAATATCCATAAATTTTAATAATAATGCTTTAAAAATGTTTTAATTTTATTTTTGTAGATAAGAACATAAGGTATATATTGTGATTCATATACCAGCATGGATGAGATAAATATAATTTTAATAGAGTGACACTCACCATACATTGTTTTAATTACTTATTTATGTATAATCAGAATTTACTGCTGGGGGGGGGGGGTTAAATTTTTTAATCATTAATTAAGATGTCTACTGTTTAATTTTATAATGATATCTTACTGATAAATTATTAATGTTAAATTTAAAATGTCTGAAATATATTTATTGATCTAAATAGAATACAAGTTATTCAGCTGGCCCGGGTTTGCTTCCAGGTCAATGCTTTTGACATATGAACAAGTTGTTTAAACCATTTATACAAATAATTGGTCACTTTGTTATAAAGAAATATTATATGACTACAAGAAATATGAAAGTTATGTGAATCATAGTGGAACTAAATGAATGAATCTGTTTTTATTCCATATAATTAAATGACTTAGCAGGAGTGGCATTCAAACAATTATGGATCCATGATGTGATGAATATGTAATATAAACTTAAGACAAGAAATAGTATTATAATTTAATTTATCATTAACAATATTAATATAATTGTTATAGAGGTATTTATTTTAAAAAATGTAATTCAAAATGATGTCTAGAGACCAGCCCATGATATTTCAGGCTAAGTATTGACTTTATGGCATTCTAATGTAATTAAACATGCCTTTGCTAATGTGATAATAGTCCTCCTATATTCACATATTCTTGTGTTTGCATAAATAATAATATAGAATATGTATACCCTCTTATAAATAGATTTTCTCTTAGATAATGTAGGTGAAAATGATGGGAACTAATAACAATATTTATAAATTTTGGGTGGAAAAGCATATAACAAAGTTTACTAAAACATAATAAACTCAAACAAATATCTTGAAAATATTCAAGTTAAATGCTTCAGTTTTTTCATAATTTTTCAATAGATGACTTTCATAAATAAGATATGTAGATAAAAATAATTCTAATAGAGTTATTTTTACAAAAAGAAAAATGTTATCATTTAATATTTTAAATACAAGTATAATTTATATATCTTGTATTTAGATGTAGTATAAGGCATCGGAACACAGTCTTTAAGCTCAATTTAAGAAAGGGTTTTTCTTTCTTATTGTAATAGGCAAGCTTAGTGTGTATTTCATAAAAATTAATTTAAAGGCGATTAGAAGAGTGTGGTTTCAGAATAATTTCAAATGCTGATTCTCAATCTTTTGGTACAGTTTTATTTGTTTAGTAAACTATAAATGAATCAGTAATGATCTATTTCTCACAATGATTATCTTAAAAACAACTAAGAAGCACTAAAATGTTGATATGAGTAGTTATTTAGATTGAAAATTAACATTATATAAGTATAAAGGAACAAAAAGCACATACAATGACAATTAATAGCATATACTGCTAGATTTAAATTTCAAATCACTCTATTCCAACAACATCTACTATAAATTTGGTATAATCAATGGACATTTAAATCCAGATTCTCATACTATTTTCTGGTTTTAAAATTCATCTGGAGCTGTGGATATAAAAATACTCCTACTTAGTGTCCATTAATTATTAAATCTTATAATGGCTCTAGAGTAGAAAGAGAACTCTTGAAAAGCATATGCTAAAAATATTCTGAGAAATTCAAGTGATGTTGAATTTGTTGCAAACATATATTTAACGTGAATAATAAAGTGATTGTTTTTTATTTTTAAAAAGCTGAAATAGGAAAGGATATAGACAACTTAACACTATTTTAAGGATCCTGATTTATATGACAGACATATACTAATGAGCATACAACTAAGTTAAAAAGTACCTATTTGTAGAAGTAGATATTGGAGCTTCAATGATATAAGCTTAATTACTATACAAATTGAAAATACATTGGTAAAAAAAGTAGTAAAAAAACTTTCTTGGCTTAAAAATAAGGGAATTAAAAAACTACATCTATTAGACTCAGTGTAAACTGAAACAGTATTATAAACAAGGATATTTTATTTTTTTTAAAAAAAATAATTACAAAAGTCCATTGCTCTTGGAAAGAGATGAGAATGAGTTAGCCCACAAATAAAACTGATTGCTTTACAAAAGATTTGTGCCCTGTGTAATTGAGTGCACTTACAGAATTTGAATTCAGAGATAAAATTATTTTTGATTAACTTTCAATTGAGTAACATAAATAAGAGAAAAACTCAGTTAAGACTAACTGAAAAGACTTATTAAACACCTCATCTTAACGTTTTTCCTCATAGTGAAATAATTATTGCAGTAAATCAACAATATATAGGAATATTATTTTATCTAATTTATTGTATAGAAATAAGATTTGGACACACCATCAATGTAATGTGAACATGTTAGAAATATTTCATTTAAAAATATGCTGTAAAATTAAAAAAAAAAAAAAAACAATGGCAAAATTGTAAAACCAATCAATATGATTTTCAACTTACTCAGTGTGATAGTAGAGAGTCAATTGCTGTAAAATAAAATCTTCATTGGACTGAACAAGTAAAAAAATATTATTTCATATTTTATGGTGAACCTTGAGCATAGTTTCCATAAGAAAGGTATATTTTGTTTATGCCATAAAAATATCTCAAAAACATTCTAAAGAAAAATGGTGGACATTACACAAGACAGCTATAATCAGCATGGCATTGAAGTACCTCAAAAATAAAAAGGTTTTTTTTTTTTTTGCAGAAGAAGATAAAAGACAGCACCACAAAGAAGATATTGAATAACAGAATATGTGATCATATTTGTGAGTCATACATTCGTTTATATAGTCACCACAACATTCTTACACAGTTTATGTCTGATTTTTAATTAAATGAATAATCTGGAATGAATATCAACATTGTAAAGCATTAACATATTCATAAGAATCTTTATATTTGAAGCAATAATTAAAAAAATTATGAGGATTATTTAAATTAGGAAATATAAAATGGCAAAAATGGAAAAGAGAAGAGTCTTTACAGAATAAAAATGATCAGAAGTAAAAATATAATAATAAAATAATTTTTAGAATGATTAAGAAGAAAAGTTAATACACTCAGTGCAAGCTAGAGAAATCACTGGATGCAGAAATGTTAGTGCATAAAATCCCTATCTAGTGCCTACTTATCCAACATCCCCAGTCTAGTTTCTAGCTTATGGCTTTCATCAATGAGGAACCTTGGATCTGAGAGCACTGCACCTAGATCTTCCTGCATCCATTGTTACTTATTCTGAGTGATCCTACTATATGAAGTTTTGTCTCTGTGAAAAACAGCTTGTGTAAGCACAAAGATAGATGATCATGTGATATTTGAAAAAAAGTTAAGAGTGAAAAGCTCTATCGTGAATGCCAAACACGTCCCTTAAAAGCAACAGTCAGAAAAATAAAATTTAATTACTTTTTTTTACAGTATAAACAGCAAAAAATAAAAATGCTACAATAGCTCTCAAATATATACTAGCTTTAAGGAAGCTAAATGAGATTTCATCAAAGTACCATCTATCGACTGCTGTAGAATATTTTGATGGCCAGTATGATCTAGCCAAAATGTCAGTATATATTTATATTACAATAAGTTATCCAGAAATAAACCCAGTGAATTTATCATTTATATCTGTATCCTGTGAAAAATCTTTATTTTAAGATATGGAAGGTAAAATAACTAAATATAAATAAATGTATGTTTATGACCATATATATAATATGCGTGCGCGCATGTGTGTTTTAAATGTCACGCCTAAAGGCAAATTAATATAATTATTCAAGATAAAACAAAAATCAAACACTTTATCACTTGGGAGAGCAGAAGATGTTCATGCATTGAAGATAACAGTTTGAAATGTAATCTATAGATCTGTAGATTTTGAATCTCTTACTATTATTGTACTAAATCAGGAACGGCATCAGATATTCTAATACTATGACTAACAATTGAAAGAGCTTGTCATTGATTGTTACCTGCTACCCAAATTTATTTCAGACACTCAATATATACATCTTTATTGTAAACATAAATATATATATATATTATATTATTAAAATGTTGTACAGGTAAAGTACTATTAAATTGAAATCTCTATTGCTAGAACTTTTTCAGGTTCGTGATTTTTCAAATTATCAGCAACAGACCTTTTATCCTCACGTTGCAAACTCAAATTATATTAAGATAAATTAAAACAGGAAGCTCACAGCAATTAAGCTTATTAATCAATATATATATATTTACCGTTGTTTTTTTGTTTTTGTTTGTTTGTTTGTAAATGTGTATATAAACTAATTTATTTATAATAAAAAATTAAAGATCATTTTTGAAATTTTGTGTGATTGTTATTTCGATTAAAAGATTTAAATCTGTATAAGTATATTTATAGTAAGTAAATTATACTACAATTTCAAATTATATCTTGATTGCAATTAACAGCAAAAACATTCGTTTGCAAATACTACTTTTTGCTCTAATAATGAGTTCTTTTATTAAAACTTGCCCTCATATATATATTTAATTATGCAAAAATATATTATTGGAATTTAATAGCAATAACGTCATCGTTAATTATACTATCAAAAACCACAAATTGGGTTTTGAATATCGATATTAAAAGAGATTTAGTTTCTTTACTTTAAAAGATCTTAAAGCAATAATTTGATTAGTTTTTCATCTCTTTATTAATGAAATAAAATCTAATAAAGATAATAAAATTATAGGTGGACAAAGAGAGTTTATAAAGCTAATAAGCTTTTATTAATTAATCAATTAAAAGCATTTAAATATTTACAGGGAAAAAAATGTTCTTTACTAGTTCTATTTAAACATAACAAATACACCCATACATACAAACATAGAGTGCGCTGACATACATACCAGCCATTAGTGTTTAAGCATTAAATAATGTAACATGAAACATCTATGGAGAGAAATATGAATTAATATAGCCAGTTAAAATCCCTAAACATCTATTACATAATCTGACTATTATATTTGTTCTGTGGCTGAAAATATGAATAAAACCTAAAATGTTTTCAAGTTTCAAGCCAGCTTAAGATTTTTTGTTCAGATCTCCAAGTCTCAGCCATTGCAACTAGGTAACCAATTATAGATCAATAAATAGGTCTCAGGTTAATCTCAGTTCTTCAATAACTTAGTTACTATTATTATATATTATTGTTAAGCATGCTAATAATAGTTTTAATGCAAAAAAATAGAATTGTTATACTAAAAATTCACTTGTCCCACTAGTTGTTTAAGATAATGAGATATCAATGCACATAATGTTCCTATTCTATTTGACTCAGAAACTTATTCAGATAGCTTACATGTTGTTGACATAAAGTGATTTTAGTTTAAGAATTCTTTATTAAAATTTCTAAATCAAGCTAAAAATTGAATTAGGAATCCTTATTAATAAAATAGTTTACTACTTGATTCCAAAAAGATAAAAAAGAAAAAAAAAATTATTTATTATTCAAAGTTAACTTATGTTTTTTACAGCATAATAAATAAACATCGCATGTCCACCATTTCTTATGATTACTCTTGTTATTCAAATAGGCAAAACTCTATACATATTGCCACTCAGTGCAAGCCTTCTGGAAGTCATTGATTACTCTGGCTGGCACTGAGTGGCAATATGTATAGAGAGTTTTTTCCTGTTTGAATAGCATAATAAATGTATGCTAATTCAACATTTGCACACAAAACATTCAAAAAATGGAGTAGGAGTACTGTCATTAATCAATTCAAAGATAAATAATGGCAACACTGATTTTTGTTCTCTCAATAAATTTCAAATACAAAAATTTAAAGACTGATTTCTGTTTACTTCTATTAGTCATTCATTAGACTAGAGATTATCCAATAATGGATAATATTCCTTTAGTATAATTTTCACTAACTCATTCTCATGCAAAGTAGAGACTTGTTTCTATTCACTTTTAACACTTTATGGAGAGATGTAAACATAAACATATTACTAAAGACATGTGAAAAAGATGGGTGATCACCAAGATGCATATTTCATGTTGAATCAGCATGCACATCCCTCTTTGAGATATTAAAAATTGATAGAAACCAATCTCTACCTAGGGTGAAAGTAGTGCAGTGAAAATTATAGTACAGAAATAGTATTCATTATTGGATAATGTCTAGTCTAATGAATGACTAATAAAAATTATTAATATACTTCCATTAAGTAGTTTGTGTCACAATAGTGAGGGCAGCAAATATAGCACTTATCAATTAAACTATAGTTATTTGCTATCTATATATGCTGATCAATGATAAAGATATTAAGAGATTGTGGTCTGGGCCAACTGATGAATGTTGATTCAGCTTGATGTATGTATCTTGAAGATCACACCTTTTCCACATCTTTGGTCATATCTTTATGATTACATCCCTTCATGGGGTGTTAAAAGTGGATAGAAACCAATTCCTACCTTGTGTAAGAGAGACAAAGTGAAAATTACAGAAAATTTTATTCATTATTGATCCCTGTTGATCGAAATGGATGATTAAAATTGAAGCTAATCTTTGAATGGAACATTTTCATTAATACTCTATTATGATTTACATAAAAAAATTGCCTTTTTCCTGTCTTTTATCTTTTTTTGAAAGAATAAAATGTGGTGTTGTCTTAAGATAGAATGAATAAAATGGACAGGTATAAATAAAATAATGAAAAATTAAAAAAAAAATGGAGGTTTTGATGATTATCAAGAGGGGGAGATTCTTTTCTTTTTTTAAAAAAAATCAAATATAAAATTTAAAAGGGTGTTGGAGAGAAAAATGGAGTTAAAATCACATGCACAAAATCTGCAAAAAAAATAATATAAAACTGAGAGTTATGATGATTATCAGGAGGTGGAGATTCTTTTGAAAGAGGCACTATTGAATTATAATTCCTTTTTACAGAATTTTCTTGAGGGCAGAATCCAAAATAAAAATGCAGAAGACAGACTGAGATATTATTATATGTTGCATGATATTGTATATTTATTAATAATACATGAATGTTTATAGTGTTAGTATGTTTATAACTATCAATTATTAAAAATATATTAATACAGATATACTTCATATCCCTAGAGTTTTGATGTAATTATAGGGGATTTATACTCTAACCTTTAAGCTCCTTTTAGCTATTCAATCTATCTCATATAACTGATATGCATGGCCACATACATGTAAAAAATATAAACAATCTCCCATATAGGTACTTCATGCTGAACCAGCACCCATCAGTTGATCCAGATCATCATCTTCCACATATATATATAATCAGTGCTTGGTCTATACTAAAATAGCAAATCTTCAAACTTTAATGGAGAACCTTCAATATATCCCACCACCACCCCTAACTCTTCAGCTATTCATATCATTGAAAATGTGATTATAAAATGGCCAAATCCCTTGCTGATGTCAGTATTATTGTCATGCCCATGTTGGTGTTAAGTCACTCTGTTCCCTTATTTATAGGACTGCCATTTAAATATAGAGAAGAAGGGTGAGCAAAATAAAGGCAGAATTTGTAACATGTAAATACAAGTATACTCTATATCTCTAGAGCTTAGATGTAATTATAGGAAATATGAATCCAGAATTTCAAGCTACTTTCATCTATCCAATATATCTCATACTGATGCCCATGACCACAAACATGTGAAAAAGATAAATGATCCATAATATACTTCATGTTGAATATACTTATTTCATGTTGAATAAGTATTCATCTCCCACACATATAGGTAATCAGTACTCAGTCTATAGTAAAATAGCAAATCTTCAAACTTTAATAGACAGGCTACTATTTACCCCCCCCCCCAACTCCTCAGTCAAATATACCATTGAAAATCCAATAATGGAATTCCCAAATCCCTTGATAATAATAGCAGGCACTGACTATATACATATATGGGACATCATGATCTGGACCAACTAATGAGTGCTGGTTCAGCATGAAATAGTATATTACAGACTATGTAACTTTTGTACATGTGTGTGGCTATGGGTATAAGTTGTATGAGATAGATTAGATATCTGAAGGTAATTTGAAAGTCTGGGTTCAAATTCCCTATAATTACATATCCAGGAATATAAACTATACCTGTATTTCAATTTTACAGATTAGGCCTATGTCTTGTCCATCCCTCTTCTGAGTATTTAAATGGAGAAAATTCTCCACATGAGGGCTCAGAGTGACTTGAGGTTAACATGGGCATGAGAATAATATTGACTTCATCAAGGGATTTGGGCATTCCATTATCAGATTTTCAATGTTATGGATCATGGAAGAGTGAAATGATAGAATAAATTGAAGCCTGCCTATTAAAGTTTGAAGATTTGCTATCTTAATATAGACCAAACCCTGATTATATATATATATATATATATATATATATATATATATATATTGTAATGGTCGGTTAAATTTTTTAAATTACCCTTGATCACAGAAGGATAAAAGAATAAATTTATTAATAAAGATTAGGGAGTTAGAGAGATGGAGAAATAGTATGGAGAGTAAAAAGAGTTTAAATATATATATAAAAATAAACAGAATATTAGGTGTGAGTTAATATAGATAATAGTAAGGAAAGTAGTTTATTGTTTAAGGCTCAAACGGGATCTTTAGCTACAAAAGAATATACATGTAAATGGAAAAATATGGGTGATTTATTTTGTAAATTATGTAAGGAATGAATTGAAAATATTAGGCATTTGTTAATTGAATGTAAATGTTTGAAAACAGACAGGGTATATATAATGAAGTTGTGGAAAAATAAATATGAAAAGAGTGATTATACAGAAAGTGAATTATTGGTTTTTATGCTGGGTTTGGGAAAAGATAAGGGGGATTTAGATATAAAGGTTATAGAGTTAACAAAAATTATGTTGTGGAAATGGGATAGAGCATATTATGGGTAAATTTAGAGTGGGGAATGTAAAAGAAAGTGGGTAACAGGTTTATCTGGGCATAATTGCTAAGATATTCTTGACTTCATTTAAGGAGAAGCCATAATACATCACATCACATCATCACATGGAAATTTTGTTTACCATGACCAAAGGTTAATGATGATGATGACCGCCACTGACCAGACTCAGCGAGATAGGAAGAGGTCTCAATAAATTGTTCAGGCAATCAAGAAATAAATTCATAACCAGTGTTAGTTAATATAATGTTAAAATTTATTAGATTTACAATAAGAATTTTGGAGTTCATTAAAATTCAAACATACACAAAAGTAGAAAACTTTGACCCATCTTTCTCGTGGAGCATGTATGAGATAAAAGAAGACAATAAACATTTTGGAAGATATACCAATCTTCTCATAGAATGACGAGAAAGGAAAAATAACCTTACTTTTTCTCGATTAAAAAAAAAATATTCTTTTTACATTTAAAGAGTTTTCAAAAAAAAAAAAAACTTGTCTTGTAAAGAATCAATGAATCAGTGCAGACAAGCCTTCTCTAGAACCTTGAATCTAGAGACTTCATATGTTGCAGGACAGCTCATGATAATTACATTTAAAATTACCAAGATTGATCCACTTACAAGAAGAACAAATATAAAGTGAAAGAATTATGACTTGCGTAATTTCAGAAAGAAATCAAAATCCCAGTTGTTGATAAAACCAGGCTTAGTCAATTGAGAAAACATTAGCCTAATGATGGCAAGTTACTATATTCTAAATTAATTAAAAGTGTCTCAAAAGTAGACTAGTAAGTAAGAAGAAAACAAATAATATCTGCCCAATATTTATTAAGAATATAAATTAATCAAAGGTGAATTGAAATAGCTAATAAAAGAAATTGCAATACATGCTTTGCAACATAATAAACAAATAATTTAAACTTACAAAATATACCATTTAAATTAAAAGATATCTTTACATACTAATAGATAAAAGAATATGTTACGTGAAAATTTTATACAATTGCTACTTTTATATTGAGCGAAGGTTCTTATGAGAGATTTAAGCCCTAATGCAAATATAAAATAAGTTACCTTATGGTACTAATAAGTCCAGTGAGTACTCACAGATGGATGACGGTAAGATTGATTGAACTCTTTTCCTTAAATGGCAGTAGGGAGAAGGCATGCAGAGGAATCAGTCTTAGTTCAGGCTTTAATTAGATTATAATTAGGGAAAACAGCTTGGAGATCAGGATATGCCTAGAGTGAGTTTAGCTGCACATCCTCAAGGTTTGAACCCACATGGTGTAGAAGTTGGCCAATTTGTAAAGTGAACCCAAACTAATGTAGGCTATGCTAAGAATTCAGCCAAAGATTCTTTTGACATATAAGTGAATAAAGTCTCTTCACTCTGGGTCATGGAAGCGAATAGCACTACCTTCAAAACTATGACAAGTCTGGCAATTAAATATGCATTTCCGTAAGCTAATATAAAACAACCATTAGAAATCTGTTCACAAACAAAAATGAGTGAGGTTGTTATTCCAAAAATAATCTAGGTCATTTCTAGATTAATTTTAAATCTCTTCTCCTTAAGAATAATCAGTTCTCCTTTTGAGTTTTTTTAATCACCTTTTAATCTCCCACGCGATCTTTTTTTTTAATTAGAGGTCTTAGCCTAGAGCAAATCTCATTAAAAAAATAGTAGTTAATTAAACCTCCACTCCTTTTAGATAAAATAGATTCATATTAATGCAACAAAAATGCAAATAACTTTTCAATTGATCAAAAAAAAAAAAAAACAACTTTCCAGAAACAAGAATACAATTAATTTTCTTTTAATTAAAAAAAAACTTTCAACAGATAAAATAAAATGTTAGTTTTTCTATTTACAAAATAAACTCAAAAGATTTTGAATCACAATTTTTAAACAAAAACAAATTACAGACAATAAAATAAATAAGTGTGTGAATATACCTTTCTTATGTAAAAAAAAAAAAATTAAATCTTTAAACTTTTGAGACGGGAAGTATCCGGTTCAACTGCCCCATCCTACCATAACAAATAAAACATTCTAGTGCTATACTTTTAACATTTGCAACACATCAAAATCCAAGCTGAAAGTTTGTCCTATATTTATCTAAAATAATATTTTCCTACTTAGGTAATCATAATCAAAATTTTCCATCCAATTGCTAAAGCTAACCTCGATCAGGTGGTTCTATCTTATGGAGTGTTTGGTCACTATGGTGGTCTATCATAGTACTGTTAATCTTTTGCTCAGCAGGTCTGAGACTCTGGGCATTATAAGATCTAAACCCCTGATTTGTCCTCCAGAATAAAGGCATTTGGCCCACTTTGCTTTTGGATGGTGAAAGGGCCATCATAGATAGGAAAAAAATTTTATACTGGTGCTGGGCAGGATTACTCACATGCAGTTTCTTAACAAAAACTAAGTTTCCAGTATCAAATTGGCATCGTCTCTGATTTCCCTGCTTTATTTGTAAATTAGCCATGTGCCGTAACCTCCTCCTAGCCTTTTCCTTATCCTTTTCTCTATTAATCCTATCTCTATTGGTGGGTAATGGGTCTTAATAAGTATGGGATAATTCTGTCCAAAATGTAGCCTAATTGGTATAAGCCCTTTGGACTCATTTAGTGTCCAATTTATGTATTTAACAACATTCCCAGCTTGGTTCACCTATTGTCTATGATTACTGCTGACATATAGCCAAAATAAATGGTTTAGCTCCCTCATCACTCGCTCACAAGGATTAGATTTGGAATTAATACATAGATGTTAATAAATTCTGGGTCCACCACTTCCAGTGGCGAGACTTAAATGGAGTACCTTGGTCAGTAAGGATAAACTGTGGTTTTTCAATCTTAGGAATCTGCTGCTCTTGCAAGACTTTGATAGTGTTGAGGGCATCGTCCCTTCTTAGAGGGTACGCAGTCATGTATTTTGAAAGCACATCATACATGACTAACAAAAATCTGTAATGTTTGTAAGCAGATAAAGGACCATAAAAGTCAATGGCTAGTAATTCATTTGGGTCGGGCCAAAATTGGGGGCCTTTCTTATTTTTTTTTTTTTTTTTTGTTTTGTTGTGGGGGGTGTTAGGTTATATGAGTTGATAGATGTGCACGACAATATTCTCCCTTTTTGTTATAGGGGGAATGTGCCATCCAGATTTTTTTTTGGGGTTTGTTTTGGGGTTTTGTTTTTTTTTTTTTTTGGTTTAACTGATAGGTATTACTAGTCCATAAAGTTCGCATGCACTTCTTGTATGCTACCATCTGGGCATACTCTGGGTCAGTTGCCTATATTTCCACTAGTCTCCACAAGTCTTGCTCCACTGAGTCATCTATGGTCAATGCAACTGCAGCTATACTTAAGTTATTGGAATTGAAGTGACACTGAAGAATATCTATGGAATGCTGACTTAAGAAATTACCCACAATATTATCCTGGCCAGGGCAAGGACTACTTTATATTGAAACTTCTGTAAGATCAAGCTTTGTCAAATCAACTGATTGTTTGTCAGGTAGCTATTGTTCGGAAATTTCAAACATTTATGGTCCATAATAACAATGACATTTGAGCCAACAAAAATTGTTTAAACTTTCCAAAGGCCCATACAATAGCCAAAGCTTCCTTTTCAGTAATCATATAATTGTTTTCAGCCCCTTTTAGAGTATGACTACAAAAATATAATACTTTGTGGCATTTTTTGCTCAATTTGAAATAGAACTACTCCCAACCCATGCTTACTGCTGTCGGTTTATATATAAAAAGTTTGAGAAAAATCAGGATAAGCTAGAACTACTTGTTTGAGAAACTTCTTCTTGATGAGTTGAAACTCCTGCTCCTATTGTGAACCCCAAACCCATTTTGATCCTTTCTTAATAACTGGACCAAGGTTGAAGAATCTATGGCAAAGTTTTCATATAATTTACAATAAAAGTTGCAAAGCCCCAAAATGATCTCACCTGACATCTGTTAGAAGGTGTAAGGAAATGCACAATCATGGCCAGATTGTCAGAGTGAGGTTTAATACCATCCTTCCCAATTAAGAAGCCTAAAAATGCTACTTCATCCATTGCTATGTAACTTTTCTGCAGATTAATCTTTACATTTTTTTGATGGCACTGTGTCAAAAATATCTCCAAATGCTCCAAGTGTTCTTCTATATTTCTGGAGTTAATAACATCCATGTACATCACAATAATATGTTTGACCTTCTCAGACAATATCTGATCCAAACACCTCAACAGCCCTGACCCACTGTTGATCAACCCAAAAGGCATCCAGTTGAAACATACTTATGACCTTTATACCAAAAGCAGGTATATTGATGATCAGATGGATGAAGAGGTATCTGCCAATAACTAGAGGTCAAGGGTCAATGTAGTAAAGACAGTTTTTCCTTGAAATCTAGCAAGGATTTCATTTATTGTAGGAGGAACATCCCTTTCTGGGATTGTGATAGCATTTAAACGGTGAGCAGCCAAACATATTCTAACAGCCCCATCTTTCTTCTTTACTACCACTAAAGGGTTAATATAGGAAGATGCTTGCTTACCAATAACACCCCATTCAATCTTTTATTGTACCTGACTATCCACCTCAGCTTTATATTGAAATGGTATGGGATAAGAACGATTTTTGAAAATGATTTTCTTCCTTTACCTTAATTCGATAAGTATACCCTTCAATAGCTCGAGCTCTATTAGAAAAAAACATATAACACTGCATTAACACCTGCATTAAATGATGTTGTTGCTCCATCCCTTTTAGAATAGACTGTTCCACCTTATTCTTAATTTCAGTGGTGTCTAAGACCAGTTGTATAAAATGTATTTGTAATGACTGATACATTTTTAACCCCTCCAGGGGTATTATGCTTTCTCTGCACTGAAATAAGCTTCTACCATAATCAAGCACACACTAATGCTGGTGAAGAAAATCTGTTCCCACTACAACATCTTGTATCAACCCAGGCATTATCAAAAATATGTGGTCCACTTCCACATTTCCCAGACAGAGCTGTACCCAAACCTGCTTCATCTCTACATTTGCTTTTTCCCCATTAGTCAATGTAACTGGCATTATCTTTAGAGGAAATGTATACATGTGTGTCTGTTGCTTTACCTGCAAATAAAAATGGCTTGAGGCAGGGACATCTGACTCCTTGAATCAATTAAAGCCTATGCTGTGAGGGATCCAACTTTTATACTTATGATGGGATAAGTCTGGTTAGCACCAACTAATGTTGGTTCATCTTTATCCACTACCACATTGGACACTGTTCCTATATCTCCATCCTGTATGTTTTTCTTCTCCATTCTGTCTATACTATAACCAATCTCTGTCAATAACAGTATCATTTCTTCCATAACCATTTTATTATTAACTAACATGAATTGTATTGCTGCTGGCATATTGTTCCTTATTATTGTGGTTATCAAGATTTCTGATAAAGAGAATGCTGTCAAAGACTTCAGTATCACAGCTTGCTTACAGAAAAACTGCATATAGGTTTTACCATTCTCTCTACAATATGTTTACTGCAAGACTTCCCTAAAGATGCATAGTTGTCTCTCCTCACTCCAAAAACTGTGCATGATGGCATGTCTATAATCCCCAAATGTATGTGGCTTTATACTTAAAGCACACCACCAATCCCTGGCCACACCCTATAAATGATTACAGGCCACCACAATCTTTTCTTGTTCCTTCCATTTGTACAACTGAAACACTTCTTGAAAGCTTTCAAGATGCTCATCTAGGCTTTCTCTTTTATCAGCCATGAAAATTTGTATTTGGATGGAAGTCATAACTCCAGGTTCTATTTGCCTACTCTCAACTTCCTTTCTCTGCTTCCCCTGTTCCCTTTCACTTCTTAACCCCTGTCTCTTGCTCTCAAAAAAATCCAAAGAATGTGCTATTTATCTCTCTAAATTATTTATTTAGAGAGAGTAAAAAAAAAATCTAAATCACTTTTCTCTCTTTTATATACCCCACTGAAAATGTTATTTATTTATCATCATTTTAAAAGATGAATCCCTACTCCCAGCTGTCTCTACAATACACATCTATTTGCCCAAACTGATTCAAAATACTTAACTCCTGCCTCTTACCCCTGAAATATTTCTCAATTGTCTGAACAAAATCTCACATGGGTTGAAAACTCGAAGCACCATGATGGCTGTGTTAAAATTTATTTATGTAACAGTCGGTTAAATTTTTAAATTACATTTGATCGCAGAGGGTGCCACCAGATCACTATGTATCTGGAAAATTTGTTTACCGTGATCAAAAGTTAATGATGATGATGACCGGGACCAACCAAACTCAGCAAGATAGCAAGAGGTCTTAATAAATTGTTTAGACAATCAAAATATAAACTAACAACCAGTGTTAGTTAATATTAGATTTACAATAAGAATTTCAGAGTTCATTAAAATTCAAACATACACAAAAGTAGAAAACTTTGACCGATCTTTCTCATGGAGAGTATATGAGATAAAAGAAGACAACAAACATTTCGGCAGATATACCAATCTTCTCATAGAATGATGGGAAAGGAAAAATAACCATATTTTTGCTCAATTAAAAAAAAAAATATTCTTTTCACATTTAAAGAGTTTTAAAAAAAAAAACTAGTAAAGAATCAATGAATCAGCGCAAATGAGCATTCTCTAGAACATTGAATCTAGAGATGCCATACATCACAGGACAAGTCATGATAATTATGTTTAAAATTACCAGGATTGATCCACTTACAAGAAGAACAAATATAATGTGAAAGAATTACGGCTTGCGTAATTTCAGAACGAAATCAAATTCTGGTTGTTGATAAAACCAGGTTTAGTCAATCGAGAAAACATTAGCCCAATGATGGCAAGTTACTATATTCTAAATTAATTAAAAGTGTCTCAAAAGTAGACTGGTAAGTAAGGAGAAAATAAATATTATCTGCCCAATATTTATTAAGAATATAAATTAATCAAAAGTGAATCTAAATAGCTAATAAAAAAAATCTGCAATACACACTCTGCAACATAATAAACAAATAATTTAAACTTACAAAATATATCATTTAAATTAAGATATGTTTACACAGTAGATAAAAGAATATGTTACGTAATTATGACATGAAAATTTTGTGCAATTGCTACTTTTATGTTGAGCAGAGGTTCTTATGAGAGATTTATGCCCTAGCATGAATATAAAATAAGTTATCTTATAATACTAATAAGTCCAGTGAGTACTCACAGATGGACGATGGTAAGATTGATTGATTAAATGGCAGTGAGGGAGAAGGCATGCAGAGGAATAAGTCTTAGTTCAGGCTTTAATTAGATCATAATTGGAAAAAACAGCTTGGAGATTGAGATACGCCTAGAGTGGATTTGGCAGCACATCCTTGAGGTTGAACCCACATGATGTAAAAGTTGGCCAACTTGTAAAGTGAACACAAACTAATGTAGGCTATCCTAAGAATTCGGCTGAAGATTTTTTTGACATATAAGTGAATAAAGTCTCTTCACTCTGGGTCACAGAAGTGAACAGCACTACCTTCAAAACTATGACAAGTCTGGCAATTAAATAAGCACTTCTGTAAGCTAATATAAAACAATCATTAGAAATCTGTTCACAAACAAAAATGAATGAGGTTGTTATTCCAAAAATAATCTAGGTCATTTCTAGACTAATTTTAAATCTCTTCTCCTTAAGAATAATCAGTCCTCCTTTTGAGTTTTTTTTATCACCTTTTAATCTCCTACATCATCTTTTTTTTTAATTAGAGGTCTTAGCCTAGAGCAAATCTCATTAAAAAATATTAATTAAACCTCCGCTCCTTTTAGATAAAATAGATTCATATTAAAGCACCAAAAATGCAAATAACTTTTCAATTGATCAAAAAAAAAAAAAAAAACAATTTCCAGAAACAAGAATACAGTTAATTTTCTTTTAATTAAAAAAAACTTTCAACGGATAAAATAAAATGTTAGTTTTTCTTTTTACAAAATAAACTCAAAAGATTTTGTATCACAATTTTTAAACTAAAACAAATTACAGACAATAAAATAAATAAGTGTGTGAATATACCCTTCTTATGTAAAAATAATTAAATATTAAATCTTTAAACTTTTGAGATGGGAAATATCCAGTTCAGTATATATATATATATGTGTGTGTGTGTGTAATTATATAACTGCATATTTATAAATACAGTAATCAGATATATGTAAAGTATTACTTTAAAAATTTTATCCACTTAGGAGTGCTTTCGACTATCCTCAGAGACTTTGTCAACTACATTTTGAAAGGCTAACCTTTCCACAATTCTGTGAGCATGACATTTGCTGCTTGCCTGTTAATTAAATCATGTTTGTATTTGTATATTAGCATATCTTTCTTTATTTTTATTTTATGTTATTTTTTTAATTTGCAATATTTTTACATTAATATAATTGAAGTTAAAACTATATATACACAACTTATTATGGTCATAAAAAACAAATGCCGAAACATTATTATCTACTTTGCAATATATATATATATATAAGTGATCAGTTCCAGTTCAGCATGAAATATGTATATTGGAGGTTACTCATCTTTTTCATATGTGTGTGATCATGTCTATTGGCTGTATAAGACAGATTGGATAAATGAAGGGAGTTTGAAAGTCTGGGTTCAAATCACCTATAATTACAATTATTTATGTATACTGAAGCTGTAAATATTGGTGTACATATTTGTGCTTCACCTAGTGCCAATTATATAATCACTAGCATGGGTTTGAACACAACTCATCCATGTGGTTAGCACCAACCTCTAGCAATAGGTGAGGGTATTTATATATAGAGATACACAAATTGGGGAATGTCTACTAAAATTTAAATAATTATGGGAAATTAAATAGACATCTATTTTGATAAATTATTAAAATAATTAGGTTTCTTTTGCCAATTTAATTTGTGTATGTATAAATGTATAGACAAATCAATTTATAATATTTGTATAATTTATCAATTTTATATAATTTATATTTTGTATATTTTAAACAATTTTACTAATAATTTATACAAACAAAATAGATATTACAGTCACAATGTAATTGTTAAATATTGTGATTTAAAGGGGATGTTGTCTCATTCAAAAATATGTACAAAATTTGAAATAAACAAAAGATTAATTAATTAAATTTTACTTGGCTAATTGACTGTTTTTTTTTTCTGTTGCCATATATAGAAATATATTTCAGAGAACATATAAAATTTTATAGGGACAAAAGACTATTTTTATTTAAATTTCACTTGGCTAATTGATCAGCTTTTCATTACTGTATATGGACATGTGAGTCAATTTAAGATATAACCAAGTATACTAAGTTTGAGACAATGGCTGGCAAGAATTTAATCAGATTTAACATCCAAATAAAAATGTAAGGGAAACAAAAAATCATATTATGTATAAATAGCTGAAATTTTGATTATCAGAAAAATTTCTCTTTGATTTTTATGTTAGAGTGTTAACATAGTCCACACGAGTTTAATTTGTGAAATAAAATTATATCAGGGTAAAAAATGACCATTTGCTTCCCCATGCCCCTGGAATTCTCATCTTACTGCTCAAGATGCTGAAGCCTGAAATAATCGGGTCCAATTAAGTGAACTGTTCAAAGGAGAATGCTTACCTGAATTTGAACTTTAATTATGAACCGATGCCTGTTTCCAGAAAAACCAATATATGATCATGATGCATGAACACCTGCTTCACATCAATTGCTGCAAGTCAGTGAACTTTTACTAACCTAGAATTTTGGTTTAATACTACTTTTGTAAGATGTCTGTTCTCTTCAAAACTATTCTGTAAATATTAATAATGTCTATTAATTTAATTAAAAGCTATATTATTTTCGTGTTAAATTTGGTACAGTAATTTAGACTGAAATTTATTTCTCTTTTAGTTTGTTATTTTGATCTATTTTTAATATGCCAAGTTGATATCCAATGCAGTGAGTAAGCTTAACTCTATTACTTGTAGTTTTCTCCTATTGAATTGTTGGAGACATAAATGTTGCTTGCAAGTCAATTATTCTAAAAACTCATTTGGTTTTATACCAATTATTTCCTATAATATTGTTTACTATTTAAATGACAGGTGAAGCTTTAATGCATGTAGCTACCTACCTTTACTAACTATAATTTAAATGCTTACATAATGATTGACTGTTTTCCAATTTTTTTACATAAAATCTACCAGAAATGAGTTTAATATTCCAGGTATTTTTAATATGCCAAATTGTATGTGTAGTAATAAGTATTGAAATACAGAGATATTTTAGAGGTGTGGGAGAAAGCCATCTAGTCCTTTTTATTCTTTAGATTCTGCCCACTGGATGTTTTTTATTAAGCATTAGTTAATTTTCCATGGATGGCCCATTATGTTTGATAGCATATTATTTTAAACAGGTACTAATTAGTTTATCATAGTCTTCAATACTTTCTCTTCCTCTTTCCTTGTTTATTTTTGCCTTTTTTATATAACATATAATAACAACATTCCACTCTTCTTACACTTTAAAGCAAAATATATTTATTAATTTTACAGTTTCAACTGTTCCTAGAAGTTTTCATCAGATCTACAAAATTTAAACATTATATCAATGCAACCATATTTCCTACATATATCTATTATAATGCAAACCGAATCAGCCCTTACTAAGGGGGAGGGGGGAATATATCTTAGAGGCATCAAAATTAATAGTATATTTATTCTGTATCTCTATGGCTAGACTCTTACTATGATAAAATAAATCTTTAAAACCATATTTTGTACTATCAATTTTGCAAATTATAATAATTCTTTAATCAATAAAAAATTAAATCAATTGCATAATAATGATTGGTTATTAAAATCAATATATTAGGTTTTCAAAACAGCAGACTAAAGCAAGAAGCATTATTAATATCTGATACTTTCACTAAAGAATTATGAAACTAAATATGCTTGCTGTTCCAAGACATTTGGCATATGGTCACATATAATAAAATAAAAATTTAAAAAATAGATTTGATAAAAGCCTAGGTATAACCGCAGTACGAAATAGAAAACAGGTTTTTATAAACAAATGATTATAGTTGTTCTATATAAGAACCTGTAATTTTAAAGTTTACAAAAGTAATATTATTGAGAATTTAGGCAAGGTTTATCAGAGATTTTACATTTAACTTAGATAAAAATTTGAAAAGTTAGTTTGAATGTTTATTTTAATTTATAAGCTATAGCTTTTAAAAATTAGGTTTTTAAATTCATTTTAGACCTTTCTGTGGTAAACTGAGGAATTGTTACCTAACTTCTTGGTAGTATCTTGTCCATTGCACTCTTGGATGGTGAGCATGGTAACAAGTCTTCATCTCTGGATGGGCAGCATGGTTTCAGTTGTAATCACCTTGCAGTAAGCCATTGGCAGGAACATATCCTATCTCCCTGATGATTATGCACTGTTTTGGCACATAGGATAGGGATGTGCTGTTTTGGTACATAGGATGGGGATAGAAATCACTATTTCCTGGGCAGAAAACATCAATTCTTGCCTGCCCTACTTTGACATGTTAAAGTTAAAACAAGCATGGAGTATAATAGCTGACACTTCTTAAAAGTATACAGTGTTAATCTTTCATAGTAAAATCTAATCTATTTATACTGTCTTGGGATAAAATTATAATTTTAATAACAAAATTATCTTCTGCAAGTAAATCCATTAGCACCTTCTACATTTTGATATTTTAATTACTAAAATAACTTAATACTTTGTTTTATCTCTTGAGCAGGATGTTTTTTCTAGATTCAATCATTTTTGTTCCCTCAAGATTTATCAATAGTTATTGTTGGCTAAATTTTGTTTACAAATAATGTTTTTTGAACATTTTTTATTGTCTAAACTAAAATTTGGATTTCATCTTCATGTTATGCTAAAACATGTGTGCATGCTATGATTCTTGTTAACAGTCTATTTTGAATCAAATTTAGAAATACACCCGGGTCTCATTTTATGCAGATTTTTTGATGCAATTCATGTTTCTTCTTAATATCTTTGTATGCAGTTTTCTTTTATGCGATAAAAATTATTACTTTAAATATTATAAATTTTGTGCACTCACACGTCATATTTAAAATAATAGTGCATTATCAGAGTTTGACTTCCATCTAATAATTTCAATATTTTCAGCACTTTGTAATAGTACTGTAATAGATTGTATGCAATAAAGAAGTTCATAATTCACTTAAAATCAGGATTCCCCCATTATATATACACACATTAAATTTTATAAGATTATAATGCAAATCTGTTCAAACATTATACATGCCTATCCTATGCATGTTGTTGTTTTTGCATTTTAAATCACATTTTATTTTTGCATTTTTAAAAAGAAGTACATAATCAATTAATTATTTAGTGTCCACAAGTAATAAATTTTACAAGATTGTAATGTAAATCTGTTCGAACGTTATAGATGCGTATACTATGCATGTTGTTGCTTTTGCATTTTAAATCACATTCTACTTTTGCTTTTTAAAAAAAGATTATGCAATCAATTATCATTTAGTGTCCACAAGTTTATTTTTAAAAGGTGAGTAACAGCAGTGGGTACAATTAAATTTGACAATTAAAAATTAAAATCTGATTTTTTTAATTATAATTAACAATTTAAAAATTACTTAACATGATCTGAAATTAATGTGATGTGAAACAATGAAAATTGATTTTTAAACTGAATTGAAAAATAAAAAATTAAAGACAAAAATAAGAATTTAATTTTTAATTGTTAGTTTTAATTAAATTTTGCCCAATAGTGGTGAGTAAGTGTCTTTTTATTATCACAAGTCTAAGTTCTTATTTTTATTTTAAACCTTTAGTTTACCCTAATGGAGAGAAAAAAACACCCAAGAAGTGAATTTCTTTGGAAACAAAAATTTCAATTTGAAATTGCTTAGTGAAATGGGAAGTATCAACAGCAATTGGAAAACATTTTAGTTTGGGTGAGTGTATTATAAGAGCAATTAAAAACATAAAGTTGGTGCTAGTTGTACTAGTTCACAAACAAACTTGCATATCTTCAAATAGTGATAATGATTAAAATACTGTACATGTATAAAAAATGTAAAATACTGTAAATTATGCATAAAAATATATTGTTTTGAATAAAATTAAATACTCTAGTTAATAAAAAAAGTAAAAAAAGTTTGTCTTGTATCAATTTTTTTCAAATTTTAAATTTTTTATTAATCATATTTTATTTCCTTTTTTTAATGCGAATTTTAAAGTAATTTTACGTTGTTGCTTTGCTTTTATGCAATTTTCGAAAATTACAGTACATATCCTCCATTTTTCAAGGTAAGTTAAGTCTATTCTTGTGCATGTTTTCTGAGGAATCTATCTACCACATAAAATGAGACCCAGGTGTAATATGAAATGATCAAACAACATGATACTATATATGTATCACAGTGGTATTTGGACTACACATGTATACATGTGATTTAAGCATATTAAAAATATAAATTGACTTTTAAAATCAAATAAACAATAGTTTAAAATATATATTATTTTGAATAAATATTATGCTATGATATATCTATACCACTTATATTACAGACATTAATTTTCACATATATATTTGCAGTGACACATATAAAGCTGTGTAAGCATCTTAAGATAGGTACTCTTTATTGTTTTAAACCTGGCACAGATAAAGGTGTCAGGGTAAATAGGTGAAACTTATATAATGGAGGAAATATACAATTTCAATAATCAATTTGATAAACATTCTGTATTATCAAGAGCTTTCCATGTATATAATCTTCTAAAATGATTTTTATAGCAAGAGTTGCAATCACAAACCCATTCTCCTTACAAAATTATACAAGTCAGCTATCTCTTTCATTTCTTTTTTCAATATCATAATTGCTAATAATTTTTCATATCTTATCTTCCCCCACTACAGCATTCTAATAACCCAATAGCAATCAATATACTGCATTTTTTCTCCCACATTGTATAACTTCATCTATTTTTTCATTTTCCATCAATTTTAATATCACCTTGAATAGTAGACATATAGGAACACCAAATCCCTTGCAGTTATTCTCATTCTCATTAGTCTGTCATTAATACAATCTACCTTTGCCACAATATTCCAAATTTTTCTCACAACAGCAATGCCAACTCCATTACAAGATCTATCACCACCAGGATAAAATAATTTAACATTTCCACTACTTATTTCCCCCAAATTCCTTCCTTCTCACTTCAACCATGGATATTAAAATTCTGAATAGGCTAAACTATAAATGACATCTATTAATGATAAAGAAAAATTGGTTTAACATAAAAATAATAGGCAACTAATATTTTGTGGACTCATTAAGGATTACAAGTGAAATAGATATAATAACATCTAACAATTATTTTATTAGGCATTAAAGATACCTAAATTTTATACTTACATATATTTTTAGCATTTATTTAGATATTTAATTACATGTTTAATTTGCTTTAATTTTGAGCAACATATATAGCAAAATATAAAACAAATGATACGCTGATCTTTTTTTTAATCTTTCATTACTTTTAGCCAATAAAATCCCAGTAATAAAAAATATGAGTCGCAAATCTTATTCTATATAGAAAGAATAATCTTAATTTAGCAATTCTAGTTCCTGAACCATTTGAGATTAATAATTTTATTGGATTATATTTACTTCAAAAATACATTTCCATACCTCCCCCCTAAATATTATAAATCCCTGTTGTGATTAGAATATCTTTATGCTGTGAAATTTAAATGTTAGATATAAATAAATGCTGTTAGTTTTGATATAATGGATATATTAAACTTTTTGTGTATTGTATTTATTTTTATACAATTAAAATATATATATATATGTTGATTATCCTTTCTCCCTTTGTCTATTAAAATCTTTACTTAAAAAAAATGTTAATGCCAACTTTTATCAACTAAGAGTTTTACTATCGTCAATTTTGCATTTCTCTTTCTCACATAGCTGTCTATAGCAAGTAAAACTTGTTTTGATAACAAAAGAAAAAAACAAATATGACACTAATCTAATTAAATAGATGTACATATATATATAGCTTTTGCAAAAAAAAAAAATGGATGAATATACTTAAAATTTTATTGGTTATAGCATGTAAAAATATACAATTACACAAATTTAGTTAATAAAGAGGATACTTTTTAAACAAACATTTAGTCATAATTATTTATTAGAGTATAAATTATGTTTCATTAAATGTTAGAAATATACATTCATAAATCTCGAATATATCTTTAATATTATTTATGTAGATGCATGATCATTTGTATTTCTGATCTTTCATCTCTTTCTCCTCACAATCTTATATTTTTTGAAATAATAATTTGTGCTTATTTTTATATTTCAAATATGTAGTTTCGCAAATTCTACTAATACACTGATAAAAAAAAGTTTTTATATTTTGTAGTGCTTTTTCTTTTTTGGATAATCTGCAATCTTTTTAGAAGATCTGCCATGAAAATGAGCTGATTTACTACTGATAATAGCTAATTTTCATGTTGTCAAAATAAATTATTATTTTTAAATATATGAGCCAGGAAACAAACAAATGGTTGGTTAATTGCCAAGGGATCAAGTTTCATTGAAATGCTATAAGTGAAAAAATTAGGGTATTTGTATTATTAATCTGTCTACCAAACCTGACAGCCATTTTTTTAATTATATAATTTCAGGGGCATGCAATAAATATTTAAAACAAAATGGCTGACAAAAGTAGTTTTAATAATTATGTTTTTTATTATTGTTGTTATTTAAAAAAATTCTGTAAAAATTAATTATAATATGTGCATTACTTATTAATATAAAAATAGTAAAAATATAAGAAACATAATGTGTCATATCATGTTCATTAATGCAGACATAAAAATTAAGAAACTATAAGAAAATGTATAGACTTTTCATGAGCAGGATCCCATACCTTTGAAAATGCTCCATTGCATGCTGTTCAGTCAAAACAAGATCCCAAACTGTCACTATTTTGGCTAAATGATAGTGACAAAAAAAGACAATGAATGTAAACAAAGTACAACAATGCTCATAACATACTGGCCTTTAAAACATAATATAAATTTAAAAAATTGAGATAAACAATCTGAATGGAATTTATATTCAATTTATTAATTTTTTTAAAACTCAACAACTAACATATAAGTAAAATAAAATTAAAAAACAACAACAAATAGTTGTAAGACCCCTGAAATTGTATAATTAAAAATGGCTGCCAAACCTTAGACAGGATAATATACAAGTACCAAATTTAGCTATGATCCAGTAATCTTTAGTTTTCAAGATACACATAAATAACTCTACATCCACTTTGAATACATGGATAATCATAATATTTTAATTTCAAATTCTGATAACTCAAACTCACCATTTAGTTGAAAACTATTTTTAAATTTAAATCTTTAATTAATTTACAGTCATTGATTATTTTTATTTCAAATAACAATTATATATAATCTTATAATAAAGTTGAAAGTAAAAATAAAACAAACAAAAATTAAATCACATTCTATCTATACTTATACTCCACTTACCACCAAACCTTTATAAAAAAATTCCACAATTGAGATCATCAATTTGTACCCATTATTTTGATTTACAACCAATTATTTGCTATAACAATTGTAAAAAAAAAAATCCAAATTTCTTTTTTAAAAGCTGCCATTTTGAAAATGTTTGCCATTTTGTAAAATTGATGATGTCAGATAATGGTGTCTTTCCACATCTAAAAAATGGCAATATTCATGCTAAAAATTACAACAGAGTTTATTCATTATACACAGTAAAATACAATAATAGTTTTCTGTATTTTATTTAATTTTTGTCCAATGTCTTTGCAAAATAATCAATACATTCTTTAATGACTTATTCAAAATAAGATTTAATAACCACAAAGTAAAGAAATATATGCTTCATTCAATACAATATAAATAATCCAAAGCTTATTTTGATAAATTAAAACAATCAAATGTATTGATATTATATTTTAAAACATGTATATTAGCTTATAAACTGTATATCCACTCACTTTTTATGGATTAAAACTCTTGTAGATAATATTTTGTTTGTGGTAAAAATTATGATCAGCATAATTGTTAAATTTTTCTACTGCAATTGCACATTACTTTGAGAGAATTAAATTATTGTGTGCATTATGCTATTAATAATAAATCTTACATGATCAAAGTCATTAAATATGTGTGAAATATTTAATGTATAATATTTGCTTAATTTCAACTCATAATATCATAATTTGATTACACTATATACATGTCAAAGCAGACATTATCACAAATGTAAAATTATAGTGCCATAAAAAATACAAATTTCATTCAGCATAAAACTAAAAATAAATTTTTGTCATATAATTTATTATTAATTTATTTTAAACTGTGTACCATATTAATTGAAATATTCAGAGAAGTAATTTTAAATTAAAACTTCTCAGTCAAATTAAAACTGCTACATTGTAAATCTAAAGTATTTTTTGTTAAAAAATATGGGTTAGAAGGAAATGATTTCATGAAATATGTAATTAATAATCACATTTATAAGTTTAAAAGATATTTAATCTAAATTAAAAATAATTTTTACTTGCCAGATTTTAAATTTTAATCTCATAATTTATTTCAGACATATCCTAGATAATGGTAAATCTATCACAAACTTGAAAAATTATAGTACCAAAAAAAAAAATACAAATTTTGTTGAACATAAAAATAAAAATAAATTTTGTTCATATATTATTAATCATTAATTTTAAACTATGTACTGCATAAATATTAGCTAAAATATTCAATCAAACAATTTAAAATTAAAATCTTTATGAACACTAATTTCAGTCAAATCAAAACAGCTATTATCTTAAATATATTTTTGGTATTACAAAAAAGAAAGAAGGTGATGTTTCTTACATATACATTTAATAATAAATTTTGTATGATGAAAGTGCAATACAAATAAATTGAACAAACTTCATACTTTTAATTTTTATTTAAATACCCATATTTGTGCCATTACTACATATTGCATTACTCAAAAAATGCTAGGCTATTTCAAGAAAATAGCTAGCCTGCATGATAAAATACAATATCTTGTGCCACAAATAAAAAACCAACATGCTGTTTATTTAGATCTGCATGGTAAATACTGTAAAAAAGTCTTACATATTGATTACAATATGTAACACAGAGTGTATTAAGTACATATTACGTATGATTTTTACTTTTTGAACTTAACTGCATGATTATATTTTGACAATGTACAATTCTATAATTTGGTTATCCTTACACTGTAACAAAATAATAAGACTATGATCACAACAGTACACTTAAGTGAGATATTATCAAACAGTGATTTTTAAAATTCTAAATACTATCACATAGATAAGACAATGAATTTTTAAAAAATTCAAACTTCAGTTCAGGTTTTTTTTCCAGTGCAATTATTAACAATATTGGGGAAGAATACAATAAATTATAAACTGTGAGCCCACATTCCCTTACTTGGTCCATTTTTTTTAACAATATGTTTTTTTAAATATTTACAGCTGCATACATTTTCAATTGGAATCATATCAACAATTAATATCACTGAACACCACATCACTTTTTAACACATGGATCAAAGAATCATTGAATCTTCAGAGTGCACTAAATTCAACAATTAATTCAGTATTTTATCACAACTTTGTATAAACATGCCAATAAGAAATTCATGATTACTACATTGAAGAGCTTTTGCAGTCACACATGGAAGAATTAACTAACAGGGAATTAATGCAACAGAATGAAGAAAATAAAACCAACAAATCAATAGAAAAGAACTTGGACATCAAAAAACTCAAGGGGTTAATTTCATATCACGAATCCATAAACAGAACTTTTGAAAAATTTGAAAGTTTTTCACCAGAGATCTTTGGCCATCAACATCTGGTATATGTCCTCCAAAAAAAAAAAAACAGATCATTAAGAATTTAAAAGACAATGATAAATCTTAGAATGAGCAAATGATGACTTATAAAACTGGATAATGGATAAATTATAAGAACAGCTTAAAACTAAGTGTTTTTTTACAGTGATGTAAGTTGTTTAATATGACTTGCATATGTATTTTAAATGCATCCTTGCAGAATATACACATAGCACAGTTATGCATGTATATATTTTACATGAAGTTTTTTTAATTACTATAAATACTAAGTTAGGTTGTTTGTTAAAACAATATTTGTGGTTTATGATATAATTTTTATCTACAGAATCTGCTTGATTTATAAAGAGTTTTGGAGAACCAATTGTCCTTACTAAGCAGGGTAATAATGTATTTTGTTTATTTTAATAAAGTTGCTACAAAACCTAAAATAATAAATTTGCCTTCCAGGACCTCTAGCAATAGGCAATTTTTAACAGTGTTATGACAATCTCATATCTTCAAAATAGGCAGTGATTAAATTTTCTGCCACAGCATATTTTACTAAACAGTAAAGACAATGCACTTATAATATTTTGGAACTATTGAATGTAAAATAAAGTTTGCCATGTAACTAAATATATAATTATTAATAATGGCACTATACCTGTTATCTCATATTACACAGGTAACATTTAAGTGAATTATTGCACATTTTTCTTTGCTTATATAAATTTTCTGTGAATTCCCCTAGTAACATTTTTATCATTCATATTTATAGAAAGTCTTTCCTACAATGAAGCAAGATTAAATTATTGATGGATTACTTCATTGCCTTTTCATGTATATCATTTTTATCATTGTTATTACTCATGATATTATCTTGTTTACTCCAAATGTTTCATGCTAAGGCACATCCTCTCATAATAAAATATTACCACTTATATTGATAAAGTTTGCAAATCAAGTCCCATTATAGTGAAATATACCTTGCTAAAACTAGATAATATTAACAAAAACACCAATCAGCTTTTCATAGTTGTAGTATCTTACCCATGATATTTAAATGAACATTTGTTTTATTCATCCATTCTTAAACCAAATGTTGCTGTAATCAGTCAAGCACTGATATTCAAAAAACTTACTTTTGGCATAACAATTGTGATTTATCTGTTTAAATAAAGAAATGCTTTTAACTTGTTTGTATTCTCCAATTCAATTGCAGACCAACCCTAGTCCTAATAATATTGAATTTTCTCACCTACAAAAAGACCTTATAACTTCTGTCATACTTTCTCATCCCATATAAAATATCAAAAACTAATCTATTGTTGGATTACAATAAGTACAGATCATCAAAAAAAAGACTATTCAAAACCATCATAATATTGATTGTAAAATGCTCAAAAGTTAACCACCATTAATGTTTGAAAATTAAATTATTTCAAAAAACTAATCATTTAGCAGCTATACTCCATAGAAATGAAATTTCAAATAATACATTTAACATAATACCGTGCACTTCAAGTATATGTCACATTTTAAAAATTAGTCTAGTGCATATTTAGCTTAGGAATTGGCGATTTTGATAATACTAAATTATTTTTGAAAAATATGAATACACTATATCTGTCTAGTAATTAAATAGCAATACTTTTGCTAAATATGTCATTGCCTTTTGAAATTGTCATTTAAGATTTTATAAACCAAAAATTGTACTGCATATTATTTTACACAGACTATTGCATGCTTCTAATGTCATTAATTATCAAAATGATTTCAACATTTCAATAGAACAACACACTATATTATTCAAGCAGCATTATCACCAATTATTCTGATATCTTTTCACATAATCAGTGAACTACTCATAAAAATTTATTGTGTTGATAACATCTGCTATTGACATCTCTTATGATTTTTTCTGTGCTTATGTATTATGTAATATTAATTTATTATACACCTATATATTTTCTAGGCAAATAAATAATTATATAGTTAACTGCTTGAAAGATAATGTGATATTCAAGTATTTTAGTAATGGATTATCATTTAAGTTACATTCAGTTAATTCAAATCAAGTTGTTGTTGTTATTATCACCAGTATCATCATCATCATCATCATCATCATCATCATCATTATTATTATTATACAAAAATAAACTTTATTTGTTTTAGAGAGTTACAAGTTTTACATAGCTTAGATCACTGTGTTTCAATATATAGTTTTAGGTTTACATATAAAAAAATGATTTATTGGTTTACACAGGATTGTAGGAATTTTTACATAGTATGGATTAATTACAAGAGTTTTACATAGCTTGAATAGTTGTGATTATATGGGCAATCTCTAGATATAGGTTTATATATGTAAAATTTGATTTATTGATTTAAATGAGATTACAATAATTTTTTCATACTGTGGATTAATTACAAGGGTTTTACATGGCATGGATTTCTGTGGTTACATGGACAATCTGTAGTTGTAGATTTATGTATCTACAAGTTGATTTATTTATTTACATAATATTATAAGAATTTTTATAAGCCGTGGATTAGTTATGAGTTTTGCATAGCTTGAATTGTTGTGATTACATGGGCAATTTGTAGATGTAGGTTTACACATATAAAAGTTGATTTATTGATTTACATAAGATTACAATAATATTTTCATGCTGTGGATTAGTTACAAGAGTTTTACATGGCCTGGATGATTGTAGTTACATGGGAAATCTGTAATTGTAGGTTTATGTACGTACAAGTTGATTTATTTATTTACATAAGATTAAAAGAATTTTTATATGCTGTGGATTAGTTACAAGAGTTTTACATAGCTTGGATTGCCATAGTTACATGGGTAATCTGTAGTTATAGGTTTACATATATAAGTTATTTTATTGATTTACACAAAATTACATAAATTTTAAATGCTCTGGACTGCTGTATCTACAGATGCAACCCAGGTTTAGTTTTATGTGTTTGGGTTGCCTGGTTAACAAAAACAAGGAACTAGAATTTCCATGGTAGTCTGGCAAATGTCTGTGAGTTCCACATTGATATGAGATCAATGTGTATTTTTTTATTTTTTAGGGTGCTGCATCTTCTTTGGGTAACCAGGTTTTCTTGGTTTCATTAGCAAGGTGGGTTGGAGAGGGTGTTGGTGTGGATGGAAGACATGGCAGGCTTGCTTTCATAATTGATACAACTCTACCATGCCTGATTTCTGGTGAATTTGAATAGATTACTGCTCCAGAATGGGGGAGTGGGGTATGACAACTGTTGGAAATGGTTGCAATTGTTAAGTTGGAGCTTGTGGTATGTTGTTTTAGACTATGAGTTTATCTGTATGTTAAAAGAAGAGGCTGAGTAAGGCTTTGATAAGATTTAAGCATGAGATCCATGAGTAGAAGGTCCTGATATTCAGAGGGGGCTACTGGTACAGTTATGTTGGAACTGGTTGCTATTGTTGAGTTGGAGTTTGACATAGGTTGGTCAGACACTGGGTCAGGTTATGTTAGAGGTAGAGGCCGAGTGATGTTTTTGATGTGATTTAAGTGTGAAATTCATGGCTAGAGGGTCCAGACATAGGGAGTTAGTACATCTGGATAGGTAGTTAGGCTCATCATTGCTATTGGCAGTGAGTTAAGTCTTTTGAAATTATCTAGTAACTTGATGTTAGTTGAAGATGCTAATGAAAAATTTAATAAAAAATTGGAAATAAGTAATCAACTGGTTAGAAATTGAAAAAGATTTTTTTTTCTTGAGCCTAAAGTTTTGACTTCTTTATAAGTATAAACAGCCAGAGTTTGTTAACACTGTTGTGAGCCAAAGAATTAATTGCTGGAAATTTGAAATCGAATTTTTAGTACTGAACACAAATCAGAGTTTGTTGCAATAACATTAAAAATAGGTGTATGCTTGACTGACCTTTGGATTTTGAAAGTCTGTGCCGATATTATTGGCGGCAGACACTGGTCATCAGATGGCTTTTTTTTTTAAATTGTCGGTAGGTAACTTGATTTTAATTGGACATTTGAATAAAAAATGTAACTCAACATTAGAAGTAAGTAATCAATTGATTAAAGATATATTATTGAATAAAAAATGTAACTCAACATTAGAAGTAAGTAATCAATTGATTAAAGATATATTATTATCTTACATTAGATTTAAGTTTTGAATTCTTTTAAAGCATATAAAAGAGCTTGTTAACTTATTTGTGAGCAAATTAATTGCTTGATGGGAAATTTGCAATTGGAATTTTTTTTCCCCCTAACATAGATCGGAATTTGCTACAATAGAATTCGAAATAAGCTTATGTTTGACTGAACTTTGGAGTTTTAAACTCTGTGCTGGTAATACTGATGGGAAGCATCTGGTCATGTGATGGCTTTGTCTCTATATTGTTTTCTAAAATTATCGTTGGGTAACTTGATTTTAATTGAGATTTTTAAATAAAAAATGTACACAAAATTATTAATTAATTATCAACTTATTGAAAATTGGAAAAGGTACATCAGGATATGCTTTTCATCTTGTCAGGCTTAGGTTTTATGAGCTCTCTAACTTAGTTGTGAAAAAATGGACTATTGCTGCTGTTGCTTATTATTATATCATCATCATCATCATTATCATTATATTACTTGGCTGACAATTAAAACCTAAAAACTTCAGCTCTAAATCAACATCTATATCACTATATTAAACTCAAAGGTTATTTCTATATTATCTATTATGGATTTTATAGTTATTTAATATATTAGTAATATTTCAAACAATATCGTAAAATGTTTTACCTATTCTTTTCTTAATTGAGAAGTAAAACAAAAATTTTTGATTAGCAAATGATTTTTATTTCCAAAGACAGTTGAACACATATCCATATTTATGTATATTACATGTATAAGCTTAAATTGTCTAATGGCATGTCATAATCTAGTTTTTAAAACTAGGTTAAACTTGAACATTTTTTCATATTGATAAACATTTTAAAGCAAGTATACAGCTTATTTTCAGATAGTCAACCAAAATAGCCATTCAACTATTGATTGGTAAGTATTTATCCAATAGTTCTTAAAAAGTAAAAAAAAAAATTAAAACGATACATTCGTACTAACAAATAGACGATTAATTCGGAAAGTTGTGTCTTTTCCTTCATTGTTCCACTTAGAAGAAATGTTGAGAGGCCTTTGCCCTAAAATGAGCTTTATAAGACTGTTTGATTTTAATTTTATATAACTCAAATAATATTTTATAAAATAAAATGTACTTTTAAATTTCTTTTATTTAAAAAAAAACAAAAAAAACGAAAATTATAACACATTTTTTTTTAATTCATTGATTTGATTTTATCGTTTATAACAAGGGAACAGGAAGAGTGTGTGTTAACGGTAAAACCTCTACTATTATTGACTACCTGCTGGAAAATTTATGATAAAGTTTGAAAAGCATAGCCCATAATATCATAAAAAAAAAATGTCAGCTCTTTTTCAATGCATAAACCATATGACAAAATATCTTTTAGAAATCATTTAGTGTAACAATCTAAAAACTTCACGGATCAACTAGTCTAGCAAAAAATAACTGGCACAAGCCATTAAAAATAGCATATTTGTATCTTAGTGGCAGAATCTGCCAAACAAAATTAGTCCCTATAGATTTCAAAACAACTAGCGGTTTTATATATACAGTATTCGAATTGAAATAAATACAAAACAAATGTCATCCAAAGAGTTTTTACTTTGATGTGTTGAGCTATGTACCGCTCAGAAGCTTTTTTAGGATAAGCTGATAATGTGTTTATTACATGTGTGTGGCTGTATAAAACATGGCGATTCCTTTCAGAAGATGATTTGCTCTTCCAAAAAAAAAAAAAAAACTTATAGCCAGTCTGCCTGTTTAATTAAATTTCTTTTCTCCTAAAGATGAATTTCACTAAAAACAGTTATATAATTTAATATTTATTTTAGTTACAAACATGCTATCAACGCTCAATCATCATACTCATAGCTATCGACATCACAACAAATTCACCATTAAGAACTACTTTAAAGACTCATTATTTTATTAATTTTATTAGATATCTCACCATTATATATACATAATAACAATAAAAATATT
The DNA here is from genome assembly GCA_028023455.1 of Epiperipatus broadwayi. Lineage (NCBI taxonomy): Eukaryota > Metazoa > Onychophora > Udeonychophora > Euonychophora > Peripatidae > Epiperipatus > Epiperipatus broadwayi. The sequence continues at coordinate 15,566,410 of JAQFVV010012398.1, read as the reverse complement.
TATTATTTTTATTATTACAATAGTTTTTAATTAATAAACATTTTAGTTGTATTATATATATTTGTAACTGATAATATGGAAAATAATGAAGTCAGAAAATATTAAGTTTCACCAATATGCTACTATCAAAGTATATAACAGAAATTAAGGAGTAGCTACTGCTTTATACTTAACAATATAATGACACATCAAATTTTATCAGTGTATGACAAGATTAATCACAATTAATACATTTTTTTAAAAAAAGTATGCTGATCATAATACAATAGCAGTCACCAAACAAACATTATGAGTTGATTTTATTTAATAAAACTTTTTTATTTCTCCTATTTCCAAAATTATAACTGCATTCAAACTTAACTAATTCAAAGGTATTATGATTAATGGTTAACAATCTTTATAAGTAAATTTTATTGCCTAAAGGATGAAATATACATGTGAAAAAATAATTCTACACTTCTGAAGGATTTATTCTATTCTAATAAGTAAATAAAAATACATAATAGAGTAAATTAGAATTATAAATATTATAGAAGAGTATTCTTCTTTATTCACATATACATATTAAAAGTAAATATGTTCATAGATTTATTATAATTTAAACAAAGTGAGAGTATATCGTGGTAATGATTAGAGGACCATGTTAGTAGTGGTACTGCTAGATAAATATCAAATACTACTGACAACTTTTTTTTAAACTAAATAATTTGCTCTGAAGTTCACAATAGCTTTTTATCCTGATATTCCATAGAAATAAAAGGAGGTCCTCTTTTATTTCTTACCCAAGATGTATTAAGCGGAATTAAATTTAAACATATTTTTATAGATGTGATGACTTAAAGAATTTTGTCATCTTTTTATATCCTACAAAGATCATTTCTATTTCCCAGACAACTGTAAATGATAAAGTAATATTTTCATAAATTAATTATGATGTAAATAAAACAAAGTGTGTTATTTTCAGTAATTGTGTTAATAGGTAACTATTAATTATTGTTACACCACCTTACATGCACAAATCATATTGCTCAATAATTTTTACTTTAATTTTAAAGCTACATAAATCTAGGACGTGTATAGAAATGTACGGATCATACAAGCAAATTACATATTGCCAATACATAAAATTAATTTAATTATATAAAAATTCACATTCTAATAAAATAATAATGTTAAAAGAAAACAATTATTTGTTATTTGCATTTTCCCAAATGCTTAAGATTTGCCCATATATAAACATTTGGGTAGAAAGGATAGATGGATTCATTCTGTCTTTTCACAAAGACTTTATCTTGTGTTTGGAAGTGAGAGTATTCATTTATAGTTTAAAAATCCACAAAGTGCATGTGCATTAGCTTAATGGCTGATTATTATTATTATTATTAATTATTTTAAAATTGCAATGCATAATGGAAAAAAAGAAATCTCTTTCTCTCTCTCTCTCTCTCTTATATATATATATATATATATATATATATATATATATAGTAAAAGAATAAAAACTTGCCCTACAGGTGATTTATGCAGCATTTTATAACTGACATCTCACAAAAAAAATTATGATGAAATAAACTTTATTACTATTCTTAAAGTTAGAATGTCATTTGTAATAGGATAAAATAAGAATATACTCTTTTAAAACATCACAGATTCAAAATCCATTGTAACAAATCAGATATAAAAAACATAACAGAGTGATCATGTTAAATTATATCTTGCAAATTATGGCATCATTTATAATAAAAATATGTGTGCATTCTAACCTCTGTTATAGCCCCAATGATTTAGGTAGCATTTGTAATAGATTGAAAATATGCATTGAAATTATAACTAATATAATCTGAATAAACTATAGCTCAGTTGTTGTTCACCTATGTAACAGAATGAAAATGATTCCTGAAATTGGACACCATTTATAATAATATTAATTTTATAATACCCATAAATAATAATATTGTTCATAACATAATAAATATAATATACTAAACTTAAATGAATGCCAATTAATAAATAATCATTCAGTATTTAATATAATTCTTTACTTAATCACATAACTGACTATCAATTATACTTAAACAAAATAGTGATTTCAATATTACAGCATATGGACTCAAATGGCATTTAAAATAAATAGAAAACAAACAAGATCATCATTTCAGATATTCTAAATACAATCCTTACTTAAAATAGATTAAAGTGAAGCAATTATATCAGATATCACTACCTCAAAACAATGATATAGACTTAGCATAGATTTCACTTATAATCAAATGAAACCAATAATAAATCATTAAACAACTAAGGTTTAATACACCTAATTAATCAAACATCGCTTATAAAAATATAAACCTATACTAAAATTTAAAGATGTTCATATGTAAATTAAATAGTTCATGAATGATTAAAATATTGACTTTAATGTTCCTAATATCTAAATAGCTATATAACCCAATATTTAATTTTAAATCCAATTTAATAAAATGACAAATCATACTAACTTGTCCATGCTATATATTTATACTAATTTATTATTAATAATCACACCATTAATATCAAGATTAAAGATAATAAAATGATAAATAATATATTATACTCAGCATGCTATATTCCTATATACTATTTTACTCTTGCTAATGAAATTAGTTGTAATAAAATGAAATATTTAATAAAGATGTAATATCAATGAACTTATTAGGTAATCTTAAATCAATAGTACCCAATCATACTATTATATAAAAGAAACAATAGATTTCTCATGAATATTTACTTAAGTACAATGAACTAATCATATCAATTTGTTTTAAATTTTCTATAACTAAATTAATAAAACTGTATATTATAATAATCAAAACATATAAAAAGAATTATTAGCATTTATTATAATCAATTATAATTCACATAGACTAAATTTAAATATAATTAAATCAAATCATTCTGAATTGTAACAGAATATAATATACTACTATTAGATTTATAATTGAATAAGATCAAGATCTTAACCTTTTCCCTGACAAAAATTCCAGTTGGCCAAGTGAGGTAAAATTCTAAACTTTTGATTGGTCAATTACAGAATCAGCAGTAAAAATATATTCATCTTTTAATATTATATTCATTTTAGTTTCGTTTGTAAAAAGTATATTAATATTTTGTCAGATTATGAAAGTGAACAAAAGTTCTTTCAAAAATAAAATTTTAATTATAATTATAAAAATATTTGATAGTGGAAAAACTAAAACAAAAGTTGGTAGCAAATTATGAAGTGATGCAACCATCATTGATTTCCCTCCTCAATTTATGTTATTGTAAAACTAAAGAATTTTTTAGTAAAATCTTACTGTTTTTCTAAAAATAAGTATATTGTCAACATATTATACCAAAATACATTATAATATGTAAATGAATGCCAAAAAAATTATTCTAAAACATTAATTTTTGTTTAAAACTTGAATAAAGAGCTTGGGGCAATGTAAACTGTTGACAGGATGTCAAAATTGTTGTTAGTGCTGTATTCTTTTTCAATTTACAATCATGTTGTAACAAAACATTTTGTTATGCTCTTAAATCTCATGAGATTGCAACATAGAGGGGCCGTTCGAGGGCGCCACCAAGCATTTCTGCCTAGACCATATTATAAAATTTCTATAATAACAGTTAATTTATTTATGAACGACAATCACCAAATGTACATCTTAAAATAATTTTTTTTAATGGACCAAAAGATTATAAAATGAATTATAAGAATTAATTATAATAAACAAAAAAAAAACAAATCGACACTTCACTATTGTTGAAATATTTATTATACCTTTATTCTATTGGTTGGTTATTCCCTTCCCTCTTACTTGTCAAATCAAACCCTCTTGATCCTTTTTTTTTCTAATCAAGAATTAACATGTATCATTCTCAAAGGAACATATGCCATCACTTTACCAAATATATAATATTTCCATCAAATATCATGGTATATAACTACGAGTGAACTCAAGGGCAACTTACTATAAGAGTGTGTTTGTTAAAAACAAATGCATTCAAACCTCCTCTTTCTAATGTTAAATTTTTTCATCTTAAATTTTGACTTGTCCTTAGATCGAGTATACAATTTTTCTTATTCATATCTATACATTATAAGAACAACAATCATAGAAACTAAAGGTAAGTTTAATTAATAGAATGTAACCCCCAAAAATTAAATAATAAAAAAACAATATAATGTGGATTAATTTGAATTAGTAAATACATCTACTTAAAGACTACATATCCCTCCCTTTCTATTGCTGAAACTTTGAGATATTTGAAGTGAAGGCTTTTCTTTCTTTTTTTTAAAATTCTATTATGCAAATGTCTCTTGAAATTATAATAAAAAAAAGTCTATTTACCCTGATTGATCAGTGTAGATCCGGTGTGGGTGGAATATTTCACTTTATATTCATCATGGTTTGTCCGTGGTCTTCTTCCAGTCCATTCTCCTTGGCTAGCTCTCTATGTCCAGCATTTACAAGGCAGTTCCAGGTGGTAATAGGAAGAGGTTCCCAGAAGGGAAAGTTCTGTTAGATCTAGCCGCTCAACATTTTCTTCTTGTGCTTTCTTCTTATTTTTTTTTAATGTAATTTTCTGATTTTTACTATTGACGAGTCCAAGCTGAATTTAAACTTATAGATTAGGTATTAACCTCAGCAGAAATTCAATTAATTTAAACAAAAGGAAAGTCCGTAATTTATATATATTTTTAAAAAGTCTCAGTTCATACCTTTAATGTTCTCTTCTTTTATTTCATATTTTATTTTAAAATCCCAAAGAAACATTCCAATTGATCAGCGTAATAGATAGCTTAAAATACCTTCACTATCAAAACCCCAACAATAGAACTAATTGTTTTCTTTTCCCTTCTATCTTTAATAATTTTTTAAAGACTAAACAAAAGACAAACTTTTATCAAAAACATGCAAGATCTTGATCTAATTTATTTTAACTTCTCAAAAATTCCATTTTAAAATAAAGTGTTAATTTATTTCTTTTTTCAAAATTATGTATTATAAAACGATATTTATATTTTAACAAAATATGTGTGTATATATATGTATGAGTATGAGCTGACATAAAAATACCAGCTCAATGTAAAAGTATATAACTTTTTCTAAAATCTTATTATGTTTCTAAAATAACTATATTTCTAGTATATTTTATGAAAATAATTCATAATACGTAATAAAAATAATAATAAAAAAACATTGTAAGACATAAATTTTCATTTTCAAAGTCAAAACAGAAGTTGAAGTGTTGAAAATTATTGAAAGACAGTTTTCCATTGAAAGAAATGCCAACCAACCAAATCAGCACCTAGAAAGATATGGCTTCTCTCTTTATTCTAGCTTTGAATGCCTATATTATTCATTTTTTACTTGTAAAAAATTCGAGAGAGGGCAGCATCTTACGGTACTTTTTAAGCTTTAAAATAAGCCTGAATACACTTTGGTAAAGTAAAAACTGCCAAAATTAGAGCAAGTTAAAGCTATATATGATGTTACTTGAACCAATCTGTTTATAGGTTAATAAACAACCATGAACTCAACACAATAATTATCTAAACAGTAATAATTTAGATAAAACACAGAAATATTTAATTGTGATTAACATATAAAGTATATATCTAGTCATATTATAACTATAGAATGCACTACAAAAAATAATATAATCATACTTACATATTAACACTTAAATAGAACACTTTTGTTATTGGTTCAGCGAAGTAAAACTCTGAAACTTTTAATTGGTCAAGTGACAAACTTTTTGATTCAATTTTTTTTATCTTTTAATGCATATTAATTTTAGTTTCGTTTTCAAAAAGTATATTAATTATTTGTAATGTTAAGAAAGTAAACGAAAGTTATTTCAAAAATATATTTTTATTTGTATTTTATAGAAATATTCAAAAGTGGAAAAATCAAAGAAAACATTATGAGCAAATTAGAAGCATTATAAATGTCATTTAGATCCCTCCCAGATTTCACGTTACGAATTTTTTAAGAACTTTTTAGGAAAAATCTTAACGTCTTTCTCAAAATAATTATAATTTCAGCATATTATTAAAAAAATACACCAAAAATACATTATAATGCCAGAAAAATATTCTAAATCATTAATCTTTGTTTGAAAATCAAATAAACAGTGTGGAGAAATCTAACCTCTTGACAAGATGTCAAAAATTGCTGGTATGGCTGGTTTCTTTTTCAATTTACAATCGTGTAAAGTATACAATTTTTTAATAAAACCTTACTACTTTTGTAAAATAACTATATTTTTATTAGAAATATTAGATTTTATGAAAATTATTTATAATATGTATGAAACATAATAAAAAAAACACTCCAAAACATATATTTTCATTTTAGCGGTAAAAAAATATTTAACGGAATCATCAGCCAATAAGAATTGGGAATAGATTGGAAATAGATTATCCAACCAATCAAAACTGGCCTTCTTCTTTTGTTCAACTTAAAATCCTCTTAGTATTGATTTTTTACTTGTAAAATGATTCAAAAGAGGACAGCATCTTATAGGCCTTGCTCTAAGCTTTAATATGGGTATTTTTTCTTCAATGTAACTAAAAAATTGGTGAGTTAGAGCAATCTAAAGGTGACAACCGCGATATCGCGTTTCAGGCTATTAAAAAGTTAATACTGGGATTTGATTTCTGGATTATGAAATATAGTTATTTCAAATAAATTTTTGATATTGACAGTTTATCTATTCTCACTCAAATGTTATTAAACAGTAAACAAGTTTATTTGATTTAAGTTAAATTCAAATTTATTAATAAATAAATATCAATTATATAATTAAAATATGTATATGTAATATATAGATCATAAACAATCAGTATATACTAATATGATCTAATTGAATATACAAGAAATCATTGATTGACATTAATTTGATATTTACATATATGTTTGTTTATTAATTTCCAATTATTTAATAACAAAATATTAAATATATGTCTATGTATCATGAATGTTCTGCAAGATATTCCTACTTTCCAAAATATAAGAGTTCAAAATATACTTTTTTATATTTCATATAAAAATATAATTAGCCATATATATATATATATATATATATATATATATATATATATATATATATATATATATATATATATATATATATATGCCTCTACTTATTTATTAATATAAATTATAGAGAATAAAATAAAATAATACTTATTGTGAATCTTTTAAGCTCATAATATAAGTGATATATTTGAAGTTAATTTATAATCACTAAAAAAAATTGAATCTTTTAAATTAAAATAATAATTACTATAAGAAAAGATATAAGGTTAAACTTATGAAAAAATAGCTCTCTCATATTTTAGTATGTGAATAAATTACTAATTAACTTAAAATTATATATATATATACACCTGGGTCTCTTTTTACACGGACTTATTTAACATAATTTTGAAGTTACGCAATTCGTCTTTCACCAGAAGTCGAAGTCCGATAATGTGCTATTACTTTAAATAATAAATTTTGCGCACTTATGTTATATTGAAAGTAATAGCACATTATTGGAATTCGACTTTCATCTTAGTAATTTCAATATTTTCAGTGCTTTATAATAGTAAGATTTTATGCAATAATGAAATTACAATCATGATTTCCACATTTTATGTATAAACACATTAAATTTTACAAGATTATAATGTAAATTTGTTCAAACATTGTGCGTGTTAATTTTGCATTTTAAATCACATTCTGTTTTTGCTTTTTAAAAAAGAACGTAATCATTTAGTGTCCACAAGTTTATTTTTAAAAGGTCAGTAATAGCAATGGGCACAATTAAAAATTATAATCTGATTATTAATTATAATTAACAATTTAAAAATTACTTACGGTCGACTTGAAATTAATGTGATGTAAAACAAAATTTGATTTTTAAACGGAATTGAAAATTAAAGACAAAAATAAGAATTTAATTTTTAGTTGTTAGTTTTAATTAAATTTTTCCCAACAGTGGTGAATAAATGTCTTTTTATTATCATAAGTCTAAGTTCATAAACAATTAATAAAATCCTCGTCGTCGTCAACAGAAAACCATTAACACAACATGAGAGTGAACTTGGCGCTAGTTGTATTTCCTCTTGTGAGAATAATTACTGAGATATTCTTAACTTCACATGAGAATCTGATTTTTTACTAGTTTGCAAACGAATGTTTTTTTGGACAAATAGCGATAATAATTAAAATGTGTATAAAAAAATTTAAATTACTGTACCATAAATTATGCATAAAAATATATTATTTTGAATAAAATTAAATATTATAGTTAAAAAAAGTTTGTCTTGTATCATTTTTTTTCAAATTTGAAATTTTTTATTAGTCATATTTTATTTCCTTATTTTTTTTTTTGCACAAATTTTAAAGTAATTTTACGTTGGTACTTTGCTTTTACGCGAATTTTGAAAAATCACAGACCGCATCCCCCCTTTTTCAACGTAAGTTACGTCTATTTTTGCACAATTTCGTTTGCGCGTGTTTTCTGAGGAACCTATCTATTGCGTAAAACAAGACCCAGGTGTATATATTATTCATTAATAAATAAATTTACATTTATATGTGTGCATATTTAATAGTAATACTTATTAAAGTTTTACATAAAGATACATAATATATAAATGTATATCAATAATAATGAAAAACATAAATAAACAACTTATAATGAGAGTGTTTAAACACTGTATTTACAGAATGGTATTACATTTTCGATATCTATATTTCCAACTGCAAAATCAATAGTACATCTTTATTCGAGAGAAGATATAGTATATGTATGAAAACTCTAAATTCAAAGTACATTTTGTAGATTCTGATATTTTATGTAGTCAAATTATTTCTTTAAAAGATAATTATTTGTTTCATATGATGTTTCACACATAAGCATCATTTTATATTTACGATTATATAAAAAGAGATATTTTCATAAGTAAGTATTATTTAAAAACAGATGTTATCTTTTATATAGGGTATACAATGGAAATTAAACTAATTCATATCTCAGAAAAATGTGATCAAATGATTAATAAAATCACACAAGCAAGTAAATATGAAAGAGTACACCTTCTTCTATTTGTATTCCATCTTTATAACATACATAACATACATTTTAAAGAATAAAATATTCTGATGGTTTACAACTTAATGAAGCAATTCAATGATTTTTCTTTCTATAGTAAAGTTGTTTTCTCAAAAAATTTCATCAAAAAACTGTACCGATCTATAGGATAGACAATCTAATTTCTTACCTCCCTACTTTTTTAAATCAATTATATACTTTTAGGGTAAATAAAAAAATCATGCAAAGAAATTTATATGTGCTTTTGTTTAATGCAATAAACAAGAGAGAAAAGTTTTTTATTCAAATTTTTCAGTCTTATTTATAAGATTTTCTTATAGATGTTAGAGTAACTAGTGTAATTGTGTATATTCACTCATTGAGCTATTTCTGATAGTGTTCTAATAAAAAATGCATTATTCAACTAAAAAATATATTATAGAAATATTACCTACAATAAAAATTCATGTTTTACAATACTCATACTTTTTTATCATTTCAACAACAAATAAACAATTTTCATTATATTTTCAATATGTTATATTGGAAATATATTTTTATACATATCTTCTAATATAATATTAAACAAAGAAAAAGTAAAAACATATTTGAAATATTAAACATTTATTTGTATTATTTATAATTTACTATTGTGAATCCAAGTAACAAAATGAAACATATAACAAAAAAAATTTCATCCAAGTCCTATATTTTATTAATCGCATATTTATTTTTATTTTTAAAAAATAATAAAGTCAATTTATAATCTTACAAAACAATTAATAATAAACAATTTTATATTAATATTATTGTGGTCATAGCAACACAATTAATAATTCATAATTTAACATATCTATTACCCAATAATCAAACAAGAAAGAAAAAAAATATGACTGACATCTTACCACATACTGAAATACATCTCCAATTTCAGTAGGCACAATAAATACATATTAAAATAAATTTTATCACCTCAAACAAAAATTCTAAACCTTTACAACAAATAATTTAAATTACTGAACTTTCTAAATCTATATAACTTTACATGCATATTAATAAATGATTTAGGTACACCCTAATATTAGAATTTAATGAATACAATTAATAGTATATCTTTTTTTTTTTGATTGTGTTTGTACAGGGATTTTAAAATTTCACACTAGATTTAGTTGTAATAGACAATTTCCCTTATTTTGTGCAACATTATAATTCAGATTATCCTTTAAGTGATTTTCCTTATTTGAATTAAATTTATTGTGTTTCTTGAATTAAAACCTAGTGATTTAATTTCTCATTTTGAGTAACAATGAACAGTCTGATGGAATAATTGATGTTCCATAAATATGAGCTTCCTCTTCCAATTTAGGTTACATAATACATAATTGCTATAAAACAGCTAACCAAATATTAATGTGCAGTAATAAATAATAGTGGGCATATTATCAATGATATAACTTATGGATCTGAGATTTGGACACTTAATAGAAGAGCAATGTAGAGACCATCAAAGAAGTATGGAGAGATGCATGTTGGAGTAACAAGAAGAGATCGAAAATGCAATATATAGTTAAGAGAACAAACAAGTGTTACTGACCTCATTGAAAAAATTAAAAGGCTGAAGTAGAGATGGGCTGAACATATTGCTAGAAGAGATGATAATTTATGGATAATTGAAATCTTAAGCTAGATGCCAAGAGATTGTAAAAGACCAAGAAAGAGACAATATGTGAGATGGATGAATGAAAAAAGAAAGTGTGCATGGGTAATGTGGAGAAGAGAAACTAAAGATCGAAGAAGGTGGATTGAACTTGGAGAGACCTTCATTCTGCAAAGGATTGATAATGGTTGATGATGATAACTATTAAATAAATCAGACTTTGGCAAAATTAATAAATGTTCTTGATTACTTTATGTAGCAATAAGATGACTGATTTTGATTAGCTGATTAACTTTCAAACATTATCAGGAATTGTCAGTGATCTACTTGTTAATTAGATGAATTGATATAGAAGTAATATAAAATAAGAGCTTTTTCATAAATAAACTTTGTTTAGATTACATTGTGGCTTATTTTTTATATTAGTAGTTTTTTTTATTTTGTTTTTAAAAACATGCTTACATGTACAACAATCCTCTTTAATTGATATATTTGCACTGATTGGTTTAATGCAGTAGTAAAATATCAGACTCAGAAGTGTAAAGACCTTGGATTGCTTTGGCACTACCTGAATTCAAACATTGTATGAATTTCCGAGAAATAAAATCATCAGGATATTTAGTTTATTTAGAAGAAGTATTCATGCTTTCCCTATTTATTTTTGTATTTGTAAAGCAAAAAGAGTAGTATATACTTTGAATCATTTAATAGTTGTGTTTAAAAGTTAGAGTTTTCAAGCACATATAAATAGTTGTCTGTAGACACAAACTATTCAAGTAGTAATTTTCTGATTTTGATTATTAACCTTTTTTAAAATTAATTTATCCTTAATAAATTCTAATATTCTTTCTTTAATAATGTTTTAATTCTGAATAATCTTACTAACATCTTTTCTGAATTTTAGATTATAGCTTTTAAATCATTCAGATTATTTTTAATAGGCAGGTTTTGTATCTCTAAATATATGTGTGTGCATGTCTGTATTTACAGACCTAGACTTAAAACATTAACAGACACTTTTAGAGAAAAGGTTTTATTCTAAATCATTTTATAATTTTTATATTCTAGATCATTTTATAAGTTATATTGTTTAACAACAGTTCTATTATTTAGAAACAATTTATTTTTGTTTTGTCTGAAAAAGTTAGAATTTCACTTAATCTTTTACAAGAATGTACAGCTATGGTCAGAGGTTAATGAAAAGAGAGATAGATGTTAACTTTAGACTTGAGAAAAGGGGGAACTGTTATTCAGGTTGAGAAACTCCAGATCATTTTTTGATTGCTTACCAATAATAAATTTAAAGAAAATTTGTCAATTTTGAAAATATTTAATCAGATGGTTTAATTAATGGAAGCCATTTGTTTTCTGGTAAAAAAAATATGTGAGATCATGAGACAGACTAACATGTATAAAAAGCTGACAATAAGTCTGTTAGGGGAGAGAAATAAATTAAATTGTTGGGAGAGAAATAAACTAAATTGTTGGGGAAGAAATAAATTAGATTTGCTTTGGAGAAATCAAATTGTTCTAAAGTTTTTCTACATCAACATGACTGGCTAGAAAATATATTTTGTTATGGGCTTCCATTTTTCCCATCAAAAAACTTATGCATGTCAGAAGAGTTTGAACCCAATGTATTAAACATCTTATTACTGATTGTTAAAAATAAAGAAGAAACTGATTTCTCACCTGTCTTTTTAAATCTAAATAGAGATAAGAAATAAAATGCTGAAATTTGTGAAACCATGCTATTTCATTTATGCTTAGGCTAAGTTTAAACCCAAGCAGAATGCTAAAATATATGGAAAGCAGCAAATGTCCATGGTCTATTAAAAGTAATTATAATGAGAAATAATGAAAAAACCATTCCAGTGCCAAATGGTTCCTATAGAAGCAAGTTATTTCATCATCATTATCACAGTAAAAAGAATTGCAAGCCCAAGCTAGAATAGGACTGTTCCAGTAAACCACTGTAATTGGTAAATATATGCATGTTACATATTGGTGTGTGGCTGCTGTCAAATTCTAAATCTTCAACAAACTAACTTTAAAATTGTTTGACTCTTTGAAATTGTCCATGCCTCAAAAAAGTAAAAGAAGAACTGATAATATGAATTTTAATTATATTTTTTATCAGTTACTATTAACAAATATTTTTAATAACAAATCTATTTATTTTTTTTAAAAATCGTTGATATTAAAATGAGAATGTGTTATTGTGTATTCATTCAAGTAGTATGAAATAATGTTGATTGATATCATATTATATGTGAAGAAAGTTTAATAGTTTTTTTATTCATAATGGGAATTGACACATACACACACATTGTATTATAATTATGCTTACATGTATATTTGTTGAGCCTGAATATTAAAAATGGGTAAAAATTTAGCATTAGGGGAGATGGATTTTTTTTAGTAATTAGTGACCTAGATTATGGACAGTCAGATAGGTAATTTGGAGCTTATTTCTTGAAATGTTCTTATCTCTCTATAATCTGACTAACAGTTGTCTAATCATTTATTTATATTATGTTTAAATTTATTAGAATGAAAATATGTGTTATACGCAATAGGTAAATGTGTGCGTGCATAGAATGTTTATTTTTTAAAAAATAAAAATGTTTTAGGATATAAGATTTATTTATCCACTATAGAAATTGGTACACACACATTATCCTACATGACATAAACATTGAGTAGATGTCATTAAAAGAAAAGGGGGAAGATTTTTAGTGTTATTAATATTATTATTTAAAATGTAAACAATTTGTCATTATTAATCATGTAAATTTTTATATTTGCATTATTAATGATTAATCAGTAATAAATGTTAATTTGTTTTTATTAAAAGAGGCATATATCTTTATTAAGAGTTATTCATTGTCTTGTTAATTATGACCATCATCATCATTGATGGGTCTCAATTGGTAATATATATTTTAAGTCATAATTTAAATATAACAATGTTTCAATAAATAATTATAGGTTCATAAAAATATAAATTTTACATTGTGAGTAAAGCTGTGGCTAGAATCATCATCATCTTATTAATCAATAGCTTAAATAAATGGGTTTAATTGCATATAAATAATATTTTTCACTGTGCTTGTGTATTATTTGTAAGCCATTATAAGATGATGATTACCATCAAAGTTCATCACCTATAAATCTACAGTGTGTAATATGAGCTAGCAAGACTTATGAGAGTGTTTAATATGCACTTATGATATTAAATCTTAAATAATAGTTAATCTGATAATTTTATTTGCACAACTCAAGAATCATAAGAATGTTTTGTTTTGCTTAATGTTAGTGGAAATGTGATATGGTTCTAAAATACAAATTTGTACATCCTGTTATAAACAGTGTACCAGATGGGTTCAAACCAGGTACATCTATAAGTAGGTATATAATGTAACTTTGTTTAGGTTTAGACAACCTAGTGGCACCCAGATAGACCATATATATACAAGTAAAAACTTATAAAATGCTTAAAAGCCCATACTAGTTCATTTTGTCATCATTTTCCCTCAAGCCATTTAATTTATTTTATTGATATTTTATTAGTAATACATAATGGCTAATATTTTTATAAGCTACAATATATAATGATTAGGTTCTACAATATATAACCAATCAAATTAATTGATATATATATATATATATATATATATATATATATATATACACACACACACACAAACTACTTTGTACATCTGAGAATCCACATTAGAAATAATAGGTTCAATTTCTATTAAAATAATAAATGTTTGAGAATTTACGGAAAATTAAAGTGATGGAAGTGACAAAAAATGAGTCTGCTATTCTACCACTACATCAAACTACACAAGATAACTTATCTAAGTACAATGATTGCATATTTGAATACATTTATAGTCAAACACATGTATGCTATAGAATTAAACCTTATAATGTAAATTTTAAACATCCCACAATGAGTGGAGACAATTTCTATCCACATATGAACACTCTATAAAATATTAAATATTACATTTTAATATATATATATAACAAAATGGAATGATGGTTAATATAAAGAGATGGGGAAACATCATAATCCCCATTGACTAATCAAAAACAATGAATAAATGTAAAATGATAAATATATAATGAATATCAACAAATAGAGCAAAGAATCAGCACTAGAATAATAATATAAATACACTATTAATTATAAATTACATCACCAGCATTAAACAAGAATAATCAACAGTCATCTTCTGTGATTAGATGTAAAAGAGGTACATTAAAACAATTTAATTATTGAGCCATTGTTAAACATTGGGAAAAATATGAAACAATCATTCTGGATGTACATACTAAAGAGCTAATGTATCTACTATAAACGATAATGCTGGAATCTGGGTATAATCTGATTATCATCAATATTCATCACCTTCTGGTACTATGAATGATGTTATCAACTATCAACTAATTTTTAATCTGTATAAAATACAATGAATTTCAAAGGTGATCTTGAAATTTGAGTCATTCTCAGAATTCTTTGGATTTCCAAAAACAAACAAACTTTAACATAAATAAATTAACCACCATTGCTCTAGGGCTGGACCCTAGGAACTATCATTCTGAACTAGAAAAGTATACACACATATTATAATTCTATTTTAAAAGTCTTATTGGAATAATTTACAATTTTTTTAAAATACTATGTTATATTGAAATCAGATCACACATACTGACAATTCACAAAAAATCTGGAGAAATAAAGACATTAACATTACTATTTTTTAAAAACAAATATTTAATGAATTAACTAACAAATTAATTTTAAAAATTGAGAAAGTATATAGTATGATAATTCCAACAAAATATAACTATATACAAAATAATATTAAATTGTTAATTTTAAATACTTAATTAATAATTTACTATCTGGTGTATTCCCTCCATTTTAATAATTAAATATAAAAAAATGTTTAACTAATAAAAGATAAAAAAAAATTAAATTAGCTAAAACCTTTTTTATATAAATTTAGAGGAAAAACCAAATAAAAAACATGTTTTAAAAAAAATTAATAAAAGTTATTCATGATTATAAAATATTTATATTAAAACTTATTTGTAAATTAGATGTGCACATTACAATATACTTTCACCATGGATGTTTTCAGTCTTTTTTGGATAAGTGTAATTTCATTTTCTTTTATGTTGGCTTCCTTCACTGAATTTAACCAATCCTCTTTTTTCTAGAAACTCTCTTATTAATGTTTTCTTTTGTAGATTCATATTTTGATTAAGATAACTTCTTAATTAACACAGATTGTCAGAATAATTTACACAGTTAAATTTATCAACTTTTACAATATAACATTTTCAGGTTTCACATAGGCTGAATTTATTCATTTTTCCAATCAACTAATTTGAAGTTAACTACACATAGAATGAAATAATCATATTTTTGATGGAAAAAAGGCTTGTTGCACATTTCTGAAGGGATATTTTCTTTCATCTAGATTTTCAGTAAACAGACTACATAGTGAATTTAGATGTTCAGTTACTAGTTACACCATAGCACGTGATTGTTAAAATCCAATTTAAAATTCATTTTTAAATTAATAGTGTACCGGTCGAAAACCACCACCCCCAATGTCAAATCGGATTCAAACTCAGCTTAACCAACACCGAATTCAAACCCAACCCAACAGCTCAGATAGTAGTCATCGACGGCACAGTGCTATGCGCCAAGAACTAGTTCAATGGTTGGTGAGGACTAGAGACCCTTGCACTGACACGAATATCTAATAATTAATTACTTTGAATACTTTTTAAATCAAATCATATGTATGTTCGGGTTGCCAACACAGACAGCGAGTATTAACATTTAAATAATTATAAAAAGAATGATGAACTAAGAAACCAAGTATGTTAGAAAATATTTAATAATAATCATAATTTGTTTTGTTCACTAAAATATAGATTGCATTAGTTACCTCTAGTCTTTAAAAGAATTTATAAATATAATAAGAGTGGCGGTCCTTATCATATGCCAACAAGTATTACACAACATGGGATTCTATGTCTATGCCCCAGAGAAATATAAAGGCAGATAAAGGTATTCATTAAGAACGGAAATGATTGTTCTAATTTTATTACGGTGGAATGTGAGATTTATTTTCACATTCGGAAATCTATTCATGAAGAGCAAAACGTATTTTAAGGCATAACTTTAATCTTGATTTGAAAACTGATTTAAACTAAATATATTTGAGACTTGGTTCGACTTTAATTTAAATCACTTCATCACGAATTACGAGTACGGAGCGGGTTTTACCGGGACAAAGATGCACGGTACTGACGAATTACAAGGCAGAGAGTAAAATTGAAAGATGATCGCTAGTCGATGATCGAAGTCCTATGGCGGCTTGCATTTGGCAAGTCTTACGCCCTTTGACTAATGAATAGGAAAGGAAGTACTGTCTTCCTCGAGAAATTTAAATATGATCACCGACCAGCCTAACGGAGCGGAAGATGGCCCTACGTCAGCAACGTTTGATGATGATGACTTGATAGTCATCGTTGGAAAATAAAACCCATGTAGAATGCTCTACGTGATGACTTGACCAATTAATTAAAGTCAAACGAGCTTTTATCGAACTATTTTAAAACATTTATAAACTATATTAATTATGCCCCAATATCGTGCCCTTCCTGAATATTAATATAAAATAACAAAAGTGGAATTAAAATACATTTAACCCTTTATCGACCTTTTTGCAAAACATTTTAAATATATATATATATGGATAAATAAATCAATATTAGTGAAGCAAGAAATAACATTTTAACATTACGTGAGTATATAAACACTTGTAACTTAGGAGCTGGGGACATAGGTGAAAAACAGAGCAAATAATTTATGATTAGCTAATTATAAAAATAGTAAACGTATAATATTTTCTTTCGACTCGATGATTAATAGAACTTATAAATTTAGTTCTAATGGGCGAGAATAACTATTTAAAATCTATATTATATTATTTGCGTGAGGCAAATAGAACCAAGGAGCTCATCGAGTCGAAAAATTATTGGCATATAATTTTAAATACGACATTAATAAAGCACACAAATATATATATTAAATGAACCGCCAAGCAAGAAAAGAAAGAGTTTAAAGACTAGAGATTTAAAGAATTACGAGATAAATTTACAGTAGCATGAATAAAAGGTGTTACAAAGATTTACATTAAAGAATAAAAGAGCTCTTAAAAAGAAGGAGTATAAAATAAAGTTCGAACTGGCCAGAAAGTTTAACGTTCATATTACCATTCCGTGCTTGTCCTTAAGTTACTCCTCCAAGTTGTTGAAACGTAGGCATCATTGGTTAACTACTGGAGTAGTATTTTAGTAGCTTTCATTATTTTAGCAGAATGATCGATCCGGAAAAGGGTTCAGCAGCTCCAGTGAAGATTTCTTGGGACTTTAGGAACCGTAGCCAGATTCCTGATGTTCTAGCCCTCTATCATGATGTATTTAATTTTTTATACGCACAGAGTTCACTGCACTACTCTACAACAAAGCTAGCCCCTTCTCCTGACTTTTCAGGGCTATATATATTGTCCAGATGCCTTAAGGCTAGCGCTCATTTTATTATCCATTAGTTGTTTTCAAATATATTCCCTCGATAAGGCTTTCAAACTAATTTTTGAATTCCTTTCATAATTAGAAAATGAATTCTTAAAATCTGAAATGATTTTAATTAGAAATTGAATTCTTATCTTTTTCCAATTAATAAAACTTTACTGTTGTTTTTGAGAATTTGAGAGCTTATCGAAAGAATGTAGTTTTTAATCAACAACACTTTAACAAATTATTTAAAATTAAAAAAAACAAGTATTCCCGACGCAATGAAACTTTCGAACAATTATATATTTTTAATATTTACAAGTATATACGCACAATCCACGCAATTTAATATATATATAAATTCATGAATATTTTCTCATGAATTTATTTAGAGAATTGATCAATTTTAAGCTAAACTAATTAATTTTAATACGCATTTGAAATAAATTATTTATTATGGAAATTAGCGTGGATTGAACGTATAAAGCCCCATTGCATCGGAAATTTAAGGTTAGTATTAGGGTAAATAACATGAAGCTAGGATCGAACTCAGATCCGACTGCTTCAATAGTGAGATGTGTCTTACTTCTAAATACAAAACTATTTATAACTGTTATTTCACAACTAAACAACTGCTACTGTTTACATAACAGTTGAATCAAGAATGACTGTTCATTACAAAACATTGAGGTTTACTGCTTTTAGCTATCCCCATATTATTTCTTTGGAATAATCCTTTATCCATCTAATCATGTTATCTCAGACATGATAGCATTAAATCCAAATTACAAAAAGTTACTTCTGTTCTTTTTTCTTTTAATTAAAAGAATAAACATAATTTTTGCAATTTCCCTTAGTATAATTCTTCAGTTATTTTTTGATGTGAACAACATTACTTTTGACTTTAGAGAAAAACACACTTGAATTAATTAAAACAAACAAAAATGTTAAACCGTTTTTTAAAAAGCCTGATAAAGAATAGATAAAATTTAAATTATTTATCTCCTTTATTATTAATTTTAAAAAGTTAAACAAATCAACAAATTACTGAATAGAGTAAAAAAATATATCATTATTTTTTAAATAAAAAAAAAGGAAATAAAATTACTAAACAGAAAGAATTTAAAAAATATTATTTGTTTTATTAAGTTTTTATATTTTTTCCTTTCTTACACTATTCTTAACAAATTATAAATATTCACATTATTATTTTTTAAAAATGATTGGGAATCCTTATATAAACATTTAAGAAAGTAAAACTTTTAAATAAATTACTGCTTGATATTATAAAAAAACCTAGAGAAAGACAAATCTTATCATTTTACTATTCTAAATTTACATTAATTTATTAAGCTTGTACTATCTGACATGGTCAGAGATGGCTTCATTCTACAAATATTCTTAATCTTTATT
Organism: Epiperipatus broadwayi; assembly: GCA_028023455.1. NCBI lineage: Eukaryota > Metazoa > Onychophora > Udeonychophora > Euonychophora > Peripatidae > Epiperipatus > Epiperipatus broadwayi. The sequence continues at coordinate 15,546,615 of JAQFVV010012398.1, read as the reverse complement.
ACCACAATAGTTGACAATTATATACATACTCTGTTAAAATAAATATTATATATATATAATGACTAAATATCCCACTGGTAGGAAAAAATATGTAGCCAATCAAATTAATTCACACTGATAGATTATGATATTGTGAAATATAATTCAGCTATGCTATGAATTATTTTAATAGGGAACTGATATATATATATATATATATATATATATATATATATATATATATCAATACAATTGTTAAATAATAAATGATGTTATAGTAAATGATACACACTTCCAATTAGAATTTGGAGATAGGATAGTATAACGATCTGGAGAATAGGAGACTTAACATAATCTACACTACAGGGCGCCACTAGGCATTTGAACCTAGAAAATTTATAAAGTAGGCAGATACGTAAGTAAAAAAAAAAAATTATTTTATTTTATATATTTTGATTTCGGTCATTAGGCCATTGTCAATAGCTCAGTGGAATAGCAGAGATTTATATTTTATAATAAATTCTTATCTAAGAATATATAAAAAGGAATAAAATAAGCCATTGACAGTAATTATACACAGAATAATTTATTTATGCACATATATAATATTTAAAATTGTTTAATTATCAGTTATATATTTTAAAATTTAATTTACATTTTTAACTTTGATTTTTGATTTTAATTTATATTTAATTTTTATAAATTTACATTTTAATTTTTTATAAGTTCGCACAGATGGATTTATAAAAGTTTGTTTTATAATGTTGAGTATAGATCGGTTACATAGATTACATGGTTAAAAACATTTCAAAATAAACATAAACAATCAAAATACAAAGTCATTGATACAGTCAATTGCAGAGGGAATACAAGAAACCCAATGGCATTCTTCATAAGATACCACATTGACACCAATAACTTAAAAGCTATCTGAATAAATACATTGTAGATACTCACCATAAGGTATCATTATTTACCGACTGTCTATATTATTTTGATCAAAGATGAACCAAAAACATAATTAACCGATAACGAATCTATGCAAGCATCTATACCCAACTTAAATTTAATGCATTTTTATTTAGAGTGTCGATTATGAATAGACTACATAGATTTGCATTTGAAAGAAAATATTCTATCCTTATTTAACCTTAGGCCAAAAGTTCGCAGTCAAACCAATGTCAATCCATCTGATATATCGATGCATTCAGTGTAATATGAATACGGCAGCACAAAAGGTTAAGAGAAGAAATTGCCTCTCATCAGATAGGAATACCACATCTACCTGATGAGAAGAGCAATAAAAAAACTCCATAGGAAAGGACTGTGGTCATTTTGCCATCTTACGATCGTATTCCATAGGCAAAAAGGAAGTGTGCGGCATATAAAGCGATTCTGCCTGTAGCGGATCTCCTACTATATCTACTATTACACCAATATATCCAATCTATTGACCTAATTCAACTACGAAATAAATAACCTAAGATTACCCTCCTCTAATAAAACTTTACAAATCTATATAGCCATTCACGCCTGACTTAAGTTTAACATTTATATAATTTAATTTAACGAAAAACAGAAATCATAATAAAAACTTAAAAGAACAAAAAAAATGGATATGATTTTACAAAAGAAATACATCAAATTAAAATTAGTTATTAATAAATAAAGTTGGTCAGATAGGATTCTATTTCAATTATTTTAAATACGGAACAAGTTTTAAAATTAAAGTTCTTATTGTTTAGTATACTGGAGTTTTAGAAATAGATTTAAAGCTTAGAGTTCATAAAGTTCTTACGGTTTTAACAAGTCCGTAGTTTCTAATTTCTTGCAGCTGCTTGCCATTTGGATGCCAGTGTTAATTCCCCCAATGTCCTGTGGTCCTCAATATAGGAAAAACGATGTCATTTCCTTTTTTTTAACAAAACTGAAGGGATTGAAGAGTGCGTCTTTTCAATCTTTTCTCCTTCAACTCCGCATTAACACATACAGTCACATCTCTTCCTCTAATTTTCTTTACTCAACTGAAATTTTATTTCCAAACTTTTTCTTTTATATGTAACTTTGGGATCCAATGGACATTATGTCATTGAGATGATAATCCTTCCATTGAGGTCCGATTTCCTGATGGATTTCTTTCATTTGTCATTTTTTCCTATTGTTTTCTCCTATCTGACCATTACTTATACATTTCAAATGCCCAAGGAATAGTTCACTTGGACTAATTAAAATAATCATTTCCATTTTTCAATAACATTAATTAATTTGTTTTCAAACTTAAAGATATATTTTTATCTCTAAATCTTTTTTAAGTTTTTGCTTTTATTTTAATAATTTTTTTCATCTGTGCGATTTTATATATATATATATGAGTTTAGTATAGAATTTTAAATTTCAATTTTTAATTCTTAAAAAAAAAAGTTTTATTTGCGAACTTTTATTTTTTTCATGTTTAATAATAAAAAAACAATGTAACGTCGTATGTGCCCGTGACAATAGTAAAAAAGTGATTCCATTTTTTATTATTATATTGTTGAGTGATAAGTATGTATTGATTTACTATAATTAGCATTTATTAATTAAACAATTGTATTCAATGTTATATATATATATATTCACATTGTGTTTTATATATATATATATATATATATATATATATATATATATATATTATACAAAAATGTAAAATTTCCTTCACTCTCAGGTTTGAAACATATCATCATCATAGCATCACATACCATAAGACATTACATTATTTAATCTTTGGAAATTATTTTAAACATGAATCATAAATAAATAAATTGGGTTATAACACATTAATAAGACTTTTATTTCAATTACTTATATCCAGGAAACATGTGATACACACTAGTGATGAAATGAATAAGAAAGAGATTTTATTTGTGCTCAAGATCACGTGAAACTTTATTATAATTAAAATTAAGATAGTGTAATCTAAATAATCTTAAAACATTGAGATAACTCCAATACTACATAACATAAATTTTAACGACTGACTTTTGCATAATATATATCTTATAACTCAAATGTTATTATATTTGTGTTATTTGAATGTTCTGATCATGCAAATGATGATAATGAAAACAAAGTAAGAATAAAATAAACATTTTATTAATAATATCAAATATAATAATTATAAATATCTTATAAATTTGTATATTCAAAATGAAAAATAATTACAATAATATTTTAATAATCGATTTAAATTCATAATAGAAAACATCTATCACTTATGAATACATAGTTTTCTCTTTATTTCAAAAGCTGTCTATTATTCTAAATATGTCATTAGTAAAATTAACAAACTATGTTGCCAACAAAAGAACAATGTAAAGTTTGGAAGGATGTATAATTTTCTATGCTTATACAAAATAACTACTCAAGTTTAAACAAAAAATGTTTTATCAAAGTCTTTCTTTGCACATCCAATATTCATGCTATGAATATTAACACTATTACCATTTCAAAAATCAAGAGCAAATAAATATGAAGGTCATAACAAATGTGGTTTAACATCTTATTACTAACATCAATAAATAGGAATGGCAAAATGATGGGATAATCAAATGTCCACATTATCTACAAGTGCAAAATTAGCATTAGTATCATATCACTAATCTAAATAACCTGATGAAAACAAACCATTATAAACATTGCTCAATACAATATATAATCATCGATAATGAATTGTACTCATACTTCAAAAAATATATGAAAATATTTGCTAATACATATTATTTATCATATAATAACAATACTAAAAACAAGGTTTGAAAGACTGATAAAATGCATTGTATTAACAATAAAACAATTAAGCATAAGTATTATAAGTCAATGATTTTATCAAAAATAATACATCATCTCCAAAAGCACATTCATTCATCCAAATTTTTTGTTAAACAATCCTATATCAAATATTCATATTACTTTTGTTAATACAAAAACACAAATGTTTTGGGAGTTCCAACATCCATACATGAGACACATAAATAAGTTATTAGCAAAATATTAAGTGAATATGAATAACTTACACATAAATTTATATATAAAAGAAAAAAAAGTTTATTTTTCTTTTACCACTCGTAGACAGATTATGAGTCCTGACATCACTTATTCTAAGTCCTTTTAATAATATTCCAGTTTGAATATTACTTCATTATAATCCAGACTACTTTATTTAAAATATTCCAATGTTCAAAGATCACAATTCGATAAGAAATACTTTAATATCTGACGCATACAAATAGAGCCGTAATACAATACAAAGTAATATGAAGTTCAAAGTACTTTATTTCTTTCTATAACACAGGAAATAGAATATTCCAATGGAATAAAGTACACTTAAGGAAATACATTTCACTTTGAAATAAATGCAAAATAAAAGTTAATTTTTCACATTATCTTTGGAAAATAAAACACAATTCCTTGGAATGTGTTAATCGTTCTTTTTAGAAATTACAAAAGCGTATCACTGTCAAAATAGCTCATAATAAAGACAAGGCAAATATATCTCAGATATTCATAATTTAAAAATATATCTCAACTTATTTAAATATTCCTCAATTCAGCATACAGTTTAAATGTTTGTTACAGCCAAAAACTTAGCAGGACAAAGAATAAAGTTGTGACTAATAATATAACAGCAGAGCACAAAAAAGCTTATATTTAATTGCAGGATTAAGAGTTAATAAATTATTCATAAAATTAAGCATACTTTCTTGTATCAAGAATTCAGCAATAATGTTCATTTTAAATTCAAGCATGAATACAACAAAAAATTGATAGTTGATATACTTCTTAATAATGCAATTTCTATAATCATGCTTTTTCTGATATTAGCAAATCAATGCTACGGTTAGATGTTTCCTTCTGTCAATAAAGCAAATTTTTAGTTTCCGCATTGTGTATACTTAGTGGATATATTGTACTAAGACAAATGGGTTATTTGCAGGAAATTCTCAGCAGTCAATTCTAACCATCCATTATTTTAGACATACAATAGACTTATTGGTAAATTAACAAGCTACTTAGTTAGCTAGTTAATTAAGTAGATAAGAAAATAGAAAAGTAGATGGAATAAATTTAAAAATTTTCAACACATGATAAGCTGTATTTATAAGACAAGTCATGTGATCTCATCAAAATCTATGATCAATAGATTTGGGGTGTTATTAATCGATAATTAATATGATCTCAATTAGTCATCAAGGCAAATATTCTAATAATAGATTTTTTAAAATAATTGTCTGGGTTTTAGTACATAACAAATTAATATTACATGTAAATATCCTTTATTATTAACAATAAATTAAATATAATAATAATAATAATAATAATACATTTATTTAACTTTTTTTAAGAAGTTCTCAAAATTTAATATACTTTTTAAAGAATAATAAAATTTTAATTTCAATATTGCAATATTAATAATATTAGATATTAATTTCTTTAAACAATAAACTTTAACTGTAACCAATTCCTTTTAAATTTTTCTCTTAGTCAAAATAATTATTACACACATACACACACTTGTAAGATTTAAAATGTTAGTTACAAACTGTATTAATTATTTGTATAATAAAATATTATTAAATTATTTAAAATGTTTGTTTTAGTATACTTATTTACTCTACTTTTAACTTTAATTTTAAATTAAAAATGAATTTCATAATAATAGGAATGTGAAATCGAGAGATTTAACAGATATAAAGTTATAAGATTAACTTAATTGATATTTTAATTTTCTTTTTTTAAAATTTTATTTAGACACATTTAATATATAAATTAACTTATTGGAAGAAAATAATATTTATAAATATATCAACATTATACACATATACAGTTCTGTATGCAAACCTTAAGGTTACAATATATATATATGAATGCATGTGTAGTATAAGAAAACACGCGCATCAGTGTGTAGCTCAATGAGATAATTCTGTTCGTTATTTACAGAATATATAATGATTAATTTATTTATATCTATAAATTATTTATAAAAATAGTAAAAAATAAAAAGTATTCTGGATATAAAAATCCTTATCCGTGTAACGATTACTTCTTCAATGAATTGAGAGATTCTATAATTTTGTTATTATTTACAATTATAAAAGATTTAGAAAAGAAAAAAAACTCAAAATAGTTTAATTCTATATTCAATAATAAAACATTGGGGAAAAAATAAACAATTTATTGCTGTATTATGACATAAATGGTGTACTTCTTCAAATGCATTAAAAAAAAAGATATTAACCATTTGAAATTCAAAAGAAACAATGAACAACTTTTGTCATTGAGAAATTGACAAAATTTGCCTTTGTCGAAAATGTATTTAACAATTTCAATTTCAGAAAACAATACCACTGCAAAAGCAACCCGAAACACTTTATAAATTTTCCTAATAATTACGTACATAAGTACATACACAACACATATATATGAGTTATTTTTTCTCCTATAGTAATCTTATATATACACCTATGTAATATTTTTAATAGATGTTTAAGATGGAAATATTTAATGTGTGGAGTATCCCATTTATAATTATTTAATTAAAAAGCGATGTTACATAGGATAATAGTCAATCAAGGTGATCTACCCCATGCCTTTTAATTAAAAAAGAAAGTGTCAAGCTATTGCTGACAGTTTTACGTTCTCTCTTAAAATATATGTAACAGTTAACTTTGATTGACCATTGTTCTAAGTAAATAACTTTCTAATTAAATAATTATATATGGAAAAATAGACACCTTAAATATTTTCATATATATACATTTCAAATTTCATTTCTTGGCTAAAATTTTCATAAACATTAATTATATTTTTCTAGTTATAACTATCTATGAAACCACAAAAATCAAATACTAGATTCTTCATTTACTGTTTCATCTAGTAAATCTTTATATGATATAACATTATATCTACTGATTTAAATTTATAGAAAGATACCAAGCATAGTAAAGTCAAAGCAGCTCTTTGTAATCGTAAAAATGAAAAGATTGTAGCCTCCGATAAAATACCTGGAGAAGTTTTAAAATATGGTTGTAGTATAATATGGTTGTGGTATGATAGCTACAAAAATTTTGGAATTTATATAAGAAAGGTATATCTATAAAGTTGTGCCACCTAGTCTTAAGGATACTTTTCTTATCAAGTTTTTAAAAACACAGAAAGTAGACATGATTGCAATAATTATTATAGAATATCAGTATTATTGTCTAATATATGAATTTAAACAAACCCCACATTGCATTTCATATATACCATGAGATTTCAGAGGAATTTTATTTTTAGGGTGTGGAAATACTTCATTATTTTTTTAAATATTGTATAAATTATGTGGATATTATTTTTCTATAAAACATTAATATCAGTTACTCCCTTTATAAATGGCAGAATAATCTTTATTTTTGAAGAATCAAAATCTTTTTTCTTATTATATATAAAAAAGCCCCATTAATAATTTTGTGATCAAAACCATTATGAAAAAACATGCATAGATATCTTGATAAAAATGGCTGTTATCAGAAAATCTCTTAGTTCTATCTAACAATGTCTTTGTCACTGAAAATAATTGTGCTGGATGGTGATGAAAAGAAAAATGTAGATAACCCTTAATGTGTGTTCACTTTCCATATATAGGATGGGATAAAGGACCAATCCTTCCTTTTAATAAAAACAGCTAAGAATGGAAGTGGGTTATTATTTTATACTTCTAAAGTAAAATCACTATTCAGTACAATTACTTTCAATGGCAAATATATTGTTAGAAAGAACTAAGAGATTTTCTGATGTCAGCCATTTCAACCAAAATATCTATGTTTTAAAAATGCTTCTTCATAATGGTTTTGATCACAGAATATTAATAGGGCTTTTTTTATATAATAAAAAATATTTTGATACTTCACAATTTAAGACTGTTCAGCTATATATAAAGGGAGTGATTTAAAAATTGGCAATGTTTTAAAGAAAAATAATATTCACACAATTCATGCCACATTTAAAAAAATTAATGAAATATGTCCATACCCTAAAGATAAAATTTATTTGGAGGGTCATGTTGTATATGAAATTCCATGTGAAAGTTTGTTTACATTCATACCTTGGATAGATCAATCATAAAATAAACATAAGGAAGAACACATTTTGGCAATTAGAAAAATATCTAATTCATTGGCCATTTATTCACATATTAAATTAACTAACCATGACATCAATTTTAATAAAACACATATTCTGGTAAAAATTAAACAATATGATCAGAGACTGCTAAGAGAAGCTATAAAAGTTTTTAAAAAGTCTAAGACCATGAACTAAAGAAAATTATCAATAGTAGGAAAAAGTTATGGGAGGATAAAATATTGTTTAAAATTTAGAATTTGAAAATGAGGAGAAAATAACAAAAAAAAATAATGTTTTAAATCTCATCACACACATTCTAATGATTTGAGAAAGAAGAAGCACTGAGGAAAGTACTTGTTGCTGTGATAGAACATCACATATTTAATTTTTACATTTTTATTATACAGAAGTTTTTGGAAATAATACAATATATATAATATTTAAATATATATATATATAATCAGTGCTCAGTTTATTTTAAAATAGAAATTCTTTAAACTTTAATGGACAAGCATCAATCTTCTCCACTCTCCAACTTTTCAATGATCCATTTCATAAAAAATCTGAGGATGGAAATGATCAACGCCCTTGTTGATGCCAATATTATTGTCATATCCATGTTGACCTTAAGTCATTCTGACCTCTCGCACATAAAACTTAATTATACAGAAGAGGGATATGTATATTTAAATATTACATATTCAGCATGTATTCTGCCCATCCCTCTTATGTGTGAGGAGTGTGAATAATTGAAAGTCAACATAGGTATGATAATAATATTGGCATCAACAAGGGCTTTGAGCATTATATCCTCATATTTTCAATGAAATGGATTCCATTAAAGTTTAAAGATATGCTATCTTAATATAAACTGAGCACTGATTGTATATATGTATGGGAGATGGTGATCTGGACTAACTAACGAATGCTGGTTCAGCATAAAATACATATTTTAGAGACCATTTATCTTTTTCACATGTATATGGTCATGTATATCAGTTGTATAAAAATGTTTGGATAGATATAGGGAGCTAGAAAATTCGAGTTCAAGCCCTTTATAATTACATTAATTTTAGTATAGAAACTAAATATATTTATATAAATATTACATATACAGCCTGTATTCTGCCCATCCCTCTTCTATATAATTACATGGATATATTAAGATACTATGTGTGAGAGGTTAGAATAACTTAAGGCCAATATGGGTATGACAATAATATTAGCATCAATCTGGTTTTGAGCATTCCATCCTCAAATTTTCAATGAAATGGATGTTTGGAAAAATAGAGAACATTGAAGCTTGTTTATTAAAGTTTAAAGATTTGCTATCTTAATATAAACTGAGCACTGATTGTATATATGTATGGGAGATGGTGATCTGGACCAACTGATGAATGCTGGTTCAGCATAAAATACATATTTTGGAGACAATTTATCTTTTTCACATGTATATGGTCATGTATATCAGTTGTATAAAAATGTTTAGATAGATATAGGGAGCTAGAAAATTCGAGTTTAAGCCCTTTATAATTACATTAATTTTAGTATAGAAAATGTAAATATATTTATATAAATATTACATATACAGCCTGTATTCTGCCCATCCCTCTTCTATATAATTAAATGGATATATTAAGATACTATGTGTGAGAGGTTAGAATAACTTAAGGCCAATATGGGTATGACAATAATATTAGCATCAATCTGGTTTTGAGCATTCCATCCTCAAATTTTCAATGAAATGGATGTTTGGAAAAATAGAGAACATTGAAGCTTGTTTATTAAAGTTTAAACATTTGCTATCTTAATATAAACTGAGCACTGATTGTATATATGTGTGGTAGATGGTGATATGGATCAACTGCTGAATGCTGGTTCAGCACAAAATACATATATTGGAGATCATTTATATTTTTCACATGTATGTGGCCAAAAGCATCAGTTGTATAAGATAGATTGGATAGATGTAGGGAGTTTTGAAACTTTGAGTTCAAGTTCCTTACTGTATATATATATATATATATATATATATATATATATATATATATATATATATAGTCAATAGATGGAGCTTTACCAAAACCTCCAACAAGTATATATTTGTTTACATAAACATCAAAAGAGTCAGAATTCACTATCTTTTTCATTGGCTCCACCTTCAAATCAGCTGATTTCATGCTAGGGCTAGAAACTAGATCTAAACACTGACTCCAAGCATTTATGCAACAAGTTCCTATCAGTTTGCAAGCATGAATTTTTCAGACATGTAATGTCTTCAAACCCAGCCTAACAAGCCATAGCTATATGGGTCTGATATCAGTTCAGTTTTGCCACATAGTCAAAGCCTCTGCAATATATATCATTGTAAAAACCTTTAAAGGTATATTTATAAAAAACAAAGCAAGTTATATATCACGTAACTTGCTATTGCTTGCATTTATGATCAATAGATGGAGCTTTACCAATACTTCTGACAGGCATATATTTGTTTACATAAACATCAAAAGAGTCAGAATTCACTATCTCTTTCATTGGCTCCACCTTCAAATCAGCTGATTTCAAGCTAATTTGCTATCATATATTGCAGAGGCTTTGACTATGTGGTGAAACTGAACTGATATCAGACCCATGTAGCTATCTGGCTTGTTAGGCTGGATTTAAAGGGAGTCAGTGTTTAGATCTAGTTTCTAGCCCTATCCTTCACTGATGATAGCAAATTAGCTTGAAATCAGCTGATTTGAAGGTGGAGCCAATGAAAGAGATAGTGAATTCTGACTCTTTTGACATTTATGTAAACAAATATACACTTGTCGGAGGTTTTGGTAAAGCTCCATCTATTGATCATACATGCAAGCGATAGCAAGTTACGTGATATATAACTTGTTTTGTTTATATATATATATATATATATATAAAAGCAGGAAGAAATTGAAGCATCCAATGAGATATATCGCATTCACAATCTTATCACCAACATCCATCAGCCCAAGTTTGATGGATGATTGTTATAGGATTGCAACATGATATAATTCATTGGAAGCTTCAGTTTCTTCCTGTTTAAATTTATATAATCTAAATCAGTGGTCTTCAACCCTTGGTCCTTGGACTGGTGCTGGTCTGCAGAAGTGTTATGCCAGTCCATGCTAGACTGGCAGGAAGGTTTGTAATAACAAAATAATAAGATTTTAAACTTTTAATTAATATAAACAATTTTTTTGCGCAATTATTTAAATAAAATTAATTATAAATCAAAACTTTATTTAAATTATTAGATAATACTATAATTACTAAATAATAATCAAAGGAATTTATCTGAAAATGCAATCTTTAAAAAACAAAGTGTCAATCTCATGATAATTGCACCACTCCTTACATGTCTATACTTAGTAATCATTTCTGTATTGCATCAGCTCATTTAATGGCCACATATAGCAAAATTTTTTATTGCATTTGTATCAACTTTTTATTTTGTGTGTGACATTTTTTGAAATTGTAAACTTCACAAAATGGAAACAGATCACTGATGATGATTTCCCTTCATCAAGAACATAAATCTATTATCTTTTTTTTTTTTTTAGCAAAGTGACATCTTTATAATGATTGTTTTATTTCTGTGAGACACTTTACCAAAACAATCTTTCGTTCTGTTTCTTTTTTTTAATTGGGTAAAAATGAGATTAAAATATTACCAGATTCAAAATTAAAAAAAAAAGTTTTTTATTATACAAACTCCATATATATTGTAACCAAAATATCTCGAAGCCGTCCACCCTGATGGCTCACAAAGGTGGTAACCAACCTTCCATCACCCCTCCAAATACCCATCATCATGCCGTACTTGTTGCGGCACTATAAATTGTAACCGTAAATTATGTAATCTCAACTACGTAACGTAAGTGCACTAGGAATTACAACCTTGATCACTGATCAACTCTCATTGCACATTATCAGCTATTAAGAGCTGTATCCAAAAGCATATCATACTATTTATTTTATGCACAAAAGACCACAATCAACATTTGGGGCAATTTACTACAGACAAAATTAATGAATTAACCTAACTTTTTATAATTTATTTGATCGCAGCCAGGGTATACCGCGAAGACCTATCATAATATTATTATAAAACATATTAAACAAATTATAAGTGCAATTTTATCACTTTTAAACCTCAATTTGCGATTTTTATGGTATGCGACCCTATGGCCGACCATGTACAAGATAGCGTAATTTGTGGAACTACATAAGATTATGAAATTTTAAATCATCTATATGATTTCTAAGACAGATGCTAGTCCAGGTAAAGCTTTGCAATTAATAAACATGAATAATTGGGTTCTTTTATAATTTAATATATCCTTGAGACTCTTATTGTATTGACGAATGAAAATTTAAAAATGTTAGGTAAATATATTTAATCATATCATTATTGAATAAATCTGTTCACAAGTTTAATAATTAATTTGTATTTTATACTAGAATCAACTACGCAAAGCCACAATGATGGAAAAGGTAAATGGGATTTTATTGTACCTTACCAATCATATACTACCAAAGACGAAAAGCATCTTAATGTTTTCTCAAAATATTAATAAATTCTTATATCATGTAGACAATAATATGTAATTCAATGTATGCTCTATAATGTATGCTCTATCCAAAGTTTATGATTTCTGATGTTATGAATGACACATAGCAACGGCACAGTAAGTTTAATTATAAATCAACTTTTATTTACAAACTTTATGAACAATAAATAGTTAATTTCAATATTTTAAATAAAACATAAATAAACAAATAAAATAATTAAATGATGGTTCAATAGACTTTCTTCAGTACATTTCATAGGTATAGTTTTAAAAACCTAATCATACCTTATTTCAATCTAATATAATGAATATTGAGACAATTATTAAATTCAGCATTAACTTATGAAATATTGAACGTCATTTCCAGATTCAATAAATCCCTACTGTATACCTATAATAATATAATAAATAATATGATGTTTGTATGTTTTAGCTATAATGTAATCATTAATTAAAATGAAAATGTAAACTTACACTCCGGTAGATAATAATTAACCAACAGTTAATTATCATGAAGTACTTGAATAGAATGTCCTGTTGCCATTTATCAATCTAACCGATAAATTATGCTTACAAATGAAGAAGATGATTTGGCAGATTAACTAAAATACTTTGCCCAACTTATATCTGTGAAGCAAACATATTCCTGTGGATGTATTCATCTACACGTAGGAATTAAATAATACTAACGTTTTGCGTATTTAAACACTATCATAAAGTCATACGTATAATCACACAATTCCGCGGATTAACCACCAGCGCAGGAATGTGTGTAAAATACAAAATGGCAATTAAAATAATCTGCGGATTAACCACCAGCACAGATTAAAGCCTTTAACATACTAAAACAACATTATAATTTACTTCACATTAAAGTGCAAATCATCCCCCTCAATTCTTCTGATTATTCAGAATACGCTGACACTTTAGCAAATGTGGGTTCTTGCTTAGTAAAATATTACAATAATCAGGACAACTAATGTACTACTTATCTTGCTTAAAATAAACATGTATAATATAATGTAAATAATATTGGCATGGGAATATAAATCTGGAAAGACTCACAAAATATCTCATAAAGATTGGTATATCTCATGAATTCACTAAGTACTGTTTAAGCTTTCTCCGCAAGCGCTATTCTTTTGAATAAATATTTTATTCAACCTTTATTAATTTAAATCTAACAAATATAACTTAGGAACTTCATATGCGAGTTCATATAACGATAAAATTAAATAAATGTATTATTCATTAACATATAACATTTAACGGTGTGTGTGTGATAAAACTAAATGTAAAGCATTTTATAGTTCAAATACATGAATTTTAGCAGATGTGTATCACAAATTGGATTGTATAGCATTTTGTAACTCCTAATGTGATCCGTGGAATCCATGTACAATGTGTAGAATAATAAGTATATGAGGTAATAGCTATAACTGTAGTTAAATTCCATACATGCAATTATATCCATTTGATTAGTTATTAAAGCAATATTAGATTAACGATTTATGTGGCTCTCCAAACATGAAACAATTTTAAAACAGGATACACAGAATTTAAATGAAAATGTTTTTCATAAAGTTATTAATCCCTACATCTCTCTATCAAAAGTGTTCCAAGTTTATCCTATCCATGCAAGTATTTATTTATCCATTGCGTTAATCCAGGAATAACCAATTACAGCAATTACTTTATTCATTTTAAACTGACGATACAATTATAAAATAGCTTTGTTTAATTATTTAAAGAATGTTTATGATCCAAATGTTAAACAAATTAACTAGCAATTATTACTGGCATTATAAAATTAATTATCAATCAATAATATATTTTATTAGAATTAAAGAACGGAAATATTAAAAGATTTTGACAAATTTAACGCTTTACTTTATTTTAACTTAAACTTTTTTCTTTTTAAAAAACAAATTTTCATTTTAATAAAACTTCTGTAATTAAAACACTGATTCAAATTTTCCAAATCTTAGAATAATAAATATTTCAAAACATACCAAATTCTTGTATTTAATTCTTTCAAACTGGGAAGCTCCGACATTTCAAAAATGCGATATTGGAAAACGCTACGGTGATTTGATTCAGTTGGCCGAACGACTTGAAAAGATCTTTAAGTTTTAGTGATCCATCTTAATTAGATACCACTAAGTTATTTTATGTTTATAGCAAATTTTGTGGTAGTCTATTTACTTATTAACGGTTTCAAAATCAGCTCAGCAAATTTTACACCATTTGCCTTTACCGTTTCTGTTCTTCTTCCCACCAAAAGACAAACTAACAGACGATATTCTCCTAGAAATTCGCGCTCTTTTCTTTTATTACATTGAGACGCCTACGTAATTATTGTATTTATTTTTAATAATTAATTTTGACTGAATAAACGGTTCTGTAAATTTAATAGAAATAATAATTTAAGATCATTTTTTAAACAAACAAAACAAAAATATTATTTTTAATAATATTTTACCAAATTTTTATGTGTTGTCAAATTTTTTAAAAGTTAAACGTTTTGATATAAGTTAGTATATGGAATGAAGCAAACTTAAATTTATATTAAAATAATATAAGAAAGTAATCTTTTCAAATGCGAATCAAGCCAACCAAATCATCAAAAGAAGAAAGAGAAATTTTTATATAAGTTACATCAATTAATATATTTTATACTAAAATATATGGTTACAGTTTACTCCCCCCTACGGAAAAAAATTATCTTTCTTTAGAGTTCCCTTTACTTAAATTCTACCAAGGTACATCATAAGTTATTATTTTTATTATCCTATCTATAACTTATCATCAATTTGAATATGGTATTACATTTTACAATATAAATCCCCCTAATTTATTGAAGGTACAGGTTTTAAACTACGTGCATTGTAGGTGCCTCGGATTCCTTCAGGGGTTGAGAGCATAAATGCGTTCTCTCCCACCTGACTTTCAATCATGAAAGGCCCATTATACAAGCTTAAGAATTTTCTGAATTCGTTTTTCTTTAAGTTGCTAACATGAGGATCTTTTCATGAGGCTCCTTCTAGTTTAATGTACTACTTTTAACATTTGTTTGAATATCCTTTTTGTTAGGTGGTTTAATTCCACTAACAGAAGGTTGATTTCTATCTTGGGTCTTATTAATTATACTAGGTTGACCATTAACTCTATTATAAAATTTTGGTCGTCTATAACTACGACTCCTACTCTCGTATCTTTTATCACGATAAGGACTTCTTATTGGAGTAACATTTACATTAGCCATGGAATAGTTATGAGAAGCTCTAGCCTCCTTTCCACCTCTATATTTGTTTTCTAGGTCGCATTCACTTGTTTCAAGTGCATCTAAGATCTCTGACACTTCATCAATTGTGTACTTATCCGCAGCTATCAAAACTTGTTCGATCTGTCGAGGTAAGTTATGTCTTAAGATCCTAACTATATGATGCTCAGATAATGGAAAAGCAGTTAAAGTTTTAAGCTTGACCGCCTGTCCACGAAAAAATTGAGTATAGCTACCTTTATTAGCATTATACTTTTCTCGAGTGATTTGATAACGCATGTTATCCTGGCGATCTTCACCCCAGAAACTTGACATTATTAAATGTTTAAAATCTCCATATGTTTGAGGACAATCAAACAAAGACTGCCACCAATCTTTTGCAGCAGCATAAAGATGGTTGCTGGAGATAGCCAGTTTTTCTCGTTCTGAAAATGTACATAAAGTAAACAATTCTTCCAGATTTTGAAGAAATTCTAAAGGGTTTTCCAAATACTCCCCTTTAAATGGCTTAATCTTGAGAAATTTAAGAGCTGTAGATCCACCCATAGACATATCTGTGTTCTTGACATCATGGGCTACAGATCCAATTCCCAATGGTTTTTGGAGAATGGGAGTTGTGCGGATACCAGTAAAATTATTATCTGATACAACTACTTCTTTAACAGAGGTCTCTGTCCCATCCACATAATACTTAGTATTTTGACCAATGAAATTATCATTTTTCTCTTGAGCCTTTTGAATTTCTAACACTTTCAGCTGAAGATTTTCAATCATTGCCTCTAGTTTCTGCCCTTCCTTAAACTCATTTGATTCATTTGGCCACTCTTGACCTTTGTCCCTCACTTCCTTCAACTCTTTTTGCATCATTTCTAATTTTCCAATAAATTTAGCATTAGTCTTTTTTAACTCTTTATTTTCGACTTTAGACCTATTGATGGTTTCCTCTAAAATCTTTTCAATGCTACCCAACTTTGCTCTACTCTCTGTTGCAGATTCATTCATATTCTGAAATTTACTTTCCATTTCAGTTTTTATTTCATCAATGGATCTGGCAGATTGAGACTCTACTTCTTGAACTTTATAGTTTATTTCACTGATTATGTGGGCCAACTGACTCTTTGAGTCTTCACTTGCCACATCAAGCACCTTCAATTTAGTGTCCAAATTTTCCTCGTAGGTGATAAACTTATTTCCGATTTCTTCTATCTGAACTTCTAAGTGCTTTTTATAATCGAAGAAATTAGCTTTGATTTCTTCTAATTTGATATCGGACTCCACTTTCGCTGCCTTACAACTACTCTCTAAGGATTGAAATTTTTGGTTAAATTCCTCTACTGTTTTTACTCTAGCAGCTTCTATTTTTTCCTTCACAAATTCCTGAACTTCAGCCATTTTATTCTCAAAACTATCTAATTTTATAGACTGTTCATTCAATTTTTCATTCTGTTCATTCAATTTTTCAGTCTGTTCATTTAATTTTTCAGTCATCTCCTTTTGAGAAATGGACTGTTCATTTAATTTTTCAGTCTGTTCATTTAATTTTTCATTCATCTCTTTTTGAGAAACAGACTGTTCATTTAATTTTTCAGTCTGTTCATTCAATTTTTCAGTCTGTTCATTTAATTTTTCAGTCACCTCTTTTTGAGAAATTAACATCTCTTTTTGGGAAAGAGATTGTTCATTCATTCCAATCTCTATGCGTTGAAGCATTATCATAAACCGTTGTTGGAAATCAAAATCAGGAACTTCTTGAGTTGTCTCAGGATAATTAAATTCTTCAGAATCACTCATTTTGAGTATTTTATTACAACTATTTTAATATTTTATGAAACCAAGCTTTTACTTTTCTAAAATATGTGTTTTAGTAACAATGATCAATTAAAATCTTGTTCAAGCCGACCAACCACTAAATCCTCACCACCAATAACTATCCCAGATGGTATATATCACACTCACTAAAATAATCTGAACCCCACTTCAAATATCTGCAATATTATAACAACTACTTTACAAACCCTTGATAATTTCAACTTCTCCCAATTCAATCATAAATATTGGTATATCCTAGAATACGATTGCTATGGTCATCAGAAATCTATATAAGTAACCTGGAGAAATATAGCAATAAACATACAATATTTTACCACTATGATAGAGCATTTGTCACATGATAATATTCTTATAATATGAGAAATTAAAATTGCAATCAACAATCATTAATTAATTCAGTTCACAAATCACCATATTGCACTATGCAACAATCAATTAATCAAATCGCATGTT
The DNA here is from genome assembly GCA_028023455.1 of Epiperipatus broadwayi. NCBI lineage: Eukaryota > Metazoa > Onychophora > Udeonychophora > Euonychophora > Peripatidae > Epiperipatus > Epiperipatus broadwayi. Next base: position 15,528,336 of record JAQFVV010012398.1, on the reverse strand, counting down.
TATAAAGTGCTAAAACTGTATTTGCACACCTATAATGACTATATAACCTCAACTTCTCGGGCCGATCCCATTGTGACGCTAAAAGTTGCAACCACAACACATCGTGCCGTCCACGTTGCGCGCCAAAAGCTGTAACCAAAATATCTCGAGCCATCCACGTTGCGCGCCAAAAGCTGTAACCAAAATATCTTGAAGCCGTCCACCCTGATGGCTCACAAAGGTGGTAACCAACCTTCCATCACCCCTCCAAATACCCATCATCATGCCGTACTTGTTGCGGCACTATAAATTGTAACCGTAAATTATGTAATCTCAACTACGTAACGTAAGTGCACTAGGAATTACAACCTTGATCACTGATCAACTCTCATTGCACATTATCAGCTATTAAGAGCTGTATCCAAAAGCATATCATACTATTTATTTTATGCACAAAAGACCACAATCAACATTTGGGGCAATTTACTACAGACAAAATTAATGAATTAACCTAACTTTTTATAATTTATTTGATTGCAGCCAGGGTATACCGCGAAGACCTATCATAATATTATTATAAAACATATTAAACAAATTATAAGTGCAATTTTATCACTTTTAAACCTCAATTTGCGATTTTTATGGTATGCGACCCTATGGCCGACCATGTACAAGATAGCGTAATTTGTGGAACTACATAAGATTATGAAATTTTAAATCATCTATATGATTTCTAAGACAGATGCTAGTCCAGGTAAAGCTTTGCAATTAATAAACATGAATAATTGGGTTCTTTTATAATTTAATATATGCTCTTCCGATCTCTCTTATTGTATTGACGAATGAAAATTTAAAAATGTTAGGTAAATATATTTAATCATATCATTATTGAATAAATCTGTTCACAAGTTTAATAATTAATTTGTATTTTATACTAGAATCAACTACGCAAAGCCACAATGATGGAAAAGGTAAATGGGATTTTATTGTACCTTACCAATCATATACTACCAAAGACGAAAAGCATCTTAATGTTTTCTCAAAATATTAATAAATTCTTATATCATGTAGACAATAATATGTAATTCAATGTATGCTCTATAATGTATGCTCTATCCAAAGTTTATGATTTCTGATGTTATGAATGACACATAGCAACGGCACAGTAAGTTTAATTATAAATCAACTTTTATTTACAAACTTTATGAACAATAAATAGTTAATTTCAATATTTTTAAATAAAACATAAATAAACAAATAAAATAATTAAATGATGGTTCAATAGACTTTCTTCAATACATTTCATAGGTATAGTATTTAAAAACCTAATCATACCTTATTTCAATCTAATATAATGAATATTGAGACAATTATTAAATTCAGCATTAACTTATGAAATATTGAACATCATTTCCAGATTCAATAAATCCCTACTGTATACCTATAATAATATAATAAATAATATGATGTTTGTATGTTTTAGCTATAATGTAATCATTAATTAAAATGAAAATGTAAACTTACACTCGGTAGATAATAATTAACCAACAGTTAATTATCATGAAGTACTTGAATAGAATGTCCTGTTGCCATTTATCAATCTAACCGATAAATTATGCTTACAAATGAAGAAGATGATTTGGCAGATTAACTAAAATACTTTGCCCAACTTATATCTGTGAAGCAAACATATTCCTGTGGATGTATTCATCTACACGTAGGAATTAAATAATACTAACGTTTTGCGTATTTAAACACTATCATAAAGTCATACGTATAATCACACAATTCCGTGGATTAACCACCAGCGCAGGAATGTGTGTAAAATACAAAATGGCAATTAAAATAATCTGCGGATTAACCACCAGCACAGATTAAAGCCTTTAACATACTAAAACAACATTATAATTTACTTCACATTAAAGAGCAAATCATCCCCCTCAATTCTTCTGATTATTCAGAATACGCTGACACTTTAGCAAATGTGGGTTCTTGCTTAGTAAAATATTACAATAATCAGGACAACTAATGTACTACTTATCTTGCTTAAAATAAACATGTATAATATAATGTAAATAATATTGGCATGGGAATATAAATCTGGAAAGACTCACAAAATATCTCATAAAGATTGGTATATCTCATGAATTCACTAAGTACTGTTTAAGCTTTCTCCATAAGCGCTATTCTTTTGAATAAATATTTTATTCAACCTTTATTAATTTAAATCTAACAAATATAACTTAGGAACTTCATATGCGAGTTCATATAACGATAAAATTAAATAAATGTATTATTCATTAACATATAACATTTAACGGTGTGTGTGTGATAAAACTAAATGTAAAGCATTTTATAGTTCAAATACATGAATTTTAGCAGATGTGTATCACAAATTGGATTGTATAGCATTTTGTAACTCCTAATGTGATCCGTGGAATCCATGTACAATGTGTAGAATAATAAGTATATGAGGTAATAGCTATAACTGTAGTTAAATTCCATACATGCAATTATATCCATTTGATTAGTTATTAAAGCAATATTAGATTAACGATTTGCGTGGCTCTCCAAACATGAAACAATTTTAAAACAGGATACACAGAATTTAAATGAAAATGTTTTTCATAAAGTTATTAATCCCTACATCTCTCTATCAAAAGTGTTCCAAGTTTATCCTATCCATGCAAGTATTTATTTATCCATTGCGTTAATCCAGGAATAACCAATTACAGCAATTACTTTATTCATTTTAAACTGACGATACAATTATAAAATAGCTTTGTTTAATTATTTAAAGAATGTTTATGATCCAAATGTTAAACAAATTAACTAGCAATTATTACTGGCATTATAAAATTAATTATCAATCAATAATATATTTTATTAGAATTAAAGAACGGAAATATTAAAAGATTTTGACAAATTTAACGCTTTACTTTATTTTAACTTAAACTTTTTTCTTTTTAAAAAACAAATTTTCATTTTAATAAAACTTCTGTAATTAAAACACTGATTCAAATTTTCCAAATTCGATCGGAAGAATAAATGTTTGAAAACATACCAAATTCTTGTATTTAATTCTTTCAAACTGGGAAGCTCCGACATTTCAAAAATGCGATATTGGAAAACGCTACGGTGATTTGATTCAGTTGGCCGAACGACTTGAAAAGATCTTTAAGTTTTAGTGATCCATCTTAATTAGATACCACTAAGTTATTTTATGTTTATAGCAAATTTTGTGGTAGTCTATTTACTTATTAACGGTTTCAAAATCAGCTCAGCAAATTTTACACCATTTGCCTTTACCGTTTCTGTTCTTCTTCCCACCAAAAGACAAACTAACAGACGATATTCTCCTAGAAATTCGCGCTCTTTTCTTTTATTACATTGAGACGCCTACGTAATTATTGTATTTATTTTTAATAATTAATTTTGACTGAATAAACGGTTCTGTAAATTTAATAGAAATAATAATTTAAGATCATTTTTAAACAAACAAAACAAAAATATTATTTTTAATAATATTTTACCAAATTTTTATGTGTTGTCAAATTTTTTAAAAGTTAAACGTTTTGATATAAGTTAGTATATGGAATGAAGCAAACTTAAATTTATATTAAAATAATATAAGAAAGTAATCTTTTCAAATGCGAATCAAGCCAACCAAATCATCAAAAGAAGAAAGAGAAATTTTTATATAAGTTACATCAATTAATATATTTTATGCTAAAATATATGGTTACAATATATATATATATATATAACTTCATCTTATATATTTAACATTAAATACAGATATTACATTTATCACAATAATCATTGTCATGTAATTACACTAGCAATGCTATTTCCCAACATTCACATGAATAACATTTTATTTTTGCATGTTTTAACAATGAAATAATAAATGTAGCAATGCAGGCACATTAATGAGAAAGTACTGTTTTCTGTAGCAGTATTACAGTGCAAATCGAGAAAGTGTTCAACATGTGAAAGTAAGCAACACCATTACAATAAACAGTAACTAGTGTGTTGTTTTGGTCAGTTATAACAATTATGTTCATCTAAGGTTAAGCAGTTAAAATCTTTAAGAAAATTTATCTGTAGACTTCTGCTGGTCCATAAAATCTTATCTTTATTTTTGTATATATATATATATATATATATACTGATCTAAGTTATTTACTTATATATATATATATTTATATCAGAGGAATAAGTAAACCTTGACCATGACACATAATATGACCAAAACCTTGGAGAAAAACAAGTATAAAAAATGCAATGGTTCATAAAATATAAAAACTAAGATTGTTTTTAATTGTGTCAAAGCGTCAATTGGAAAGTGAACAACAAGACAACTGCTTGTAAGGCAGTTGTGCTAACTGTCTAATGCTTGACACAAAGACTAGGATTTGAAAGAAAAAGTATGTTAAAAAATTGTTTTTGTAATTTTTAATATTTACTAAAATTATTATTATTGATTTTATTAATGTTTTCATTAAATGTTTTGATTAAAATCTAATTTTTACAATAATTATAAAATTCAAATGCCATTTTTTAGAATTTATTTCATTTATAAACAAAAATATCTATCAAATAAAGTGAGATTTATTATATTATGATATATAGTAATGGTTTGATACTAAAAGTAAATTTGAAAGTTTACATCAAATGAAAGAAAAAAAAACTGGCCCAAACATGAGAAGTTAAAGTTGAATAAAATTAGAAACTGAATAACACCAAACACACATATATAATTTCAAATTACTGTGATTTAATGCATTATATATAATTGTTACTTATGTTTTTTTTGAAAAGCTTCTTAGGACAGATGTTTACTTCTAAGTTCTATTTCTGAGAGCTTATTATTTATTTCCAAAGGAAAAAAAAAAGATTGAAAAAATGCAATGCAAAGGATCTATTATCATTGTTTTCAAATTATTTTTTCAAAGTAAAAAAAAAAAAAAAAACAATGAAGGATTCAAATAACTGTTGTTGTTTTTTTCAATTTTCAATCACAAT